>JAIGNY010001051.1:57500-265000 GCA_020152595.1 Chiridota heheva | reverse complement strand
ACATCGCATAATCTTAAATCCCTTAAAGGGATATTGAGCTAAAAATGATTGCCGAGATGCCGAGAGAAATGCGCAATGACACATACAATAGCGGGAAGGGGTGAAAAGTTTACTAATTCCCCATACAGCCATACAAAACTTGCAGCGGCGACCGTTTTTTGTTATTATCTCATCACCCACATAAACATATATGTGGGTATGTGGGGATGGGATATTGTATAGTCACTTTGTTGTATAGGCCAAATAATAACTGCCTATACTTCCTATACTACATAGCCACCCCTTGATTGATATTAGGGGTGCTGGTGGGGCCCACTGGTAGGGGGTCTCATATTAGGACCTCATATTATAGGTTAGGGGTCATAAGTTTTTGGAACGAGATAAAATTTGGTGATTTTTGCATCTGTCCATGTGTCCGTGTGTGTGTGTGTGTTTGCGCGTGTGTGTGTGTGTGCAACAATTAATTTTGCGACGCTTATAACTTATAACTTATATACCCATCCACCAAAATTGGTGGATGGGTACCCTTGGCCCGGAACTTTTGTCTCCAGGGTTTTGGGGTTCAAAGGTTAAAAATCTTTTGAAGGAATTACTTGGTTTCTTTACAAATTGCATAGGTGGGTAGGGTTCAACATTCTAACAAAAATTTAAAATAATTGGAGGTCAAATGGTCAAAGGGCATGAGTCAAAGGTCAAATAAGTTCTTTTTATGCAAAATTTTGCACCATTTTAAACTCAAAAAGTACAAGACCTATACCAACCCTAAGTTGTACAATGATACCTTGGTACATGAATTTGTGTCTGTAGGCTCTGAGGATAAAGGTTAAAGGTCACCGAGCTATTGACCACTTTTCACCATTTCCCCATATAGTTATAATGGTAAGTGTGACGTGAGCATGAATGGTGTCATGTAGTAGGGTACGATAAATGTGAAAAATTTCAGAAGTTGTTTCAGTGATTAGGGTCAGAGATCAGAGGTAAAATATGTTATTTTATTGGTAATTATGTACTAATTTGTACATTTTTGTGCCACTTTAAATTCCGAAAGTGCAGGACCTATACCAATCCTATGTTTGTATAATGATATTGTGGTACATAAACTTGTTCAAAGTTCAAAGGTCACAGAGCTAGTGACCCTTTTTAACCATTTCTCCATAGTTTTGGAATGGTAAGAGTGATCTGAGCGAGGGTGTTATAAAGTAGGGTAAGATACATGCCAAAAAAAATTCAGATATTTTTGGTGGTTAGGTTCAAAGGTCAAATATGCGATTTTAACGGGTAATTATGTGGTAAATTGTACAATTTAGTACCACTTAAACTCCAAGAGGGTAAGATCTGTACCAACCATATATATGTTGTACCATGATACCTTGGTACACGAACTTGTGTCCTATAAATCTGGGGTGAAGTAATCAAATGCCACATAACTAATGTCCCGTTGACTATGGGGTCACAAGGTCAAAAGTCACAGAGCTATAGTGACCCAATTTCGATTTTGTATAAGTGCCCAAAATATTTTTATTTTTCTCTACGGGAAAAACCTTTCTTTTTATTTCACCTACCCAAATGTGCCCAAATAAATATGTATGCTCGAAAAGTAACAATGGTATGGGGAGGGGGAGGGGCGGGGGTTGGGGGGCTGGAGAGAGAGGGGATGAGGGGGCTGGGGTGACTGATACCCGCTTCCCACACATATGGCCACCCCATAAAAACCAAAACAATAACATCACCTCCGTGTACGGAACACTTTTTATATGAGATACGAAACACGCATAGTATATTTACATCCGGGATTTACATCAACTAGCCCAATGACTTCATGTCTAGTGAATTTTAAGTTCCCATTGTGAATTTGAAATGTCTGCCTGTCAATATAGGTCATGATTCCTTAAGATACACTAGTAAGCACGTGTGCGAAACGACAGAGCCAAAAATCGAATCAACTTCATAATATAATTGTAATTCACAAAGGCGGCGGAAGATGTTTGAAAGTGGACAAGATCTGAGGGGCACTTTCCAACTATCGTATTTTTAATAATAATATAATTGCAATATAGCTTTTTATGATCCCCCTTCCCCCAAGATTGTATACGTTCGAACATTACTCATAACCAATTTTCCCTTCTTTTTTTAATTTACAGCTTCAAAAATTCAAATATTGTGGTCCAAAAATAAAACAATTTTATAAACAATTTTAATTAGGTAAAATAAATCTACAACAATTGCTAAATTGGAAAATGATCATATGTCTTGAAATTGGTAGGATTTAGACTTATAGATCATGATTAGCCAATTGTATGGTTCATGAATCGGAATACTTAATGTCTAAAATAATGTGAAAAGCAAAAGGGTCCCTTTTTTATGCTGCTGAAAATAAAATATGCAACTATTTTTAGTACCGGTATAAATTAGGTCAGATGGCCGAAATTCACTTCTATCTTCAGCGAATAAGTGGCAAGTGTCCTCTTTTTTAAATATTTTTTTCTCTCACTAGAACCCAAATTAAAGGCGCTCTGTGATTGAATTTTGGGGTACTTTGCTTGATGCTTGTGTTACTTTCTTCAATCTGTCAATCAAAAAATCAATTATGATAAGGGGACTCAGTTAAATATATTTCAATATTTCAAATAACACTTTAAAAAAAAGATCTGTGAATCTCCATAAAGGGGCACCTTTTATACTTTACGAAGAAGACGGGGAAAGGGCACGTCAGTTTATGTCACTGGCAGGGGTCCAAATTATAGGTTTTGCCCTGCTTGACCCATTTCAAAGATACCCCACTAACAGACTAATGAAATTTAGAGTTACTTGCATACTCTAAAAAGGGACGGAGTTTGCACAAATTATAAGCTGGAAAAACAATAGTAAGTAGAGGCGAAGGCTTTTTAAGTATGAAAAGTCCAATATTGTCCAAAATGTATAGGGCTATTGAGCCCCAACTTTTTTCTAGTGAAAAATTCAGAATAGTGTATGCGCGAAATTTCACATTTTTAGTCTTTTCAGAGCAATATTTGTGTCACTTTTTTTAATAAAGAAAATAGATTTATATGAAGAAACATGGTTATCAATATTTGAAAGGGCATGTTCCTTCTCAAAAAAGGCACTTGTCCTCTTTGAAAGGGCTTTTTTTTCTTCTGCAAAAGGGCACTTGTTCTCTCTGAAAAAAGGCACTTTTTAAACTTTTGAGAAAAGTGCCCCCCTGGTTCCGCCACCTATGGGACTTACTCAACCATTTAAAGTCTGGATTTTATGCAGCAATGATTATAAATCATAACGCAACGAAGTGGAACCACAAATTATGTTTGATCCTGTTTAGTGATGTAAAATCCAGGGAGCACTTTTTAGGTAAAAGTCACCTACGACCATAATTACGACACATAACAGTAGACTTTCATCAGCACGCCCATCTGTATGATTTTTAGTTGGAAAAACACTTATTTACTAACTACACTTTTGTTTTACTGTTTTTAACTTGTTTGATATAATTTCCCTAGCACGTTGCAGCAGGAAACTGCAAAAGACAAATACCCAACAAATAGAAAGCAACATTATTTACCGACCAATTTACTACTGCGCCTGCGTTTTATATAACACTACTGAATCACGTACAAGCTCTGTGTTGATTCGTGCTTGCCCGTTACAACGGAAATTTTTACTTATGAATATTCATATCAAAACAAACTGGCCACGGTATACACATAGTTTAAATGGCTGTGCACACTGATAATCTGTCTCTTTTATCAGTACAAGCCAACGAAGAAGGATGTGAGCTCGCATTTTTTTTCTTCTTCGAAAGTGGTTATTACTGCTTTATGTTGTAACGTAAATGCCGATAATGTTGATCGATTTTGAACATTTTCGCAAAGGAATTAATAGCAGAAGAAGCTTTAGGGTGTAAAAGAACAAAATATTTTAGACGGTAAATTCTTAAAACGAGGGGAAATTCCCACTCTTGTTTAGGTTAACGTTAGTTCTAACATTAAAAGTAAGAGCGACGAGAGTCCAGCTGCTTTGCTTGTCGGCTGCTAGGCCTATGTTGTGATAACGATAACAACTATATTCGACAAGATTTAATATCTTAATTTATTTTAATTTGGTAAATTGTGATAAGAAGAAAAACAAAATACAGTGTGTTGTAGCTACATGTAAGTGGCCAAAATGAATGCAGTTAAGGAATTAAATGTGAGCGTGAATTGAAAGTAACGTTAGTTTGTTGAATGTTACTTGTTATGTTAGGCCTAACGTATAGTATACTCTTTGAGTGTTGTATTGAAAACAAGATAGGGCTGGGAATTATCATTCGTATTCCCTCGTAACATATTGCCTACTGAAACTGGTTTATGAATTGCATAAGCACAGTAATCTGTCATGTCCACATTTTCAAACTTGTTAGTGAAATTTCAAACAGTGAATTTAAAGCGGACCAACATTACTGTACTGTGCATTTATGGAGGTTAGGGTGGGGGCTGTAACTCATTAAGGCCCATATGATTTATGCTTCATTTGAGGCTGAAATGGGTGAGGGGAAGGGAACTTCCCCCTGAGAAGATTTCACATTGTTTCATCTCGAGGCTGAAATGTGGGACAAGGGAGCAAACTTCCTTCCTGAGAAGATTCCACATTGTTTTATCTCGAGGCTGAAATGTGGGACAAGGGAGCAAACTTCCTTCCTGAGAAGATTTCACATTCCCTGTTGTATGATTTCTTAGAGTTATTATTCACATCTCTTAGTATGGGTCGATATTGGGATTGCCATACGAGGTTTGTTATAGATCAGGTACCATTCCTATGTTTTTTACAATTCACATGTTGTAGAAAAGTGATGATTGAAAAATAATTTCACCTTCACCTTACCTAGTCTCCTGGCTCATAAGGCCGCAGTGCACTCTCTCCACTGGACTTCGTCAACTGCAACCTGTCCGGCCTCCGTCCACGAGCCCCACCCCATCGCATCCCTCTCCTCAACTGTCCCTCTCCAGGTCGCACCAGGATGATGAATCCTCCCTCTCCCCTCCAGCCCCTCACGCCACAGCTGTCACACAGTGCCCACATGCACCACACGACCAATCTACCTCCAGTCACCCCAGTGCTGAGTTTGTCATGTTTAGTGATTCTCAGTATTTCATTGTTAGATATTACATATAGCCATCTGATCTTCAAAATTCTCCTGTAACATCTAAACACAAATGCATCAAGCTTTGTAATATCTGCTACATTAACTCTCCATGTCTAGCAACCATACAAGAGTAAAGACTTAACAAGAAAATTAAACAGTCATATTTTTTGTATATATTGAGAATGTACTTGAGTTCCATATCTTATTTAATTTCATAAATGCTACTCTTGCTTTAGAGACCCCATCTTGGACATCCCCCAAGGACATGTTCATCTCTCATCAACACCGTTTCTAATTCTGTCGATTAAAAGTCTTCCAAATATTTTGCTTGGTATGGATGTTAAGGTTATTCAGTGCTAGTTATCGCATACAGTAGTATTGCCTTTCTTAAGTATTTTTGTTATCAGTCCTTGCTTTCATGATTTTGGTATAACTTCCTTTCCCCATACAATTCTGAACAGCTCTTCAGGCCATAATACTGATGTGCATATATCAGCTTTTAACAACTCTGCAGTTATATAACTTTAAAAATAAATGACTTTTTGGATATTCTTATATCAAGTAGGCTAAATAATACACATTTCCCCCCAAAATTTTCTCCTAAATCTGTACTTTTTTAGCACCACGACGGGATTAATAAAGTTCTCTCAGATTCATATGTTGGTCGCCATTTTCTTAGTCACCGCACGTTTTTTGATTAATTGTTCAATGTCCGCAAATAAGTTTTAGGATGTTCCACAAAACTGCAGGTTGATTTTTTGCTGGCAACATTTTTTTGTTGTAAGTATAATTTTATTAAATAGTTTTGCTAAAAATAAAACTGCAAAAACCAATGAATAAAACATCTAGAAATGTTTAGATTATTTATTTGTGCTTTATAAATATTACCTTCATTTTTTTCTAAAATAATGTAAAACCTATTACCCTCGCTAAAATGTTATAGCCCCGATGGCAGTGTTGACCATACTTTAAATAGTTCGTCAGACGATTTTTACAAATAGAAAAATAGTTAAAGACACTTTCATAAAAGTAACTAAAATCAACTTAAAAACAGTTTTTGAAAACATGGATGGCCTTCAAACATCGATTCCAGTCATTGTGGGCAAAAAAGGTAAAATGATTTTGTTTTCATCGTTTGAAAATATTCAGTTTGTCGGTTTAAACCTGGCGTTGTTATAGAAACCGCCCGGTTTTGAGAAAAGCCAAAACCATGAAACTTTAATGAGAGGTGACCCTTCTTCCTACGCCCCTCTCTAAAGGTCTTGTGCTGATTGAGGGTAGGGCGATGAGAATTAAAAAAAAAAAAATGGCAGCTTAAATTTGATTAAATGTTGGTAATGTTTGACACAAATTTGTGTTTTTATAAACCTGTTGTGCTACAATTTGTAAGAAATTTGAATTCTCTTTTCATCTTTTTCACAGTTTTGTTTTCTTCTAATCACGATACACAATTACACCATGTCGACGTTACTGGATTTATATGAGCAGAAGGGTGTGAAAAGACCTTGAAACATTCCATCTCGGACTCTTTGGCAAGCCCTACGTATCCCTCAGCTCCAAATGTTTTCTCATCACGGAGCAACAGTCCCACTATGTGTCAAATTCAAAGACTAACAGACAGAATACAAAGTAGAATACAGTCAAAGGACCAATGGTTCTCTCTTGAATTTTTCCCTCCAAGGACTCCCATGGGCGCAGTAAATTTGTTATCCAGGTAAGTTTTGTTCTCCATATAATCCTAGTATCTATCGCAATACAATTTTACCGAATAATTATCTTGTTATAGGCTATAACTTTATTCTGTTATTTTCAGTCTTTCTTTTCATCTTATTTCCATGGGTGGGGTAGGGTTTGTTCCCCCTATGGCTTTCCAAAAGGTAATTTCCAGAAAGTTTGGTAAAAAGTCCAGAAATGTTGCTAAAAGTTCCAGCAATTTTGCTCAAAGTCCAGGTTAGGCAATATTTTTTCACCTGGGGTTAGTAATTAATGCATATTTTAGGTTTTGCGTTTGAGACCCTTCAAGTTCAAATATGTTTCGTAGGTGTACCAACCATCAGGAGCCTTTTACAAAAATAAAATTTTCTTATTGCAAAATTTTGCCTAAAGTGTTATTAAAGGAGCTGGGGCGAAAAGTGAGGGCGAATTTTTTTAGTCTCAAGAATTTTCGAACACCCTTTTCATGCATGTGGTAGTGCTGGCAACCTTTGATATGAATATTCAAATTAATCATAACTGTTTCTAATGAATACTAAAAGAATTTTGCAATTCTTTTACATTTTTCTAAAATTCAAAATTTTACTGTTTGACCAACAGCTCCTTAAAACTTGTGACCAAAATCTACCAGCAAATTAAGCTGATGACCATTTGATTGACCAATGGACCTGTGACACAAATTATTTTCCCAAAGTTTGCAAAGTTGATTTTTAATTGACAGTTAAATGGTCAATCTAAATGACATACTGTAGCGGATTTGTATTTAATATTTTTACATTCCACAACAATTTTTGTTCAATAAGGTACCAGCTTAAATAAGTGCAAAGAGAATTTGTATTCATGATGCTGGGGCACAATTTACACACCCAACCATTCTTGAAATATTTCTTACCTCTGTGACTCTGCATATTGGGGATTTTTTTTTTAATGGCTGAAAAAAGGCCAAATTTTGCTCCTTTTTTTTTTTCTTCTTTCTTTTTTCTTTTTTTTCCCTTCGGCCATTTTATTTTTGCAGGAATTTCCCCCCTTTTAGTATTTGTGAGGGGAATTTGATAATTTGTTCAGAAATCACACAATCGCACACCTCAATGTGAACACTGCTGCACATACTTTCTGCCTCCTTTTTAATGAAGTGTGAAGTTCTTTGGGCATAGGTGGAAACCAGCTCAGAATGTATACTGAAGGAAGGACCCACCCAGATTGAATCTGATTAATGTGTTAAGTCCCACTTACAAACTCATTTCCGTTTCTTTAAAAAACAGCTGGCATACAGGGTTTTGAAGTGCTTTTTCATGACTGAATACCAGCAACTTCTGGCAAAGTAATATTCCGCCCCCAGTGGTATTGACATTTGGTGATGCTGATATGTTTGTGTGTTTTCAATATTGTTTAAGTATGCAAAGTTGCGGCACAAGAGTATTGTTGGGGGTTGCCAAATAAAGGTCGACAAATATTTTATCTTGATAATAAAACCAGATAAATGTTGCCCATGTATTATTTTGAAGGACAAGTGGAAGCATTCTCACGGGGAAGTTGTCCCTTAGTTTTTGTAAAGGAGGGGATAAAACAGATCTTTCTTATTCTCTTTGCATCATTCTACAGGTGAATGCCTAGAGGTAAATGGGATAAATTTGTGTTTTGATATCTTGTTAGCCTATCTATTGTGATTCCAAAGCCCAAAAGTGTAGAAGGGGAGGGGGCTATGGGTCAAATAATGACTATTGATGCCAAAGTTTAAAAAAACTGGGGGCCTTGTTAACAATATTTTTAAAGAAGATAGGTCCATACCTAGCAGAACCCCCTCCATGTGATATAAATGATACATGACCCTTTACTTCTGTTTAACAATGTCCACATTTCCATTCCATTGCTCTCTCTTTTCTTTTCCAAGTACTGTTTTGTGTACAAGTGATACATTATATATTTTTTTTTTTACTTTTCCAGGTTAGAACGAATGTTTGAAGGTAAACCTTTATTTTGTGATATTACGTGGCATTCAGCGGGAAACCCAGGAGGGCACACAGAAACAAGCTCGATTGAAATAGCTTCCTCGGCCCTCAACTACTGTGGAATAGAAACTATGTTGCACATGACCTGTGTCAACATGTCACGAGAGGAGATGAGTGCACATCTACAGAGAGCAAGAGATTGTGGAATTAGAAATATTCTTGCCTTGAGAGGAGGTAAGTAAATACAGGCCCCTCAGTGGTGGAGCAAGAATAGTACTACCGACATGTGGTGTGGAAAGAGGTGTGTATTCCCCGGACCTAGGGGCAGGGTTGGAAAAATACTCACCTGCATAGGAGAGCAAAAAAGAATTGGGGCGAGTAGAAATATTATGATATACTGTGATACTTGCCACACTTAATTAAGCCTCCCCGAGTTGTATAAATTATTGGTGAGTGACTTTTTTTGAAATTTTCCAACCCTGCCTAGGGGGCCGGGTTGTAGGGACCCATAAGTATTGTGTAAAAAGGTGTCAACCATCTAACAATCTGTGTAATCAACTTTGGCTTATTGAAGGAACCTGTGTGTTCAAGATAGCCCAGAACTGTTTCGAGTATATTAAAGAGAACACCTCTAGATTTGAGAAGCAAAATAAAACTTGACTTGATTAAAGACTATTGGGGAAGAAATCTCCCCCTCGCACCTGCCACTCCACAACAGATTGTAATCACATATGTGCCCAGATTTCTGGGTCCCACTGAGATAAAACAAAAAGAATGTCATCAGCATTGTTTTGCTTTATAGTTCCTTCAAAATACACTCAAGAATGATGATAATAGTTGTAATAACAGATTTTAATTTTTCATTAGAGAGGATTTATTTGAGATGGGGGCTTCCTCCTAATTTTCTTTTAAGTACACAGAAAATGTTAAACATCGATTTGGTACTTGAAGCAAATGATCACAATTTGTTTTTTAAAGATCTTATACTGAAACGCCAAACTATAGTTATCATCCTCCTAACTCGGCAGCGGAGCTGAGGGGGCTTCAGCCCCTCTACATATTGGTCAAAATGTGTTATTATGTTATCCAACCTCGTTAGTTCCCCCCCTAATATTGTCATCACATGTCACCTGACCTCATTAGCGCCCCCCCCCCCCCATGTTTTGAATGCTCCGCCGCCCCTGTAACTTAAAATAAATTTAAGCAGTAAATGATCATGTCTTAAATAGATAATTACATCAGGAAGTGGTATCATTGGGTTAAAACTTCATCATTAGGTACAAAAAGGTCCTAACAGAAATTACAAAATGACTGAATACCCTCAAATAATTCCATTGGTTGAAAGTTACAGTACCTAAAACTTCCAGTAATTTTCCTCCACTTTAAATCAACAAAGCATGTACATGTAACTCTACTGTTTGCTGGAAAAACAAACAACTCATTGACTTTATAATGTTATCAGTGTTTCTTATCTTAAGCAGTGTAATTTTCTGTTACAAGTATTTAATCAGGAACGAAACTTCTGGTGAGGACTGTTTACTTAGATACTGACATAGGTGTAGGAACCGTGGGGTGGGGGGGCACAGGGGGCACATGCCCGCCAATGTTGCAGTGACCTACCTGGTACCCCCCTCAACTAAGTCAATTTTTTACTACTAAACTAGTGTTGTAGCATATCCCCCACCCCCTCCCCTTCCCACCCCCACCCCCATGAAGAAGCCTAAGACCTTCTTATTACTCTAGTGCAAGCTTGTGATCGGACCCACTGCAGGCGATCAGAATGGTCAATTTCTTACTGTGATTAGGGGCTACCTGATCTTATTGCATTCACTTGCATTAGCTTGTTATGACTTGTTTATTTTGTACGAACAGTTAGCATGCTAGGTTACATTTCCATGATTTTTCAATGACCCACATTGCGACTTGCGATTATTTATTCACGTGATCAGATCGCCTGCAGGAGGTCTGATCGTAAGCTCGCACTCGAGTGAGAACACATGGCATGTGTATTATACAATCATCAAGCTGGTTTATGGTTGAGAGGGAGGGGGTTCATGATCTGCAGCTTAGTAAGAACACAAGCCTTACTTTGGTCAGGTTTAAATGAGAATGGGTGAGGTCAGTGACCTGGCTTAATTATAGGACTTCAAATTAGCAAGGTAAATGACCTGGCACCCAAGATTATCTATCCTTCCATCCATTCATCAGTGTGAAAGAAATTTGGTATGAATAGAGAAAAGAATCAAGTCATGTGATTGGTTATCAATGAACCAGCTCTCTTTATCAATTACTCTGATTTTCATTGATATTTGATATTTAAAGGAGAGCACTAGACCAAAACGTGAGGCCATATTTTTAGGGTCCCCAAAAATCAAATTTGTATGTACCACACAACAGTATAGCAATTTTCTGGTTAATATGAATATTCAAATAAATACATAGCTGTGAAATTCGCAAAAACAAGCGCCCTTGCTTTTTGGTATAGTGCTCCTTAAAGAAATAACAACAATAAGCGAGAAGTAAACTTCTCCTCATGAACCTACAATCCAGGCTAGACAAGTAGGTAATAATTTTTTTTTAAATAGTCTGATTTCGAAAAAGGTTTTAATTGTTTTTGTAAAACTTGATAACAGTTTGCCCTTTAAGTCTAAATTCCATTTAGAAGAATGGGTATTGTTTACAAGGATAATGGCTCTGACAGGTATACCAGCATAATTGCTAATAAGCATCAGGGTGGAATTAGTTTTTGTTGAATACATTTTTACAATCATGTATAACTTTTTAGTAAATTAAGTCCTGCCTTTTTGAGTAGCAATTCTACCTACAATCTCTATACAAAAAAGGCTATCAATAAGTATATTTAGAGTATTTTTAAAGCAAACATTTTTTTTGGTTTTGTAGTATTTATATGTAGTATCAGTTTGCCCTTTAAGATTGAGTTTGCCCTTAATATCTAATTTATATTTAGAAGTATGGTTGTTGTTTGAAAGGACAATGGTTCAGACAGGCATATCTGGCGTGATATCAGACAGGCATATCTGGCGTGATATCAGACAGGCATATCTGGCGTGATATAGCTCATGAGGGGTTGAATGAGTTTTTGGTTACAATGCAATAGCATCTAAAACCTATGCGGTCATGATGGCGGATGTATGTATGTATGTATGTGTGTGTGTGTGTGTTTATGTGTGAGTGTGTGTATGTATGTGTGTATGTATGTATGTATGTATGTATGTATGTATGTACAGTATCTCAAGAACAATACACTAGATTTATGTCATAAGTGGTACACAGATAGCCCATGGTCTGTAGATGTGCCCTATTGTTTTTGATGTTGATGTCGTACATATCAATTAGTATAGGGGGGGCTATAATAGATATCTTGAAATTGTCATATTTTAGCAACTGCATGTCTGCTTGGTTTCATGCTTGGTTTCATATTTGGTGTATTTATGATGATCGCTGATGTGTCCATGTTCATAATGTAAAAACGTTGAATTTCATTAATATGCATTGTGAGCGGGGCTTAGTCTTATTTTTACTGAAAAAAGCTTATAAACATGGTATCTGTTGTATAAAGAGTTGTTTAAATTCACATGTTAGTGCTTGTTTTATGTCATACTTAGGAGATATTATTTGTCGTGATAATTCACTTCTAATGCAGTATTTAAGTAGAAATAATTTTGTATTTTAAGTGGAATTATGTATTTATATTATAGTAGAATTAATTTTGTATGTAAAAGTAGAATTACTTATGTATTTAAAGTAGAATTAATTATGTATTTGAAGTAAAATTATGTATTTAAAGTAGAATTAATTCTGTTTTTAATGTAGAAATAATCATGTTTTTAAAGTAGAATTAATTTTATATTTGAAGAAGAATTCTCTATAAAAAAGGATAAATTGTGTTTTTGAATTAGATTAATTCTGTATTAAAGGTAGAATTAATTGTGTATTTTAAGTATATTTCTTGCAAGTTTCACAAATTACAATTCCAGCAAGTTTCCACTTGTATGTGGCATATTCCATACTGATAATGTTTTGATTAATGTGAGCTGAAATTTCTCCCTTTCTGAACAGACGTACCTGGGAATATGGAGTGGCAGTCAGCACCTGATGGGTTTAATTACGCGATTGATCTTGTTAGACAAATAAAGACTGAATTTGAAGACCATTTTGTAATATGTGTGGCAGGTAATATGTTTTAGTTCATCCAGAAATACTTTTGTTTTTTATATTTTAAAGTGTGTGTGGGAAGCGATGGAGAAGCGATGGATACTACATGTTCCTTATCATGATTTATTGGTGTTTAATCATGCTCTGATTTGGCTAAATGGTATTTTATCATTCTCTGACTTTTGCTGAATCTATCATTCTCTGATTTTTTTCAAATTGTGATTAACCTCTTTTCTGAATGATAGCTGTAATATATTAAAAAAACTAAAAAAAGAAAATGTTATCAATACTTTTGAGGTCAACTTTTGACTCAAATAGTACACAAACAAATTATTTGTAATATTCAATTTTCCTACTTTATTACAAATTTTCTATCAATATAGCTATGAGGAGCCCACATCAGGAGCTCCCAATAGGCGGTATAGCAATCCTTGGACATTTTGGGGTGATGACTTATTTATTATTACCCTCAGTGGAAAAAGTGTGTGTTTGAGTGTGTGTGTGAAAGGAGGGGTGGGGGCTTAAATCTATTTTGGGGTATCAATGCAGATCTGCAGTCTGGTTGAAGCTAGTCAACTATGTTTTTAGGCATCATTTTAAACACAGGAGTGCCTAAAATCACTTCAGCTTCCGCTCAAAACAATGATTGTTTATCTGCCTTTCCCATGCACACCACAGCCAAGTAGCCCAGGGTTATTTGTGTGTATAAGATTACAGAATGCCAGTGGTGAATAATCAAGGCACTTTTGTGATTGAAATCACTCATCCATGTTGGATGTCTTAGTGGGAGAAGTTTGTGTTCAATTTGGTGATAAAAATAGGTGTGTATCATAGCCTGAGGTTATATGTTCATTAAATGTGAATGATTGACGGACCATTTCTTGTTAGGAAAGATATTACTGCCCTGATTTTTAAACCTTATTTATCTCTTTTCCAGACATAGAAATAAAACACCTCTCCAGGGCCACCGATACAGGTTTTATATTAGGGGTGGCCAAGACCAATGTAATTATTTTAATTATTGACAGGGGGCCTGGGGAGGATGCCCTTCTCATCTGCCTTCATTTGAATTCAAAGATCACTAAATAATTTTACTTGTTTTGATAATTTGTCATTCAAATACTATTCCTATTCCCTGTACCAATTCTCTGTGTAAACTGTGTTTTAGATAAGCCTGTCATAACTGTTTCAATATAATTGATTGGTGTTGCCTTTATGAATGTGACATTGAGATAATAGTTTGTTGATGACTGAACTTCTGAGCCTCTGCTTGCAAATCTCATAAGGACTGTTGAAGAGAAATTTGCCTGCAACTTGTTTATTTTCTAATCTTCAACTATTTACAATATAAACAACAGAAACAATGGATATTCAATGTGATGGGAACCATAAGCCATAACTACCGTAAAAACAGCTTTTACAAACTAAGTAGATATGGATTTAACTAGACATGTGGATATCTCACAAAAATAAATACAAGTGACATGAAAAAACAATCAGAAAGTTAGGGCACTAATGGACTGTCAAATTCTGGAATGAAATAAAATAGGGCTTACCCAATTGCCCTCAAACAGATGTTTGTGCTTTAATTAAAGATCATGGGATAGGTACACAGTGGGAAATCTAGTCAAATGGAAAAATGAACATGTCATTGTCACGTACAGTGGCTTCTTCACAGTTAATTATATTTCTTCAGTTGTATCATACAAGATAAACACGTTTAACCAATGAACAAATTGTTATTTTTCTTTGAAAATTAATTGCCTTTTCTGTGACTAAAATCAAGCCTAAAATGCAGTCAACTTGCTTTAACCAGATTGCAAATCTATTATGGTGATTTTAAAATATTAAATTTTAGACATTTTAGAACAACATTTTGGGGACTACAACCCTCCAAATCTCCACTTTTTTGCGAAGGTTGCTGCCCCCACCCAATACCAGTAAATCCACCACCACTGATGCACCTGACACTCTAAAAAAATATATTAGTTATCTTTTTTTATAAAAATGCATCAAACTGTTTGCAATTGTGACATCACGTTGCATACTGACTGCACTAATTACTTTTACACAAAACACAAACTGGTGGAACCTTTGAAATATACACTAATAACTCTGAAATGGAAGAATAAGATATGATTTTTTCACCAATTTGTTTCTGTAATAGTCCTCTATCATATGAATGAAAATGAAAATTCTTGGGAATATTTCTTTAATCTGCCAAGGTTTTAAGATAACGAAGTATATAATTTTCAAGAGGATGGCCCATTTTCTCATGAGATCTCATGAGAAATTGGGTCATCCTCATGAGGAATTTTTGTAAGGGTTATATCTAGTTCCTCTTTTTTGAAATATAACAAGTTTTTCTGTGTTAAATAGGGTATCCCTTGGGTCATCCGGATGCAACCAGTTATGAGGAGGACCTGAGACATCTCAAGGCCAAAGTTGATGTAGGAGCAGATTTCATCATTACGCAGCTTTTTTTTGAGGCTAAAGACTTTCTAAAATTCCAAAGAGACTGTCGAGCGATTGGCATTACAGTACCAATCATCCCCGGAATAATGCCAATACAGGTAGGCTATGCTCGTATGTAGTTTGTCTTAACGTCCTAAAACGAATATTAGAGACTCCATTGTTAAAAATTCTAGCACTACATCTCTGTGTAGAGGAATATAACTCACTCACATGTCTGAAATAGGTGGCCCAGAAAATATTTTTGTGCCTACCTTGTGTGAAAAGATACCTTGGCTATCAAATTGATATCTTTTGTCTTTCTAAGGTCAGGAAATATTTTTTTATGGGATTATATTCTTTCAGAATTTGTGTGTGCCTTAAAATTGAGATTGCTGAAACATTTCCTAAGGAATGACTTTAATTCAAGGGTTGATTTGAATGAAGGCAATGACAGTACACCAAAGACATGTTTTATATTCACTTGATGGTATTCCTCTGCTGTTTGCTTCTAGGGTCTTTAAAAAAATTAAATCAGTGGTCAAGCATGTTTATCTTATATGAAAGAGGACTGCAAAAGAAACAAAATGGTAAAAAAAGCCTTCAAAAATCTTATTCCATTAGGGAGATATTTAAGTTTAAACTTTGGTATCAAAATTAAATAAACTTTTATAAAATACTTGAAGACTTTGAGGAATCTGAGGCTGTGACATCACAATTAGTCTGATATCAGTCGTTTCGACAGAAATTATACCAAATTTGAGACTTGAATATCCCCTTAACGGAATAAGATTTTGAAATGCTTTCTTCTCCATTGTGTTTCTTTTGAAGTCTTCTTTCATATAAGATGGACATTCTTGACCACTGAACTAATTCTTTAAGGGATATTTCCGTGAATTTTTATTTTCATGTGTATGATATGAGGACTATGAAAGAAACAATTTGGTGGAAAAACCCATGTTCATATCTTTTCCTGTTCGGGAGTTATTGCATTCAAAGATTGCATGAGTGTGTTGAAAAGTGACCTCACAGGTGTACAGCATCATGATGTCATGACTACAGATCCAAGACAATGCTTATAAATTTGCCGCTTTCTCAATTTCTTAGATAGATTTTGTTTACCTATCGAGATGCGGTATTACTTGCACACACTTTACAAAAACATGCTTTGCCCATCTACTCATGTACCGTACACTCTAATTGAAAGAAAAATAAAGTTTCATTTTGTGGAAAAAGAATTATTTTGTATCTGCAAGTACGATATCACACTGTGTACTGCAAGGTCTAACACACTTGTGAAATCTTCAAAATGCACTAACTCCTAATTGGAATCAAATATTAGCATGTTCTTTCACCAGTTTGTTTCTTTAATAGTCCTCGATGGTATATGTGGAAATAAAATTGACGGAAATATTCCTTTAATCAAGGTCAGACAGGGTTAATGTTAAAGTGATTGTAAAATTGGGTCAATGGAATTTTCCGTCATGCACACCTTTTTGTTTACTGACCCTGTTGGTATGTAACTGCATATTTAAGTTTGTTGATTAATATTCAACAAAGTGCCTGGAAATTGTTTATCTTGTTGTTTGATGATTATCCTCAGTCTTGGCAAACATTTCCAGACAACTTCCTAAGAGCCTGTTGATCTTTCCATGTTGACATACTTCCTTGGGTGGATACTTTATGAGTTTAAATGAGTGGTGGGATACAGATATACTGTAGGTCCAAACTTTTCTGTGGGGGGAAAGACTTGTTTTGTCTAAGTAATTTATTCTTGCCAAATTGTGGCAGATTTTTATTAAAATTTGAAAACTTGGCAACAAACTGACATATAATGCTAATGACCTTCTTTTGTTGCGATTTGTGCTCCTATGTGTTAACCTTTGTGTCTAAATTCATCCATCAATTTCCAACTTATTTAATATCTGTGAGGGATGAGGATTTGGGGGGAGGTAAGGGAAAATATATTGTCCCCATTGCTTATGTACACAGGATATTTAAAGTTCTTTTTAAATTTTGAAAGTAGTGCTTTTAGTATTTTAGTTGTGGATGATCAAAGTTTAATTAATTTTTGATTGATGCTAAATTTGTGATGTATTACAGGGCAAACAACTTAACATCTTAAAGGAATAATTCCATGTTTTTCTTCAAAACATTTTATAGGAAAGAGAACAATTTTAGAAACAATTTAGTACAAAAATCATATTGATATGCTATTCCTATGAGGGGATTCAATTTTTAAGGTTAAAAAGAAAAATGTCAAACGAATAGGAAAAGGCTCAGTATGACATCACAGCAACGCATTCTGCGACCAAAGTTGATGTATTTCATTAAAATCTATAATCCTTTTTTATAAGTAAAACCTAGAAAATCAATTGATGGAAGTTAGGTATTTATGTACATTGCCAAATATACCCTACTTCAATAACTTTTGGAAAATTTGTTTTAATCATACAGAAACAACCAATTAACGTTCAAAGAAATACATGAACATTTGCAATGGAATTGCCTCTATGACATCATCAAACATAAATTCATCATAATACTGTACATAAACTTTAAAATGCAATTGGGAAATCTTTAAAAATCCATATCTCCTGAACGGAATATGATATCAACCTGATTTTTGTACCAAATTGGCTCTAAAAGTATGCTCTTTCAAATGAAATTTTACAAATAATATGGGAATATTTCTTTAATATTGTTTTAAAAGTTTCTTGTATAGATTTCAGTCAATGAAAATGGTGGGAAAGCCAATTTCTCTTAGAATTTGATTGATGGCATGGGAAAGATTAAAAAAAAGTTGTAGTCATTCTCTGCTGCCCCACTTTCAAACATAATAGACGATTGAAACAAGAAAAATTTACAAAAGGAAATACCACGATCACCCTGTAATACATCACAGATTTGCATATTTATGTTCAAGATTTCCAAACACTCTAAAATGTTTAAATTTTTAGTGATTTTGATGAAATGTGTGGCTGCTTTCACATGGTTTTTGGTTGCGATGCGATACCATCAGGAACCTATGTGGTCATGATGGCGTATGTGTGTGTGTGTGTTTGTGATGGCCAACTCTTAAATGTGATATCTCAAAAATGATACACTGGATTCATGTCATATATGGTACACAGATAGCCCATGGTCCGTAGATGTGCTGTATTGTTTTTGATGGTGATGTCATGCATATTAATGAGTAGGTGGGGCTTAATGTAATGTTTTGAAATGTTTATATTTAATAACCACATGTCTGTTTTGTTTCATATTTGGTGTGAGTATGATGTTAGCTAATGTGTACATGTTCATGATGTAAATATGTTGAATTTCATTAACATATATATATATAGTGGATGGGGCTTTATATGATTTTGTTGAAAAAAGCTTGTAAACACAGTATTTCAAGAATGGTAAACTGGGTTCGTGTCATATTTGGTACTCAGATAGCCCATGGTCTGTAGATGTGCCCTATTGTTTTTGGTGGTGATATGCATATTAATGAGTGGGAGGGGCTTAAAGTAAAAATGTTAGAAAAAGTGATAAATGAGCAATTGTATGACCGTTCTGGGCATGATAATTTTGTTTGTTATTGTGTACATGCTTATGTTATCAGCAGATGTTATTAATATGCTAAGTGGGCTTAATGTGAAAGTTCTAAATGAGGTAAACACCATACTGTATCACATGAACGATCACAGTCTGTACATATGTTATAGTGTCGGGGTAGTGAATATAAATGAGTAGGCAGGGCTTACTGACAAATTCTTGAAATAGGATAAATAAACAACCATTTTTTACATCATACTTGCTATGATAATGTTGTTAATTATTGTGCAAATTGCTAATGTTGTCAACATTTTTATTGATCTGCATGGTGGGTGTGGTTTATGAATAAATATCCTGGAACAAATATTTCATGATATGCAATGACATAACAGTAAGTACAAAATTAGCAAATCAGTCAGCTTATGAAAAAGAAGCATCGGAACCACAAAACCTTTTTGGTTCTGGTTAAGTGATTTTTTAATGCAATTTACCTTATGTTACCATCCATATACCCATGGGCAGGATTTGCCTACCGAAAGTGAGGGGGACTCAAAAGTTAGGGAGGGCACAAAATCATGCTTAGATGCCAAAAATAGCCATACAAAAAACAAAAAAATTGAAAAAAGTGAGGAGGGGGTGGTGGGCATGTGCCCCCTTTCCCCTTTAAATCCCGCCTATGCATGTACACTTTTATTAGTATCTGTCGTAAATGAGCAATGTCTTAGCCACCTCAAATGAAATGGATATGCTAAAAACTATTTAGTATTAGGGAAAACAATAATCCTGTTTTAAAAATTTATTTATAATCCAGTTGATTGATCTAAATTTGAGTCAAACAATACAGCTTGTAAATAAAAAATGTAAGTCTTCCACCTGCCTGTGAGGTGGACTCACCCTCCTCCCCACTCCCTTCCTCACACACTATTGTTGCACCTCGAGGCTGATGCCCCCATCCATTAACTGCAGAACTCTGAAAGTCTTATTAAAAGAACCTTTATGCTCCAATAATATAATTCTCTTAGCTCTTGTAGCAACACATTTTCTTCTTTAAAAGCTTTTTCTTTTTTTACCTAATAATGTGACCAGTTAAACATATTTTACAATTTCTTTTTTGTTAATTTTTTAGGGATACCATTCTCTCAGAAACTTAGTGAAACTGTCCAAACTTGAAGTGCCGACCTGCATCACAGACGTCATTGAGAAAATCAAAGACAATGATGAAGCCATCAGAAATTATGGTGTGCATCAAGCAGTGGAAATGTGCAAAGAGATGTTTAACAGGTAAACCTCATTCATGATGATCTAGCTGCTGCATTGAAAAGTTGTCCATGTTGGGGGTATACTTGTTTAATGATGTATGCAACATCTCACCCCCACTAATTGGAAAAACCCACTATTTGGAAAAACCCACTAATTGGAAAAACTCACAAAAGTAATATCAACATTCAAGCATAGCAGGATAATTTCCAGACATGATAACAGGCCTAACAATCATTCAAGTTAGTTAGTTTAATCACTTATGCGTGAATCGCCTCGCGGAGCTTGGGAAGCTGTATCCTATAATATAATGAGCGAGTAAGCAAGTGATGCAAATTGGAAGTGAGGGTATGTAATATGATCACCTGACCAGTTTTCTGTGAAAAGTATTACTTTAAAGAGGGCATGACATGGGTTTTCATGTGACACTCACTTGATTATATGAACAATTTGATAGAGAATTAATCCAAAATTTGTGTTAGTTGTAACAGCAGAAATTGGAGAAAAAAGCACTCATCAGCTCATGTTCTTGCTTGTAAAAAATGGTGAACTTGTTATGATGTCACTTCTAGAAGGAAAATTCATTCAACTTTTAATTATCGCAAACATTGGCATATATATTAAAAACATTTATTTACATCAGAAACGGCCTGATATATCAGTATCAATGTTTTCTGAAGATTGCAAAGGAGAAACTTTGCTTATGGAATTAGCACTGTATTTGTATGTGGCTGATGAAATTGTTTTAGGAGTAATGTCACACGCCGCTTAGCCGTTGTTAATTCTTGCGTTCTTGGGAGCTTCAATTTCTTGATTATTTTTTATTTGTTTTATGCAAATAGTTCTTTTTTCGGGACTTTTGGTGGAATATTATGTCTTTGATATTAATTAACTATGCAAAACTGTTATAAACTCAATTTTTATTTGTTGATGTCATTCCCTCTTTAGTAGTAAAGCTACTAAAATTCTTTGGTTATCCCTTCGCCAACAAAGTTGGTGAAAAAGGGATATTATACCGTTCGTCTGTCCGTCGGTATCATATTGTCCATCCAGCCTATGTATTATTCAGCTACTGGGGAACAAAAGATTGCTGCCCTAGGAAAGGAATTCCAACTATTTTTATGAAAAGAAATTTATATAAAGGAGAATTGCTTTGAAAGAACTTTGAAAAAATTCATTCCAGATTTATTAGCAATTAAAGGATTTATTCTGGCATCAAAAAAAGTAGAATAATAGAGCTGACGACTCAATAAAATTGATAATGAAGTGTCTTGGAATGAATAGCAAAAAAACAATAAGTCTTTACTTGAATAGAGTGGAAACAATAGATTTATGGTAATTTGCAAATTAATCTGTACTGAATTTTCATTCTGATTTGGTAGATACAGTAGATAGATCAGTCCTATCTGGTTTATAGGGGAAAAGTTGAGCACATTTATATTGAGAGTGTCAGATTTAAGTTAAAATGGGGGGAGGGGGTGGGAGCTGTGATGCAATGGAGTGAGTGGTGGTTATAGTGAAAGTTGGAATGATGAGGTGGTTAAGACTAGGCATAGGAACATGTTCTTCCTTGGGAGGGGGGAGGGCAACAAAGATATGCTACAACACTAGTTAAATGGTCAAAAACTGACTTAGTTGAGGGGGCACCATGTAGGTTACTGCAACATGAGGGGGGGGGACATTCCTCCTGTGCCCCCCAGTTCCTATGCCTATGGAACTTAAAGAAGTTTAATTGGTAGATGAGTGGATGGCAACAGGTGGGTTGGGGTAGTTGGTGAATGGATTATGGTTGGGGGATGGTAGGTGAATGGGGCATGGTAGGTGAATTGGGCATGTTGTGGAATTAGAGGATGGTATGTGAATGGAGGATGGTAGATGAACGGAGGATGGCAGGTGAAGGGGATTGTAGGTGAATGGGGCATGCTAGGTTGATAGAAGTGAGGGGATGGCAGTTAGAGGAAAGAATATTTGGTGGAAGATGGCAGATTGATTAGTAGATGTATGAAGGTGGGATGGCATGGGGGGCAGGATGGGATGAAATGTGGGAGGTTGGGATGACAAGTGGGACAGGGTGGGATGGCATGTTGGGCAGGGTACCATGGACTGGGATAGAATGTCCTGGCATATAGGACAGGGTGGGATAGTATGTGGGACAGGGTGGCGTGGCATGTGAAACAAGGTGGTATCATGGCATTTATAACAGACTAGAATGGCATGTCTTACAGAGTGTAATGACATGAGGCAGGATGGCATGTTGTCTGGATTTCAAGTGGGATGGCGTATGGGTTAGAGTGGGATAACATGTGGGATAGAAGAGGGCGGGATGGCATGTGGTGCATGGAGGGATGACATATGGGACAGCATAGTATGACACATCGTACAGGGACGGATGGCATGTGGGACAAGGTGGCATGCTATATGGGACAGAAAGGGATGGCATGTGGGACAGGGTGGCATGGGACAGGTTGGCAAGGCATATGGTGGGATATCATCTTGATTGCAGATGTGATGGTATATGAGTCATGTGTGATTGAATTGTATTTGGATTTCATGTATGATTTCCTGTATGGAGTGATGTCAAGATGGGACATCATGCAGAACCAAGGAAGGGGGGGGGCGATGACAGTTGTTACATGGGGTGGAAAGCATGTTATTAGCAGTGAGGGGATTTGTATTGTTGCGATGTCTGGTAATAAATTACTTTTTATGAAAAGTTGGGTGGCAGCCCCAATTAAGGTAAAGCATAAATTTTGCAACAGAATATCTATTAAAGATTTGAATTTTTGTTTTTTTGTTGGGGATATGGGTTGCTAGCCGCTTCAACTTGAGCAATAAAATTTAGGCAGATCATCTTCTCCCCCTCTCCATCCAGCTGATGTAAAAGTTTATCCAGACTTGTATATCCCTTACACATGGTACCTGTGCCGCTTCCCCCTCTTCCAATGACAAACTTGCTTATGAGATGATCCACTTGTCAATAATCTTGGTACTCTTTCATTTGTCTGCAGTGGTGAAGTCTTTGGTCTTCATGTGTACACACTGAACAGAGAGGTTGCAACTATTCAAATCTTAAAGAAGTTGGGTTTGTGGAGGCCGGAGCCAAGGAGGCCACTCCCATGGAAGATGACAGCCAATCACATGAGAAAGGAAGATGTCAGACCGATATTTTGGGGTTCACGACCTAAAAGCTATGTTTACAGGCAAGATATGGGTTAAATTTGGTTAAATTTGATGTCCTTTGAAAGAAGCGTGTGCCAAAATGTGATAATGTTGCATTTTTACTGAAAGATATTGGATCTTGAATGTAATGCCTGTTAATATCAATTAGATGTGTTGCCAAGCCAAATATAGTTACTCATTTATGTACAACTGTCACGATATACATATATGTATGTATGTATGTATGTATGTATGTATGTATGTATGTATGTATGTATGTATGTATGTATGTATGTATGTATGTATGTATGTATGTATGTATGTATGTATGTATGTATGTATGTATGTATGTATGTATGTATGTATGTATGTATGTATGTATGTATGTATGTATATATATATAAAACAAGCAAATTGAACCACTTTGAACAATTTTCAATGATCTTTAATGGTAGTTAGTAAATTATATTTGCTTCTACTTCTATCCTCTAAAACTCAATTGTTTTTGATAAGATATATAACAACTTTCCTAGATCTGCCAGTCATTTTATAAACAGACCAGTAAATGGCAGAAAAACCTAACATTTCAAGAAAACTAGTTAAAACACATAATGAAATGTCTAATAGGTAATATTTGTTTCTCTTCTGATTTATTTCTCTAAATTTTAAATGCTTTTCCCTTTGTTTTAAACACTTATCTCTGTTTTGAACACTTTTTCTGTTTTAACTTTAGTATGTTTTTTTTTTTTTTTCAGTTTTAAATAAACTCTTTCATCTGTGTTTCAATTTTTTTCTCCATGTTTTAGACAATGTTTTAAACATTTTTTCTATGTATAACAATTACATATATCTACCTACACTTGTATTGAACTTTTTAAAGTTTAAAACACTTTAAAAATAATTTTTAAAACAATTTTCCCTACATTTAAACACCTTTCCGTCCATTTAAACATTTTTCTTTATGTTTTAAACACTTCTTTCTTTCAGAACTCAAGAATGGGATGAATTTCCAAATGGGCGATGGGGTGATTCCTCCTCCCCTGCCTTTGGGGAGCTCAACGACTACCATTTATTTTACCTCCAGAGCAAAGTGCCCAAAGGGAAGCAACTAAAGATGTGGGGGGAGGAGCTAACATGCGTTGAAGATGTGTATGAAGTCTTCGCTTGTTACTTGTCCGGAGAACCAAACAAAGATGGAGAATTAGTAAGAATTTCATATGTATCTCTTATCTACAGCAGCAGTGGGGTTACCTGAGGGGCGGGAGGAAAGGTGCCCCATCAGTGGATTAATCTTTGCCCTGATTTGCAACTGCACATCTAAAAAGTTTAAATCACCATTGTTTGTAACATTCAAGACATTTTTTTCTCACTGAAGAGAGAATGGAGCCCCCTTCAATTAATATGCTTGCCACTCCAGTGTACCAAAGTATCTTATTGTGTATGTTGATAAGGGATAAAAAAAAAAAAAAAACAGTTATTGGAGATAGATATGTCTACTTTAATCAAACAAAAGATTGACTTAATTATTTGAGTTTATTTAGGTAGTTTTTTAGTTTTCTTTTTTCAATTTCCTTGTCAACTTCTTCGCATAGCAAATTCATGCTGAGATATCTTGTCCCCCTTTCCGCAGAATGTGACAAATGTAGGAAAATATAGTTTGGAGAAAATCGATGTCAAAGATCTTTGGAATTTTGAATTTACTTCTCATTGTGATAAAGGGTAAAATAATACATTTATACCTTATTGACGAGGAGAAAAGATAACAAGTTTTGAAAATGATACGTTTTACTTTTTTTTATGTTTAACGAGTCACAAAGAAAGACATTAGCCAGTATGCGTAATTGATATGCAAAATAATAAAATTTGACATTTGTCACTAAGGGAAAAAGAGTGAAAATCTTATCATTACATTGTTTAGATTGTTCTTCACCCTCTTGAGTAAACTTAGATACCCCCTCCCCCACCCCCTTCTCATTTCCCTATGCAGTTTTTATTGAATCACTCATTTAAAACTTTTTTTTTCCTATTCATGATTAGGTAAAAATCCTACCGTGGAATGATCAAGAGTGCTTGCCAGAGACGCTGAGACTTCAAGCTGAGCTGATCGCCGTTAATAAAGAGGGGGTGCTCACCATTAATTCACAACCCCACGTAAACGGAGAGTCCTCATCAGATCCAATTATTGGCTGGGGACCACCAAATGGTTATGTTTACCAAAAGGTAATTTGTTTTGTCCCCTTTGTAAGAAGAAAAATAAGTTTTTTTATTGGAACAAAATCTGTCAAAGTTTGGACAGTAGTCTTGACTTAATTTGAAGAAAATAGTATTGACTATTTCTGCAGAATTAGAGATCTTAAAATGTATGACTTGCATACATATGAAATTGTTTCACATAATTTTTCACATAATTGTTCACATAGTTGAAAATCCTTTATGGAAAGTACACTCAAGAGTTGGAAAAAATCTGCGATTCTGGCGGGAATTTGCGTGAAGAATTGTTTTAGACAGATTTTTGATTAAGCAACCGTATATATGGTAAACATGTGCTTTACAAATGTCCCCTATTTAATTGTGCGATGATTATATATTAGGTTGCAAAAGGGAGAAGGATATAACAATTTTTCATGGGAAGATTTTGCCACCTTTATTCAGAACCGTGGGAAATTTTATAGTTAATTCCAACTCTGCGTACACTTCAGTAGATCGTCATAAGCTTGTAATTGGCTTATTCAATTAGTTGAAAATGTGACTGGAGGTCATCAGACCGCATAGCAATTGTTCACATTCACCTCGCATTGGAGTGAAAACAAAGTGATCAACTGTGTTTCTTTACATGCCATATGTACCACACACAGTGAACGCGTACGGACTTACCCATGTGTATCGCGCAAAGGTTTGTTTTCACTCCAGCAAATTATGTCATCTCCTGGATGTGACGTGGCACCAACCAAGTGAATATGCTACATGCCTGCAGCAAGCTTAAATGAGCTTTTTTCGTCTGTAAGCTCATAAAAGTTTCATCGCAAGCTTGTGGCGATCTTTAAAACATTTTTATTATGGTATTCCATTTTTTTTGTTTTAGGCGTACATGGAGTTCTTCACCTGTCGAGAAAATGTCGCTGCACTTTTGGAAGTGTTACAAGAGTATCCATTGGTCAGCTACCATGTGGTCAACCACAATGTAAGTAAAGCTACAATCATGGCTAAAGTGTTGGGACAAAATTGCTGAAAATTTTTCAGCACCTCCCCCCCCTCTCCAATCTTCGCCCCCCACCTCCTAAAGTCTGCTCACTAATTGTCAGGCACAATTTGACCCTCGTTGGCGTGGTGCCGTTAAGCCCTCATCAAACAAACAAACAAACTAATTGGCATAACAATATTTACAGCTCAATTGCTAAGTGTTCCTGATTGGAATTTTTGACCGTTTTCATCGTTTTTGATAGAGGACCATTTTCATTGTTTTTGATGGAGGCTCGATTCTTGTTAGCAATTTTTGCTTCTACCTGTCCATAGATCTTGAACAGATTTGAAACTGGTTTTCATCCACTTTCTGTCCTGGCAAATTTCTTGAGTCCACGTAAGTCAAAGGTGACTTTTGTGTGCTTTCCCTGGCATGCGCCTGAAAAGTATTAACAAAAACAAGATTTTTCAAGTTCTTTTACAATCATCTTACTGAATTATTAGATCAGATGATCTGTTTATTATTAACTTTTGTTTTGTTCCTAATCCAGGGCAGAGAGGACATCACGAATGCTGATCAGTTAAAACCGATTGCTGTCACATGGGGTGTGTTTCCCGGTGCAGAGATTATGCAACCAACGGTTGTTGACCCGGTCAGCTTCATGGACTGGAAGGTAATGATCATTTAAAGATCTTTAGACATGTAGCAATTTGATATTGATTAAAAAGAGTTACAGCTAATCAGATTTTGATTTATGTGAATTTTGTGATGGGTGGACAGATCCAAATATTGATGTAATTCTTTAAAAAAAAATCCTAATTCTCAGCCATTGAAATCATGGGAAAGTCTCTTCCTGCTTGAATTTGGGTCAGAATTGTTTGTACCATTTCAAATCATTCCACATTATGAATCCCAAAGTAGGGATCAACCCTCCTTTACACAGTCACAATCATACAGAGGACATTGTCATCACCCACATACGTCTTGGGCACTCCTTTCTTACCCACTCCTACCTCCTATCATGCTCTCCAAAACCTCTCTGCCTTACTTGCAACACCGATATCTTAATCAAGCACAGCCCCTTAACCTGTCCTTTATACCTCAACTCCAGATCATCCTTCATCCCCTCCACCTATTATTTCTTATCTCTTCAAGAACAATTCCAACCTCTAACATCATTACCTTCCTCTGCAATAGCAACATACTCCACCTGCCCCCATTTTCTGTCTTGCCTTCCTATTCTTCTTTTCTTTCTATTATCTTTATTTGCACCTTTATTTTTTCTCTCCTTCCTACCTCCTCTCCCTCCTTAAATTTGTAACACCCTCTGAACACATTTCACTGACTTTGGTGCCGTTAATCATCAACAAACGAAACCATTTCAAATTATGATAAACATGTAAAAAACTAATGATTCACAAAAGAAAAAACAAAAGGTTGCCCTGTCATCATCACATAATTTGCATACAAAAATAGAGATTGATGCCTGAGATTTAAAAATGTAAAATGGTCAATGTTTAAGTGATTTTGATAATGGCTTTTGTTACCATGATACATGTTTTGCTAACTGTTCTGGGTAACAGCAATCGGATTTACAAAGCCAGCAGCGGGCCCATAAGCTCAAATTTTGTTCACCATTTTGCCGTCACTCAAAAATGTGTGTGCAGAAATTTGTTTTGTACAGTAATTGCATTGACTACATAATTGCGCGCCGTTAGCTAGCTGTACTGTACTAGTATCTCGTAGGATTTTTGCCCCCAGTTACTTATGCAGATTTTTTGCTAGGCAAATTTGTGCAGTGATTGGTTAAAACAAACTATCAATCATTAAACCCAGAAAGGTTGATTATTTTGAGACAAGATTTTTCCTTTAAAAATTCAGCTGTTGTTGAGATTGAGGACAAAATAATATATAGTTTTGGAATGAATTGAATGAAAGATTTGTTTTGATTTTTTTCTCAATTATTCATAAATTTCTATTGTGAAAGATGAATTGGATATACTTAATTGTGATTGCCGTACTAGGCTGTTGTAAGAATAGGATAAAGCTTTTGGTCCGTTGACAAAACATTTGGGAACATTGTAAGAAAAAGGAGAAGCAGCTCATAAACTTATGATCATATGAACAGAATATAAAGGGGACCAATCTTCTGACAAACCTTAACTAAGGGCCTGTTAGTTACAGTATTCAAGGTCTTAAGCACTCCTTCCCTAATAAGCACCCGCCCTACATTTTTTGACTGATAACATAATTTATTTGATTAATTTGAAGACTTAAAATACTCAAGCTTTGTTCCATTCTTTGCATATTTTGCGTCTGATTCTCAAGATATTTTTGTGGTGGTTATTGTTAGTATAGAACCAGTTTACACATTGCATTTTGAATAGCACACTGTACGCGGCCCTTGTACATGGGCACTTATAAGGAAGAAACTTGAGGCCTAAAAAGTGGCGCAATTATATTTTTGTAAGCGCCCCAGGCCCTTTTTACGTCGAATACGGTATAATAACCTTTCTGTATTGTGTCAATGCAGGATGAGGCTTTTGGTCTGTGGATGAAGCATTGGGGGATGCTGTACCTGAGAGATCCCCGTCAAGACAGCTGATCAATCATATCCATGACACATTCTACCTGGTGAACCTGGTGGATAACGATTTCGTGAAGGGCAACATCCTCTTTGAGGTGATCAGTAAGATGCTGAAGAGGCGACGTGAAAGGGCACTGGAGGTGATGCCGAATGGGATGACGATGGATGAAGTGGAGACTTCTGAACACTTTCAGAAGAAGGTTAAACTAGAGGTATGGTTCTTTATTTTGGTGATTGACAGAAGTCAGTAACAGTGGCTATGGGGGTTATTTAACCCACTTCTAAAAAATTGTCCCTCGGATTCTTTCAAAAACAATCAGAAAGAATTTTCAGGAGACATGGAGGAATGAGATTATGTGATTGACTTATATGAAGGCCATTTATAACATATGCATAGTTCTTTCAAAATGTCCAGACCCTTCCCCCCCCCCACACACCACTAATTTTACCCTGGTCACACCACTGACAGTGGTTAATCTCATTGGCTAATTTAAGTGGCTCTTTTGCACCCTTGTGTGGTTTTTGTTAATCTTAGTCACTGAAAATGATGGGAAAGTCTATTCCTGCTAGAATATAATTGAGGGGTATAACAAAAACTCAAAACAATTGATCATAATTTTTTGTATCGCTTTAAAGAATTATGAAAAAAATAAATGAAAAATTACAAAAGAAAATACCAAGGTCACCTGGTAATACATCACAATTTTTTTGTAGATTATGCAAATTGATGCCTGAGATTTCAAAATGCTGTAAGTTATCAATGCCATTCTTAGATTATTAATTTAGATATTGATTGTTTATTTTGTTAATTTTTTGCTACAGATTGGTCATTCCATGCCTGCTGGACAACAGATCAATTAAATCAATCAATCAATTATTGATCAAGAAGTGAGGAGAAAAACAGCATTCGATCCACCCACCCAATCATTTACAGGAATTTTTTATTGGAATGCAAGAGATTAAATGTAAAGTGGTGAATAAAGATGAAAGTGGTCATGTTGTATAATGAGTTCTCTCTCAGAGAATAATTGCTGTTTGAAATCCCACCAGTGTGTGCTACTAAATTTGCCCGAAGAAGTTTCCATCATTTCAGCACATAAGATAAAATGCTTTGTGGGCAGTGCTTGTATATTGTTCTTGTCAAGAATGATGCAAAGAGGCGGGGCGTGGCAAAAGAGAGGAAAATACCTGATTTAATTCTGTTTTAGTTAGCAGAGATGTGTTAGTTAGAAGGTCAATGACCTAGAGGTTGATATATTTTGTATAACATGACTGAAATTATTCCTTGAATCAGAAATCTGCCATTCATCCTGTTTCCAATAAATCATTCTTCAAAATTTATCTTTCAATTCCATAAAGGTGGTCTTAGTAGTGAAGATGCTATGAATATGCATATCTGGTAAGGAATATACAGAACTGGTAATGAATATATAGTGATATGTATAATTGGTAATGTATATTTATAAGCTTGATTTGTCATTATTAAATGATGGCTAAGGTGCACTAATTATGTAGTTACTAGACTCATAAAAGAAACATAAAACAGAGCAGATATATTTCTTATTCCTTACCACTCTTGCATTTCATTTAACAACATTATCAGAGAATCATTTGACAAAATATCTGGAGGCCATCTATTACTAAAAGCACATTTGTAGATTGGAGAATTTTGAGAAATCCGAAGAGTATCAGAATGTCACAAAAATGTATTGTTTTTACATACAACAGAAGAATTAAAAAAGAGTTATAACATTAATTTTCTTACTTAAAGGTGATGAATTGTGTGTTAAATGAGACTTGAACAATATTTTGGCAATTAACCTCATTATTAGCTGTGATATAAGTGAGAAATATGAAACTTGTTCTATTTATAAATTCTTGCCATGTATTAAAATAAAGTTCTTTGTATTATGGTGTACATATCAATAAAATAGGTATTTATATAGGAGGATGTAAACCAGCCAATGAGATGATTTGATAAGACTAAGATGCACAGTGTTTTTTGCTCTTACGGAGTGTCAGTTTTTACAATCTGTAAGTACACCTCTGGGAAGACAAAAGATTAGACTTAAAAGGAACCCTTTCAAGCGTGGTATCACAGACTTTATAAAACGTTCTTGCAAGGTGAAGCATCTCCAAGTAGGATTTCAGAATGAAGACTTAAGTCTGTGTGGTCTATCATGGCAGTTGTGACTGTGCCATGGATGGAAAATCTTGTAATCCTTTCCACGAACATAAAATATTGGGCAATTATTCTTAAATTTTGTGTTGATGAAGCATTTACGCCTTTCGCAAGAGCTCTGACATCAGGGAGATTAGTTGGTGTAAAATACAGATGAATTTGATCCATTTGCAGGTGATAAGAAATTGTCTGATAATGAAAGTCTAACATTATATTTCTTATTGCGAGCCCCTGCCTGGGTTTTTTTTATTCAAATAAATTCATAAAAGAAAAAATATGGATTAAGCCAAAAAAAAAAAATATATTGAGGTTGGATACAATTTTTTAAGTATTATTCTGGCATGGCAAGGGAGGACTAATTCTGGCATGGCAAGGGAGGACTAAACCATTTGGTCGGAAACCACCCTCTGATTGTTCAATGTTTACAGGTCACTAACAACATAAATGCAGGCATTGTTTTTGTGTCAAATTGTTCCGATTTTTTATAGTATTCAATTGCTATTTTTCATAAACTTTAAATAATGTTGTTTTGTATATCAGCTTGAGTATTTGATATTGTTGATAACAGATGTATTCAATGTTTTGTGAAGTGTTGTGATGGTACAATAATTTGCCAATGGCGTAAAGAAAATAATTCCAAAATGGTGTCCAAATAACGGGTGTTTAAGCTATCCGAGGCCAAATTTGACAAAATCTGGACCTTTTAGCAAATATTTTTGACGTTACGTTTTAGGAGCCATTGCGGGTCAACCCCCTAGACCCATGGTAACAATGTAGACTGATTTGACAAAAAACAGAACAAGCAGAACCAAAACCATTGACCTAGACCCATGGTAACAACGGAGACTGACTTGACAAAAAACAGAACAAGCAGAACCAAAACCATTGACCTAGACCCATGGTAACAACGGAGACTGACTTGACAAAAAACAGAACAAGCAGAACCAAAATCATTGACCTAGACCCATGGTAACAATGTAGACTGATTTGACAAAAAACAGAACAAGCAGAACCAAAACCATTGACCTAGACCCATGGTAACAACGGAGACTGACTTGACAAAAAACAGAACAAGCAGAACCAAAATCATTGACCTAGACCCATGGTAACAACGGTGACTGACTTGACAAAAAACAGAACAAGCAGAACCATTGACCTAGACTCATGGTAACAACGGTGACTGACTTGACAAAAAACAGAACAAGCAGATCCAAAACCATTGACCTAGACCCATGGTAACAACGGTGACTGACTTGACAAAAAACATAGCAAGACCAAACCATTGACCTAGACCCATGGTAACAACGGTGACTGACTTGACAAAAAACATAGCAAGCAGAACACAAACCATTGACCTAGACCCATGGTAACAAGGGAGACTGACTTGACAAAAAAACAGAACAAGCAGAATAAAAACCATTGACCTAGACCCATGGTAACAACAGTGACTGACTTGACAAAAAACAGAACAAGCAGAACCAGAACCATTGACCTAGACCCATGGTAACAACAGTGACTGACTTGACAAAAAACAGAACAAGCAGAACCAGAACCATTGACCTAGACCCATGGTAACAACAGTGACTGACTTGACAAAAAACGGAACAAGCAGAACCAGAACCATTGACCTAGACCCATGGTAACAACGGAGACTGACTTGACAAAAAACAACAAGCAGAACCAGAATCATTGACCTAGACCCATGGTAACAACGGAGACTGACTTGACAAAAAACAGAACAAGCAGAACCAAAATCATTGACCTAGACCCATGGTAACAACGGAGACTGACTTGACAAAAAACAGAACAAGCAGAACCAGAATCATTGACCTAGACCCATGGTAACAACGGAGACTGACTTGACAAAAAACAGAACAAGCAGAACCAAAATCATTGACCTAGACCCATGGGAACAACGGTGACTGACTTGACAAAAAGCAGAACCAGAACCATTGACCTAGACCCATGGTAACAACAGAGACTGACTTGACAGAACAAACAAGCAGAACTAAAATCATTGACCTAGACCCATGGAAACAACGGTGACTGACTTGACAAAAAACAGAAGCAGAACAAAAACCATTGGATATAAACTTTGTATTTCAAAATTACCAATGATTTTTAGTTTGAAGCCATAAATGGTACATTTTAAAGGCCATCAATTGTGATTTAGATGTGGTGGCAGTTTATTCTAAAACTACTGATTGGCCTTTGATGTAGGTGCATATTGTACTATTGTGTTTCGACCAATCAAAACACACAAATTAATCTATTTACCCCACCTAAGAGACAATAACTGACCTTAAAATTATTATACCAGCAGAAGAGATATGCTGTGCATGCATATATAGTGGGAAGAATTTCAGTGTTTTCTTAATTATTTAGATTTGTGGAACCTATAATATTACTCTTATATTTAGTTGGAGAATTCTTGGTAATGGTGATATTACTGATATTTTTTCTTGGTGAATATAATTATACCTTGTTTATAATGAATTTAAGACAAATAAAAATGAAAAGAAACTTAAGTTTTCATGAGTCTTTTTTGTGAATTTAAAGAGGAAGCTCAGATTCTAACATTTCATCACAGGCCTAGGCAGGATTTGAGGGAGCAAGGGGCACTTGGCACCTGCTCACCTTTTTCAAAGTTTATACCTATTGTGTACGAGTGATTTTCTTCCTATTATTAAGGGATGTCAAAGTAACAACACCATTAAACAATTAAGTTAAGCAAAAGTATAATCTACTGCTGAGTTGTTAAAAGCTGATATATGCACATCAGTATTATGGCTTGAAGAGCTGTTCAGAATTGTATAGGAAAAGGAAGTTACACGAAAATCATGGAAGCAAGGACTGATAACAAAAAACCCCTAAGAAAGGCAATACTACTGTATGCGATAACTAGTGCGGAATAACCTTAACATCCATACCAAGCAAAATATTTGGAAGAGTTTGAATTGACAGAATTATTAACGGTGTTGCCAGTAGGATGAGAGATTAACAGGCTGGATTTAGAAGAGGAAGGAGTACCACCGAGCAAATGTTCATCCTGCGCAACATTCTAGAACAGGTGGCTAAATGGCAGTCAACCGCTTATATATATCGCCTTTGTTGATTTCGAGAAGGCGTTTGAATCAGTGCACAGAGAAAGCCTCTGGAAAATAATGGTAGCCTGTGGAAAATAATGGCAGCCCATGGTATTCCACAAAAAAATAATAAGTTTGATTAAAGCGTTATATGAAGACTGAATGCGCAGTTTTAGATAATGGTGTGGAATCTGAATGATGGTTTCAAGTCAAAAGTGGTGTTAAGAAAGGTGATGTAATGTCAGGGTTCCTTTTCGACTGATAATAAGAGGAATAGAATTAAATGGAAGCTCGTGTCAACCCTTGAGGACTTTGATTTTGCTGATGATATTGCTCTACTTTCATCTACATATCAACACATGCAAACCAAAGTGACCGGGCTCAATCAGTATGCTGCACAAACTGGGCTAAGAATTATTAAGGATAAGACTAGATCTCATGAAAGTTAACAACAAATGTGCAAACAAAGCTTATATCGATAACCAAGAACTAAATTAAGTAAACAAGTTCAGATACCTTGGTGCAACAGGTGGCGAGGAAGATAAGATATTCCAAACAAAATCTCTAAAGCAAGAGTAGCATTTATGAAATTAAATTAGATACGGAACTCGAGCACATTCTCAATGTATGCAAAAATATAAGTCTCTTCTTAAGTCTGTACTCTTGTATGATTGCGAGACATGTGGGTACTTTTATGTTGAAATGTCACAGGAGAATTTTGAAGATCAGATTGCCATATGTAATATCTAACGATGAATACTGAGAATTACTAAACATGACAAATTCAGCACTGAAGTAAAAAGAAGAAGGTGGAGGTCATTTGAAGAAAGCGCCCCTTGAAACATGGACGGGATGAAACTGCTAGTGTCATTTTCATCCCGTTCGAAGGACACTCTCTCAACGAGTTGAAAAGGTATTACGAAATTATTCGGCCACACAGGTAGTTAGGACAAACTCGACAAAAAAAGCTGTATTTTTTATATTATTTGAATATCAAGGAGCTCTTACTTGGATCAATTATACCCTGAAAACTGGTTTAATTATTTCTCTGGTGCAGAAATCGTTAAAATAGTGCCATTTTCAGTAGCGTTATTCTGAGTGACTTTCAAAATCTTGCCGACCCATTAGCGTAACCTCCTCCCCTTGACACCATTTCGATAAACAATCCTGCGGTTAACGTCATTTCCATTCATTCATCAGTGCAATATACGCGTAAGGACTCTTTGTGTCTAGAGGTCAGGAGTTATGCACCATCGAGCATACTTACGTAAAGCAAACACATGCTGCTTTGAATATGACTATGAAATTATACATTGGTTACTTATGAATATACAAGAAATACACTTTGCAAGTTTCTGTATGCCTAAAACTCCACAGACAGCACATATTGATGTTATTCAAATAAAATTTCCTCGTTTTGCCGTTATACGGGGAGGAACTTTAACTTCGAAATAAATTTACGTGGAAATACGAAATATAGCGTCAATTTTGATGTTTAAAGGTTGAAACTTCTAACAATTTGTCCAAATAAAACAAATTTCACATACAGACATTTCAAACCTTTAAGAGTGCAAATTTTGTTAAAACGCTATGTGTGATAATTTGGAGATAAACTGGAAATTGCAAACCGCCACATGCGATTACTGAAATGCCACAGAAAATCAGGATGGAGTTCTGTTCAAGGGACGAGTTCTGTAATGTGGATTGGTCATGTGATGCGCATGAGCACTATTAAACACTGTGTGACAGCTATGACATGGAAACCAGAGGAGAGAAGGAAAGTTGGTCATCCTAGAGGATGACCAAGTTGGTCATCAGGAGGCCTGAAGAGACAGTGAGGTGATATCTATTGTTTTGACAATGATACACTCGACATCAGTGCATAACTGTTCTAAATGAGACATACCCAAGTAATATCCAGAGTGCCATTAACCCTTACTCTACCACGCAGCGATGTTATTGCCGTTTTGGGTGGCCCGTATTTGACTCCGCCTCCCACGCGCATTTTCAAAAAAGTGCTAATCCATCCGCTACAAGTGTGCCAACTCAAAAATATGTACAGCATGGTCCTGGTGGGCAGCCCGCCGGATCACTGAAGCGGAACGAGCCCGACTTTGCTGCTCGGAAGACAGGGGACCCTTCAATTAACCCGTGCTTAACCCTTACTCTAATACGCAGCGATGTTATCGCCGTTTTGGGTGCCCCGTCTTTGACTCCGCCTCCCAGGCGCATTTTCAAAAAAGTGATGTAGAGTAAGGGTTAAGTCCGTCCTGCAGTAACCAAATCCACAATACCTGGCCCTTCACAATAAGTTCCATTGTGTGCATATATAAATAATTGGGACTAATTACCGATTCGTAAAATCACTGAAGTATCTGTGGTGTGTTTCTTAATTGCTTCTAGCAGTCTAACAGTTATACCTGCCGAAATGGAGGTTATTGCGGGTGAAAAAACCAAGTTTGTAGCGAGGATAGTTTGTTTGTTTGATGAGGGCTTAAAGGCACCACGACAACGAGGGTCAAATTGTGCCTGAGAGGTCAGATCATTCTAGAGGTAGGAAGGAAAGGAAACAGGGGGAGAATGAGAGAAATTCAAGAACAAAAAGTCAGAAAGCTGTGATCGAGAGAAGAGGTGCATGGGTGAAACAAAAACAAATTGGAGATGGGGTGGAAGAGGAGAATTAAATATGGTTGTAGAGGGAAGCATGATGAAGGAAGGAGATAATTTTAATCAGAGGATTTTTCTGGAAGAACTCAGCAATTGAGTTGTGGGGAGCGAGGGAAGCTTTGGGAAGGTTGTACAGGGGGCAAACAAGGAGAACGGACGGATTGTGAGGGTGCAGTGGCAATTGTTGCAGAGGGGTTGGGGTAGCCAATACGGAGGTGGGAGTGAGTGAGGTGGGTGTGACCAATTCTAAGACGGGTAATATGAACGTTATCGATACGAGAAAGGTTGTTGTTGGTGGATTTGATCGGAATTGTGGGCTGGATGACAGGAATTGGTTATCAATTTGGGAGCTTCATGAGGTTTGCCAGCGGTCACGAACAAGGGAAGCGACAAGCGGTTTGATGTCAGAGAAGGTTTTGGGAAAAGGGGTAGGGAGGAGGTTGAGGGCAAGCTTAGCGGCTGCATCAGCCCTGTTATTGCCAGGGATGCCAACATGGCTGGATCCACAGGAGAAAAGAACACTTTTCCTGCAGAGGGTGGGGGAAAGGAGTTTTTGGAGGAGGAGGTGGCATGTGAGGTTACCCCATTTAAGATTAAGTAAAGAACTAAGAACAGCCTTTGAGTCGGAGAAAATGGCAAAGTGGCTGAGTGGAGAGTACTCAATAAAGTTGAGGGCGAGGAGAATGACCTTAGCTTCGGCTGAAAAGATGGATGAGTGCCGGGAAGTCTGCTACTGAGGGTGATGTCTTGGATGACGGCAGCAGCAGCTGTTTTTGTTGCCTTCCTTGGAGCCATCAGTATAGATGGAGGTGTAATTTGAGAGTTGGTCTTTAATTTGGTTGTGGAGATTGATTAAGAGGTTAGGGTGGGTTTGAGTTTTGTGATGAGTGGAGAGGTCTAGGTGGACAGAAGGGAGGGGGTGGCCCAAGGAGGAAAAGTGGGACAGGAGTAGGTACTGAGAGTGGCGGGGTTGATGCCGAGATGGAAGAGGTCTGATATTTTTCCTCAAGGTGAAATCATCTCGGGCTAATCCCACATTATTGGACAGCAAAAAAGCCGCACCCCTTCTCCGTCGTCCCTGAAAGGGCGTCATAAGACAATACGAACACAATGATTATTGTAGACTTTGAAGTTTCAATGTAGATAATGAAAGATAAAGTCACTTGTAGAACCACCGATTATCGTTCTGTCCTTACAACCCGACGGTTCGAATTGTCATATTCCCAGTGGAACAAGTCGTTCTAACCATTTCAATGGCTGAAACTGAATCTCAGTTACGGGCATTGTGCCACTGTTTTTATCACAATTTAAAATGTACACTTTTGTAAAAGAGGCAGAGGTAATCGTTTTAAACTGAAAGTTCAGTGAGCAAACTTGTGTATTCTTCTGTATGGGAAATATAGAAATGAAACAGTAAATCAATGTTTAAAAAATCTTATTCCATTTGAGTACAAAATTATGGGAATGTTTGGTTCATACGCTTGCGATAATCTCCTTAACTAAGCAAACGCTCTGAAAAATCACAAATATTTTGCAATTCAAACGTTATAACTAACGAAACTGAATATTTTGTGCCATTTCAAACGGTATAGAGAACTGGAATTCATTACCTATCGTTGAGACCATTTTCATTAAATTATTCCAAAAAAAGAGTACTGTACTTTGTAAAATATAAAAAGTGTTTTTTCTTGTTTTTCAATGAGCGAAAGCAAAATCACAAGGTTATCACCACTTTTACCTTTGTCTCTTATAAATGAAAGTATTTGGGAGTCCATTTCATACGGCCTGATAATTAACATATATCTTTTTACCATAAATATAAAATCCAACATGATTAGTGCAAAAAAAGGGCCCGTACTTTCCAAAAAATAGAAATCGATGAGAGAAAACGACGACGACGAGTGAACATTACAATGACGGTTATGATAGTAATTTTAGGGAGCTTTAGATTTCACGACGCGGAGAAATGCGACGGGGAAGTTAATCGACAGTGTACGTCGTCGTACTGACTTACCCGTCCTGTTTGTTTTGCACTTTTTACGACGGGGAATATGACAGTCACGTGACCAGTCATACGATTACCCTCGGCGACATATCTACGTAGGCTAGCGATGTTCAATCGTAGCAGACAACGCTTCAACCACTTTTGGAAGAATGGCGAAGCTTCATCAAGTTTGTGAAGCAAAAAGAAGTCACGATTGGATCAATTCTTCGCAAGTGGCCCGAAGTTCATAACTTATATGATATACATATGTAAAATTTTCCAAGATGTACCAGTAGAACGTAAAATATCTGAGCACCGATGAAAATGCAGATACTTTATAATTCTTTATTGTAAACTTTATTTTTCACAAATTGAAAAATAACACAGACAAAATTTGAGTCAAATTTTCATTTGATGAGCATAAAAACGGCAGCAATTGCTCAGTTATGTTAAAAACGCAGATTGGTATGACAACATGTCACACGCCATTCCAAGTTGCCGTTTTCAGCACAACGTGAACATACCCTGACACCCGGTGTAGAGCTTCAAGGATAACGAGAAGGTTAAGTAGTCGCATGCGCAGAACGTTGAACATGACGTCATTTCGTTGTAGAGACGTCCGCGTCGTGAAATCTAAAGCTCCCTATGCTATCACAAAACGCTTAATACGATCCGGACGAGAACACAGGTGCGACGTAAGGACAGACATAACATCGACAACCAAGTTAATGTCTACGGCCTTTGATAAGCACTTGTGGTGCACTGGCGTGTCTACCCAACACAGGCTAGAACCTAGGCCTCGTGGTCTGTAGGCATGTATGATGACCGCTACACCACAGTTGGTAGACAGGAGAGAAAAGATTACGCGTCCGCTTATGTATCCCTTTATTTTAATTCTGACGTAATAGCACGCCCGAGCTGCATGGACTGTACTGCATGGTGTGCAGAGGGTTTCCTGTTGTTTGTGTATTGTAAATATGTTGCAAAGAGGCGATAAGCGTTTTCTTATGTCGGAATTTGGCTTATTTTCTTCCATTTTTAAGTTTTCCTTTATATTTTGTTACACTGATATATATTTCTTATCATATGACTATTTATCAGAAATTAAAACATTATTTGGCTGAAATATCACCGACAACAATCATGAACGAAGAAGTGCAAGAGCGAGGCATGTCGTTATGGTTGCATGATTATGATACCAAAAATTAGAAACTATGCTATTTATTAAACTTTTTGTATGAATTAATATCTGTTTATTATATCCTTGAATAAACTTCTTTATATCTTTTTTTATCACTTCATTCTTAAAAATTAACATTTGTTTAAGAAAAATGAGTTAAAAAAAATTATCATTAGTATGCCTTGTCTAACAAACTTTTGAATTGAAGTTATGTGTGCATTAAATTAAATTAAATTTGTTTTGCTTCAAAGATATTTCAATGAAACTGGCTAGTTGTCAACTAAAATGTTGTCTAAAGTTCCATTCCACTAAGCCTACATCCCACATGCGGCTTGCGATTCCGTCAAACATAGCAAGTCGTCCCACCCTCTCCTACATGCTGTCCCACCCTCTCCCTCATGCTGTCCCACCCTTCTCCCATATGCCATCTCAGCCTCTGCCGGTGACGGTCACGGGTATTATCAAGATTGACAATCCTGGTTATGACCACGCTACGCGTAGCATTCAAATCTGTGAAACCACATACTTGTGTGTGATAATTATACACACATGAACGGCCTTTCATATCATGTGTTGATAAATCCATAATTGTGTCGCCCTCAATTTAAAATCTTAACGAACTTGGCCTTCACCACTGCGTGCAAACTAAAAGTATTCAAGTATTGTTTCAATAGTTCAACGGCTTTGTTCTTAAAACCAACCCGCATAATTATGGTACAATCCAAATCATCCCAAGTTTATTTATAGTTTTCCGTAAAACATCACAGCTAGTTCCGCGATTTTTTTTCTTACGCGCGTTTTGAGGTAAAACATTCCCATATGTGGCAGTAACGACCCACTGCACCACAAGTGGTGGCCCAATGCACCACAAGTGGTGGTAAGGCCCCGGAAAAATAAGTTAGCCAATACATTGATACAACCTTTTTAGGAAATGATAAATGAATTACTTTAAGATACACTTGCATCTGTCCGAGTGAAGTGGAGACACACAGCCAAGATGGGCACCATTTCAAGCGTTTTATGTAGTCACCTTTTAAAATAATTTTCATATGGACTCACATAAGATTTGAAGTCGTATGCAAATCAGCCAAAAACAAGAACTGTTTTTTTGTTATTGTTTTAAAATCTTGAACTGTTTTCTGCCTCGGGTTTTAAAACAGTGGTGGTATCCAAATTTATCTGTTCACTTTTTCACTTCGAAAAAGGTTTTCCATGACATGTACCTTCGAAATGCCAACTATTTTCAACTGTAAATCAAACTAATGATTTTGTTTTATTCCGATAAATGATACTGCGTTATTAATTTTTCAAAGTAGGACTCTGGATGTAGTAAAAACGTTTAAAATATACACAAAATCCATTCTAAATCCAATTTACAATATTTATTGGGCACTACTATTAAAGAAACAGGTAAGCAAAACGTGCGAGAAATAAAAATTATTTCTAGCCAGTGAGCTGAAACAAAGAAGCCCATTGTAGATGCTGCGGAAATAGGCTGTGTTAAATTTGGCATTGTACAAGAACTGCCTGGACTGACGTGCTTAATTGCGTCAAAACATGTCATTCTTTGTGAATGCAGAACCAGAACATGATAGAACTGAACGACTGGGCAGGACGTGGATTAAAGTTGAACGTGAAGGACACTATCTGGATTCTGGAGTAAAGTTGTATTTGCTGTTCTATCGCCGAAACATATAGTTATGAAACCTAAATCGTGTCATTTTAAAAAGGCAAAGAAGAAAGAAAAAAAAAAGTAATTTGTAATCGAGTCTTTATTCTGTCCTTGTAACAAGTAAGTTCAACAACTTCCTTGCTTATCAAGCCCTGGCTTTTTAGAAATTCCTGGTGCTTGTTATTTTGTTAAATTTTAAACGGGCACATTCTCAACAAAAGGTGTTCAGGAATTTAAAGGGAGAGCGAGGGAGGTGGGAGGGGGTCGTTTTTGTTAAAAAGGAAAAAGAATCTTGAAATTCAGGGTGCTTATTTTATTTTCAGATTTCATAACTGCACTTTCTCAACAAAAGGGGTTTCGTTCGCTCGGATGGGACGGGGGAAAAGAAAATTTCCAGAAAATGAACGAAATCGAAGAAAATTTCACGAAATTAAGGAATTTTAACCCAAATTTCTAGAGAAAAAATTCGGTCCAAAATCGTAGAACGAGTGCCATAATATTAATTTTTTCAATCTATTTGGTAAAGTTTTCATCATCTTTGATGGAAGTTTTACCGATGCGGACCTCGATTTACCGACAGCTTTTTAATTTAACAGAAAGCTTGACCAAAAGTGGGAGGGGTGACCCCCCCTCCCCCTCCACACACACACCCGGTATTTACGCCTATGCACACGACTCTATTTCCTGATGTAAACTATTCTATTTCTTTGTCACACTTCCTTCTCTAACAAAGAAATAAGAGCTAGAAGACAAACTTGACGATTAAATGATAAATACTTTGATCCAAGGCGAGATGAGTCAGGGAGGGTGAGGGAAGTACACATAATTTGTGAAAATAGATCATTTATAATATAAATGGTAATTACAGATGATAAAAACTTACTCTAAATAATGCTGATTCAATTTTATTGCTACTCAGCTACAAGCTATAATGATACAATAAAGATCCTAATTTTTCATCCGAAGCGTTTTATGACGAATTAGTTATCATTCATACCAAACTTTACTGACGATCAAATCCTTGCTTCTGAAGGCGTACTTATTTTACTAACTTTCAGTGGTCAGGCAAGTTTATCTTATGTGAAAGAGAACTTTGATAGAAACTAAACGGTGAAGAAACTATTGCAACATCTTATCCCGTTAAAGTTTAAAGCTCTGTATTACCTGATGTATTCTAAACAAAGTTCATTTAACTTTTTTTACTATTTGAATTACTTTTCCTCGAACTTTCTTTTATATTCTGTAAGACTGAGGAATCTGAGGATGTGATGTCACAACTAGCTGACTAGTCTGATTTCTGTTGTTTCTACACAAATGAACCCAAACATTTAACTTAAATATCTCCTCTGTCTGTTTGTGGAATAAGATTTTGGAATGAATTTTTGCTCCATTTTCTGTCTTTTTAAGGACTATTCCATTATAAGATGGACATGCTTAACCACTAAACCAACCCTTTATTAATACATTGATGAGCTTTCCCAACTGGTCTTAACTAGTTAGATATGAAATTCCCAATAAGGATCTGCCACTAGTAAAGACCAGCTGAGAATCATACCAATCAGTTGGAACCAGTTCTTCCAGGTTGTCACACACTTGGAAATACTTAATCCCTGTTAGGAGCCAAGGGAAGAGGGGGGTATGAGGGGGGAGGGGGGGGGGGCACTTTATACTAAAAGTGGTAGGGGTGTGCAGCCCACCAACCGAAAAACCACTGGGGTTAAAAGCAGCTGATATTAACTTGGCCAACTGAGAAATGGTGTAAGAGAGAATTCGTTGTACTAAATTGATGGAGTTAATAGCGTATACATTGAAAACAAAATTAATCTGGCTGTAAATCATTTATAGTAAAGTTTAACATCAGATGAACCATTGAGAGGTACGTGAAGTAAAAGAAAAGATGCCATTAAACTGTGAACATTTTTTATTTTCTATATTCTCTCATTTTTGCTAGATGTGCTTTTCATCCTAAATAACTTAATAAAATCAGTTGGAAACAGTACATTCTAAAAATAGTTCGTCTTGTTTTGGAAAAGCTACTCCCAGTTTGGATTTGTTCATCCCAACTGGGATCAGGTGAGCATGGTGAGAAGTTGTTCCAGTTGGAAATGTTCATTCGAGCTCAAACCAGCTTATCCCAGTTGAAACTAGTTTAGATTTGAGATACTGCACATGCTGTACGTTGTACTTTCCAAGTAATGGTTAATCAGAAGAATTTTTGATATATTAAGGGAAAGGTATCGTCCCATAAATAAATCCAGAAGTAAACGCCGCCGTGCTGATAACGTCACTTCCGGTTTTCATTTTTTCTTACTGATTGCGATAAATCTGTGATGTTATTGATAACACATGTAGGCCCCTATGTTCCGTCCGACAGATGCGTGATCGATAACAACGCATATTTCTTGCCATTAATAGGGAAAAATTAAAAACCGGAAGTGACGTTTCTAGCACGGCGGCGTTCACTGCAGATTTAATTTATGGGACAATGCCGATGACAAAGTGGCTGAGTCTTCTCGGCCGAGAAGATGGACGAGTACTTGGGAAGCCTGCTACTGAGGGTGGTATCTTGGATGACGGCAGCAGCAGCTGTCTTGTCGCCTTCCTTGAAGCCATTAGTATAGATGGAGGTGTAGTTTGAGAGTTGATTTTAAGTTTGATTTGGTTGTGGAGGTTGAAGAAGAGCTTGGGGTAGGTTTAGTGATGAGTGGAGAGGCCCAGGTGAATAGAAGGGAGGGGGTGGCCCAGGGAGGAAAAGTGGGCTAGGAGAAGGTGCCAAGAGTGGCGGGGTTGATGCCGAGATAGTTGAGGCCGGATTTAATGCGTAAGCTGAAGGGAGGGACAAGGGTTTCAGTCCTATCAAAGAGGGTGGAGAAATTGAAGTACCTAATGAAGTTGTATACAGGGTTTTGGGTGTTGGTGAGGGTTCTAAAAGCGTAGGAAAGGCTAAGCTTTCTACACCTTAGCAGAAAGAGGGGTTCGTTGGCTTCAACGCGAAGGCTGGTGATGGGGGAGGTCTTGTATGTACCCCAGGCAAAGCCTAGGGGCTTCACTTTGGATGGTGTTGATGTGGTTGAGGTAAGAGTTGTGAGCGGCATAGTAGACAATATTGCCGTAGTCGAGCATGGCACAAATGGTAAGCCTAAACATTTTGAGGAGAGCGTGAGGGTTCGCAACCCAAGTGGTGTTGGGGAGGAGGCAAAGAAAGTTGAGGGAGCTGTTGCATTTCTGTTTCAGGCTGGTGATGTGTTGCTTGTAGGAAAGCTTGGGATCCAAGGGTAAACCCAGGAACTTTATGTCGTCAACTTTAGGGATGCGATTGCCATTAAGCACGAAGTTCAGGTTGGGGTGGTTGTAATTTCAAATAACAGGAGTACATGCAAATTCTCTTGTCTCTGAAGAATTTAAAACTGCTATTGTTGCACCAATCTTGCAGCCGGTTGAGGCGAAGTTGGAGCCTGTTTTCGACGAGAGGAAAGCTATGAGAGAAGTAGAAAATGGTGAAGTTGTCCACGTCCTTTACGTGGACGACTTCACCAGGTTTAATGTTGGGACCAAGGTTGTCCGCGATGTTGTTAATGCTCAGGTTGAAGAGAGTAGGGGAGATGATGCTTCCTTGAGGACGCACTCTTCTTGGGGGTGGGTAGGGGTTGGAGAGGGGGTAGGTAGGGGTTGGAGAGGGTGTGGCTAGTACGAACTTAGAGCTGCCTGGATGAGAGGAAGTTGAGTATAAAAATAGGGAGGTGGCCTCTGAAACCGATGGCGTGAAGCTTGCGGGTAATGTCGTATTTCCAAGTAGTGTCAAAAGCTTTTTTGAGGTCGAAAAAGATGGCAATGAGGTGTTCCTTTTTTGCAAAGGTTTCCCGGATAGCGGTGTCGAGTGTGATTAACTGGTCCAGGGTATTGCGGCGTTTCTGGAAGCCGCTTTGGTAAGGGGAAACGATTCTGTTGGTCTGTTGGAAAACACAAGTTGGTAGTAGGGCAGTACATTTTAAAATAATTCATTTCTTGAATACCATACTTTTCTTGGGGTACATTTTCCCCTAGATGCAGCTGGACGGCGAGATATTTTTGCTCACCTAATCCATTTATAAAATTATGGCAGTTCTACGTCCCTCGAGACGAGCCCTTCTAGTCACAGGTTATCTTTATTTTCATGCAGGAATTGCAATAATACACCCCTTTTCTTTAAAAAAAAACCACGCAAATTTCCTAAATTGTATAAATTTCACCTGATAATCGTAGGAACGGGCATGCAACTGTACATACGATTATACCATTTTCTTAATTTTAAAATGGTTACCTATCTGCCAATGTCTTCAGCGACCCCCCTCCCCCCACCGTTTTGATGCACTCTCATTCCCCTCAGTAGGAGCAACCGCATTCACGTGATCATTATTCTTAACATGTCCCGTTTGATGTGCTCGCCCCTCGTCCAACATGAGCCTCAACTTACCCCTGTAAAGCCTTTTGATGTACTCGCTTCCTCGATCAACATTAGCAGATTAGTATTCATCGTTTTTCTTCCTCTTCCACATCCTCGTAGTCCAGCGAATCCGTAACGGTATCCAAGTATGCATTTAAAAATGGTGTTCTTTTAAACAGCTTGTTAAAACTTTCTACAAGATTTCAGAATTGTCTTTCTTTAGGATTACATTTTTTATTGAAAATAAATTATCCACAAGAATGAGTAGCGTTTTCCAAGACACCTCTTCCTTCATTTTTATCGTTTCTGTATCAATAAGGTCAATACGAGGTTCAAAATTAGTCAAAGAAGGTAAATTCTGTTGTCTTGGAACCATCTTGGATGTTGATTGTGTGAATCTCTCTAGTTGGCACATGGTGCAATGCAGAAATAAGTCTATTGTCTACTATAAGAACCGCATCTGAAAAAACATTCACCGACGGTAAAACCTTACAAATCTGACATTCCATCTGCATTTGTTTAACATATTTTGCTACATGCTGGGCAGCATCTCCCACGGAAGCATAACTTGGTGGCAGAAATTAGTTGCCACGAATATTGAGCAGCACGACTAACAGCTCAAAGTTGACTAAATTTAGTCGTTACCGCAATATTTAGTACTTCTTGCTCCCAAACAATTGAATTGTTGTAATAATGGCCTTTGAATGCGATTGATGCAACCCAGGCCGAATCTCTGGTGTATCAGCTCTTTCTGAAGTCTTGATTAGCTTTACCGGTTTATCAAGCAATGCATTTGTATCTGCCACAATAGATAAGTTGTATGTCTTTTTTCTGAGTCAAACCTCACGTTAAGGTAAAGATTCAATTTGACAATATGCCATGGCTGCCAAGGTTTAATCATTGTGATCACAACACTTGATTTTCATATAGATTTTAAACCAAATTGGTTTTTATTCAACTTATGTGCAAAATATTATTTTGTAATCATTATATTTTTCTCAAATTTGAGTCAGAGGACCATCCTGTAAGCAAAAATTTCTACAAATTTAGTCAAATTATCCTAAACTGGACGCTAAGCTTGACTCAATCGCCCAATGTGACAATAATCTGAACAGTCTTAGTGCATAGACACGCATGCATGACCACTAGATTTATGACTGTAATTAACCTCTTCAGGACAGACACATATTACTATGATTGGAAGTGTGGCTGTCATCAACCTATAAAGGCATAGACACCCAATATATACTATTAGATTTGAGGTGCCATTAAACCTCTAAAGGCATAGATACTCATTATTGTTGGATTTGAGGTACCATTTACCTCAATTTGAAATGCCCCATGCATTATATACGCAAATAAACACTTCGCCTCAACATTAATCTTCAAATATAACACGGAGAAGCGAGAGATAGACAAAATTCCCATACGGTATTTAAAGTTTCCAATTTTTTCGCTTTGCAAAAAAATTTACCTAATGTAAAAATGAACTTAACCAAATACTCCTGCTTTACCGGGATATAATATAATGCGCGGGTCATAACAACACAAATAAATACACCATAGAAATTGTAAAATTCCTGTAAACGCTGCCACAAACTTTAGTTTAAACGGTAATACTTTTCAAGCTACAGTAATGAACAGCAAAGATTTGTGAAATTTTGGTCATGCTTCCAAATTTACCTTAATATCACGTATGTCTTACCATGTATGCAAGCGAAATAAGGCGTATACACTTTCAAGTTACACGAACCACGCACTGTACAAGCAGTCTGAATAGGCAAATTGAACGATGAAAGAATAAACATAAAGCTGAAAACAACGAAGAGCAGATGTCTGAGGAATTTACGTCTGCTCCCTGTGACAAAGAATGTACAAGTGAGGCTGATAGAATGATCGTGCTATCTAATGCATACCGAAGTTTGTGTAATGTGGAAGTAGAATACTGAAATAAAACATATCTGGGAGTTCTTAACAACTCCCTGAACATATTAACCGTTTGTGGAGCACTGACGACAGAACCCATAAGCAGTGGCGTGTCTAAGGAGTCGGAGGGACAGGGGGCTAGTAGGCACTTAGCCAAACATGCTGTATCCCCCCACCTCTCCAAAAAATCAAAGCCAGTAACAAAATTGTTAAATAGAATAAAAAAAAACAGAGATGTTGGCATTTCTAAATTCGTATCGACAGAATTATCACTAATTTTGAATTGAAACTCTTTCAGTTTGGACAAAAAATTCACAATGTTACCACCACCCATTGCCCCTCAGGCTAGTGGCTGAGTTGGGTAGGTTTGGATTTTACCACCACCCTATGCCCTTCAGGATAGTGGCTGAGCTGGGTAGTAATATATGTTACCACCACCCTGTGCCCCTCAGGCTAGTGGCTGAGTTGGGTAGTCTTAGATGTTACCACCACCCTGTGCCCCTCAGGATAGTGGCTGAGTTGGGTAGTAATATATGTTACCACCACCCTGTGCCCCTCAGGCTAGTGGCTGAGTTGGGTAGTCTTAGATGTTACCACCACCCTGTGCCCCTCAGGCAAGTGGCTGAGTTGGGTAGTCTTAGATGTTACCACCACCCTGTGCCCCTCAGGCTAGTGGCTGAGTTGGGTAGTCTTAGATGTTACCCCCACCCTAAGCCCCTCAGGCTAGTGGCTGACTTGGGTAGCCTGAGATATTATCACTACCCTGTGCCCCTCAAGCTAGTGGTTTAGTTGGGTAGTCTTAGATGTTACCACCACCCTGTGCCGACCAGGCTAGTGGCTGAGTTGGGTAGCCTGACATATCATCACAACCCTGTGCCCCTCAAGCTAGTGGCTTAGTTGGGTAGTCTTAGATGTTACCACCACGCTGTGCCCCTCAGGCAAGTGGCTGAGTTGGGTAGTCTTAGATGTTACCACCACCCTGTGCCTCTCAGGCTAGTGGCTGAGTTGGGTAGTCTTAGATGTTACCCCCACCCTAAGCCCCTCAGGCTAGTGGCTGACTTGGGTAGTCTTAGATGTTACCACCACCCTGTGCCCCTCAGGCTAGTGGCTGAGTTGGGTAGTCTTAGATGTTACCACCACCTGTGCCCCTCAGGCTAGTGGCTGAGTTGGGTAGTCTTAGATGTTACCACCACCCTGTGCCCCTCAGGCTAGTGGCTGAGTTGGGTAGTCTTAGATGTTACCACCACCCTGTGCCCCTCAGGCTAGTGGCTGAGTTGGGTAGTCTTAGATGTTACCACCACCCTGTGCCCCTCAGGCTAGTGGCTGAGTTGGGTAGTCTTAGATGTTACCACCACGCTGTGCCTCTCAGGCAAGTGGCTGAGTTGGGTAGTCTTAGATGTTACCACCACGCTGTGCCCCTCAGGCTAGTGGCTGAGTTGGGTAGTCTTAGATGTTACCACCACGCTGTGCCCCTCAGGCTAGTGGCTTAGTTGGGCAGTCTTAGATGTTACCACCACCCTGTGCCCCTCAGGCAAGTGGCTGAGTTGGGTAGTCTTAGATGTTACCACCACCCTGTGCCCCTCAGGCTAGTGGCTTAGTTGGGCAGTCTTAGATGTTACCACCACCTGTGCCCCTCAGGCTAGTGGCTGAGTTGGGTAGTCTTAGATGTTACCACCACCCTGTGCCCCTCAGGCTAGTGGCTGAGTTGGGTAGTCTTAGATGTTACCACCACCCTGTGCCCCTCAGGCTAGTGGCTGAGTTGGGTAGTCTTAGATGTTACCACCACCCTGTGCCCCTCAGGCTAGTGGCTGAGTTGGGTAGTCTTAGATGTTACCACCACCCTGTGCCCCTCAGGCTAGTGGCTGAGTTGGGTAGTCTTAGATGTTATCACCACCCTGTGCCCCTCAGGCTAGTGGCTGAATTGGGTAGTCTTAGATGTTACCACCACGCTGTGCCCCTCAGGCTAGTGGCTGAGTTGGGTAGTCTTAGATGTTACCACCACCCATGTGCCCCTCAGGCTAGTGGCTGAGTTGGGTAGTCTTAGATGTTACCACCACGCTGTGCCCCTCAGGCTAGTGGCTGAGTTGGGTAGTCTTAGATGTTACCACCACCCTGTGCCCCTCAGGCTAGTGGCTGAGTTGGGTAGTCTTAGATGTTACCACCACCCTGTGCCCCTCAGGCTAGTGGCTGAGTTGGGTAGTCTTAGATGTTATCACCACCCTGTGCCCCTCAGGCTAGTGGCTGAATTGGGTAGTCTTAGATGTTACCACCACCCTGTGCCCCTCAGGCTAGTGGCTTAGTTGGGCAGTCTTAGATGTTACCACCACCCTGTGCCCCTCAGGCTAGTGGCTGAGTTGGGTAGTCTTAGATGTTACCACCACCCTGTGCCCCTCAGGCTAGTGGCTGAGTTGGGTAGTCTTAGATGTTACCACCACCCTGTGCCCCTCAGGCTAGTGGCTTAGTTGGGCAGTCTTAGATGTTACCACCACCCTGTGCCCCTCAGGCAAGTGGCTGAGTTGGGTAGTCTTAGATGTTACCACCACCCTGTGCCCCTCAGGCTAGTGGCTTAGTTGGGCAGTCTTAGATGTTACCACCACCCTGTGCCCCTCAGGCTAGTGGCTGAGTTGGGTAGTCTTAGATGTTACCACCACCCTGTGCCCCTCAGGCTAGTGGCTGAGTTGGGTAGTCTTAGATGTTATCACCACCCTGTGCCCCTCAGGCTAGTGGCTGAGTTGGGTAGTCTTAGATGTTACCACCACCCTGTGCCCCTCAGGCAAGTGGCTGAGTTGGGTAGTCTTAGATGTTACCACCACCCATTGCCCCTCAGGCTAGTGGCTGAGTTGGGTAGTCTTAGATGTTACCACCACGCTGTGCCCCTCAGGCTAGTGGCTGAGTTGGGTAGTCTTAAATGTTACCGCCACCCTGTGCCCCTCAGACTAGTGGCTGAGTTGGGTAGTCTTAGATGTTACCACCACGCTGTGCCCCTCAGGCTAGTGGCTGAGTTGGGTAGTCTTAAATGTTACCACCACCCTGTGCCCCTCAGGCTAGTGGCTGCGTTGGGTAGTCTTAGATGTTCCCACCACCCTGTGCCCCTCAGGCTAGTGGCTGAGGTGGGTAGTTTTAGATGTTACTACCACCCAGTGCCCTTCAGGCTAGTGGCTAAGTTGGGTAGTATTAGATGTTACCACCACCCTCAGACTAGTGGCTGAGTTGGGTAGTCTTAGATGTTGCCACCACCCTGTGCCTCTCAGACTAGTGGCTGAGTTGGGTAGTCTTAGATGTTACTACCACCCTGTATCCCTCAAACTAGTAGCTGACTTGGGAAGTCTTAGATGTTACCACCACCCTGTGCCCCTCAGGCTAGTGGCTGAGTTGGGTAGTCTTAGATGTTACCACCACCAAGTGCCTGAAGCTTATGACTGAGATAAAACAACACTTAAGAGTCCCTTGTGTTGGTGGCTGAGAATGGTATCCTCTGGTATTATATACATAATGCACACCCACAGGTTGGTGGTTAAGTTGGATAGCCTGAAGATTTTACCACCACTTGGTGCCGCAGGCTAATGGCTGAGAAGGGCTCACTCAGAGATTACCATGGACAATTTTGAAGGATTTGAGTGCAGGAGGCTCTTTTCTCTTCCTGTTTTGCTGCTGAACTTGATAAAAGCGCTACCATAAATGTAAATTTTTAATTGGAAGTAACAAAGGAACTGTTCCATTTGTATGGTTGGACCCATGCACTGAGGATTACTAACACGAATATCCTTTTAATTTTTCCCATTGTTTATATACTGAAACTTTCTATTCTTATTCCTTGAATTTCTTTGATTTGTTATTTCTATGAAAAAGTAAACAACTTAAGCTCAATTGAAAGAAAACATGCAATGAACCTTGAAAATCACACCATTTGTTTTTTCAAAATCAGTTATTCTGTACTTTTTACAGTATTTTGAATTTTAAAGCTTTATTATAATAAATTATGCTAATTTGTATGTAAATTAGTAACAGCACAAAGAAAAAAACATGATTTATTTCATTTTATCTTCACCAATGTTATCTGAATGGGAACTGTTGACTATGACCAAAAGGTTTGGAATCTCCATCATTCCTTCAATCACTATTTAACAGGAGAATGCAGTCTCATGATTTTCAGTGAATGAAATTTAGGACAAAATTTTAAGACATCACATCTTCTCTTCATTACATCACAACATCTGCATACATTAAAAAGAGGAATACATAAAAGACAAAGAGACAAATGTCAATTATTGCAGTTTTCTTTAGCATCAACCTTTTTACTTCTTTTTAAAGTAGTAACACATCAGATACATACAAATAACTAAAGATTAGGGTTAAACAAAGCCATGTTAAAGTTGGTGTTACACCAACTTTTCATAAAAATGATTAATGTCACCTTCATGAATTAACTCACTGATCAAGAAAGTCAATCATCTTCCCAGCAAGAACAAAACTACTGCCCCTTGTTGATAGAATCCATCTTTGTTATTGACATCATTTCCAACATTTTTTCAGCAAAATAGCCAATATGCCTCTGCTTAGCTAGAGGCAATTTAAACTTTTTGTGCACTAAAGCAGTATACAGCTATCATTTCTTTTTGGTGTAGAAAACTATCCAGTGTCACTTAGTTTTGGCAACAGAAATAGTTAAGTAAGAAATGGATTTTTTTCTGTCTCCCTTTATCTATATTTTGGGTGAAGGAGACTTGGTGACGGGGGCGAGGAAGAGAGGTGGGGGTAATCAAAATATAGCCTTGTTCATCCAGTCCTTTTCACTTTCTGAGTAATATGACAGTGGTATCACTTGTAGTCTTACTTCAGTCATTTATACACAAATTTGACATTTTATACTTGAATATCTCCTTTTTGGAATAACATCTTTGTATAGATTTCTAAACCATTGTTCCTTTTTGACTTTGTCCAAAATAGGGAAACTTTCAAACATTCAAATGGATTAAGATACCGACAATCCAGAGTGGTGATCACCCCCACCAAGCCCTAAAAAGGAAATTTGTCTTTAAGAGAAACAAAATGGTGAAAAAACCATTTGTGTAGAAATGAGTGAAATCAGACTAGTTGTGATGCCACAACCTCAGATTCCTTAAAGTCTTGATGTATTCTATCATGTTTTGTCCTGTGATTTTGTGGCTTAAAAATAGTAGTAAAACAGATTCTAGTAATTATAATTTACCACCTGAAAAAGGGTTCAGAAAAATAATTCAAGCATTCAAAAAGTTAAATAATTTAAAAACAAAATACATTAACAATTGTTAAAAATGTTGAAGATAAGGGCACCAACATTCTCTAGTAGACTTACTACACCAGTCATTTCTATACTGATAAGACCAGAGCTTTAAACTTGAATATCTCCTTAACGGAATGAGATATTGAAGTAGTTTCTTTACTATTTTGTTTCTTTTGAGTTCATCTTTCATGTAAGATAAACTTGCTTAATATCTGAATCCTAAAATTCAACGTTCAGTGTTCTTCATCAAAACAGTATCATGTCTGTAAGCCTTCAAAAACCAAGTCCCCAGAAAACTTAACTAGCTCAAATAAATAGACCTTAAAACAAATCAAATTAATCTCTTCAAATGGTAAAAATTTACAAAGCTCAACAGTATTCTTCCTTCATGTCAAAATATTTCTTTACATGGTTTAACAGTACATAAATGGTAAAGCACAAAACAGATAAATGGTAACTCACAAAACAGATAAATATGTAAAATGGTTAAAATGATCAAGTTGATGAAATTATACACACTGCAATCCGGTAATTATATACATAAGTTTAACATAATATTTACTTACTGCATGCGCTATGTACAAATCAAAGCAATATACACTGATCACGTTATGCATAAAAAAGAGTAAAGTTTTTTCTTGAAAAGAACAGTAGACAGGCTTTAGTACTAAATCAAGCATTACTTTGCATTCAATCTTATATGCAACATATTGTAGTAGAATATATATATAAATACACACCTTTAGAAAAATGAACAAATACGTAAATTAATATCTGCACAACTATAAACATAGGTAATATAGTCAACTGCGACTGATTTCGATTAGGGTGGTAGGGGAGGGGAAGAAGAATAACAGTAGCTGATATTAACCTATTCGGAATGATGTCATAAAAGCGGCGTAATGCTTTTGTCTGTGATAACAACCAGTTTGTTGTTGGAGAAAAACACTCTGCAGTCAATCCCCAAACTATGAAGTCCTTCCTTTTCTTCTGTACGTATTTACGCCCACTCGGATTTATAAATATATAATTAGTTCCTTTCCTTCTGTATGTATTTACGCCCACTCGGATTTATGAATATATAATTAGTTCCTTTCCTTCTGTATGTATTCACGCCCACTCGGATTTAGGAATATATAATTATTTCCTTTTCTTCTGTACGTATACACGCCAACTTGGATTTATGAATATATAATTATTTCCTTTTCTTCTGTACGTATTTACGCCCACTTGGATTTATGAATATATATTTAGTTCCTTTCCTTCTGTACGTATTCACGCCCACTCGGATTTAGGAATATATAATTGACTTTTTCTTCTGTACGTATACACGCCCACTTGGATTTATGAATATATAATTATTTCCTTTTCTTCTGTACCTATTCATGCCCAATCGGATTTATGAATATCTAATGAGGTTAAAAATGTCATTTGCCGAAGGTAATTTCATGGTCAAAGAATGAATAAATTCCTCTAAATCAATTTACTCTCTTTGGGGGCCAAATTACCTACCCCAAAAAGCGACAAAAATCATATTTAGAAATGTTATTTTTCCAAGATTTTCAAGCCCACGTCGTCTCCAAAAACAACCCTGCTTCGAACAGATTCCATTTTACGGACTGATGAAGTTGAGGTTTTTATTCCAAAACGAAATCACAATTTGTCAAAAATGACTGGGTGGGCAGGGCTTGTCTCAAAGAGAATGACGTCAAATGCCTCATTAAAATAGTTATAGGATTGACCGCCTACTTAACATTACAGCTAGTGTAACACTGGTCACCTTTAGAGGCCTATAACTCATACTTTGCATGGGCTCTTGTACATATATTTCTTGGAATTTTGGTGGAAATATACAAACAAAATATTGTTGTTTTAAAAAGAAAGTTTTCACTGAAATTGATACAAAACACAGGCAAAAACATCCCAAATCTGTAGACCTAATTGGTTACTTCATGACATGTGATTGTGGGTGAGTAAATGATATGCATGTCGATGACATGGTTTAAATCCTACTAGATTATTCCAATTAAAATATGGTCCAGAATATCATCCCAGGTCAAAGATTAATGTAAGTTCAAACCTTGTAAATTCCAGCCATTTTTAATTTTGTGAATAATTATAGAATATATGAAAATGAATGTCACAAGATGATGATCTATCTTACCAACGGTCTCTGAATCAATCCATCAAACTTGCTTATAAAGCTCTTCTTATCTTAGCATTGTCTTACATCCCTGATATGTCACAAATTTATAAGCAAAAAAATACCCGTTTGCATCCACACCTGTGCTACTTCAAAAACAGTGGCATTACAGAGCATGGGCAGCATATGCCCCCTCATGAGATCACTTTACCCCCCAGAAAAGTTTTTTAAGTGGCATATTTTGTCTAATTTATAGGCTTTGCCCCTCCCCCCACCCCCATGATACAAATTTGCCCCTCTCTTACCATGACCAAAATCCTGGTGCAGCCACGGTTCAGAACACACCCTATCGAGCTTTTTCACTGGAAAACCAATTGATGGAAAAATTACATTGGTAGACTGAATCCCTACAGGAGAAGCAGCGAGCCAATTGATGGAAAACTTACATTGGTAGACAATGAATCCCTACAGCTGAAGCTGCGAGCCAGTTGATGGAAAAATTACATTGGTAGTCTGAATCCCTACAGGAGAAGCGGCGAGCCAATTGATGGAAAGATTACATTGGTAGTCTGAATCCCTACAGGAGAAGCGGCAAGCCAATTGATGGAAAGATTACATTGGTAGACAATGAATCACTACACCTGAAGCTGCGAGCCAATTGATGGAAAAATCACATTGGTAGGCTGAAGCTGCGAGCCAGTTGATGGAAAAATTACATTGGTAGACAATGAATCCCTACAGTTAAAGCTGCGAGCCAATCGATGGAAAAATTACATTGGTAGACAATGAATCCCTACAGCAGAAGCGCGAGCCAATTGATGGAAAAATCACATTGGTAGGCTGAAGCTGCGAGCCAGTTGATGGAAAAATTACATTGGTAGTCTGAATCCCTACAGGAGAAGCGGCAAGCCAATTGATGGAAAGATTACATTGGTAGACAATGAATCACTACACCTGAAGCTGCGAGCCAATTGATGGAAAAATCACATTGGTAGGCTGAAGCTGCGAGCCAGTTGATGGAAAAATTACATTGGTAGACAATGAATCCCTACAGTTAAAGCTGCGAGCCAATCGATGGAAAAATTACATTGGTAGACAATGAATCCCTACAGCAGAAGCGCGAGCCAATTGATGGAAAACTTACATTGGTAGACAATGAATCCCTACAGTTAAAGCTGCGAGCCAGTTGATGGAAAAATTACATTGGTAGACTGTATCTCTACAGGAGAAGCAGCGAGCCAACTGATGGAAAAATTACATTGGTAGATTGAATCCCTACAGGAGAAGCGGCCAGCCAATTGATGGAAAGATTACACTTGTAGACAATGAATCCCTACAGCAGAAGCGGCACCGCTGGGTTGGGGTGAAGGATGGTAGGGGAGAAAAAAATTATCCACATTTTTATTTCAATAAGACAATAATGACAAAAAAGTAACCGTTTAGTACATTTTTCCATTTACATCTCATGAAAATTGATAATGAGCTCTTAATCTTACTCGTTGGACCCTCGTATAAAACATGCAGCTTGGCTCAACAGTACCACGAATTTGGAAAAAGTAGTGGGTAAGGTGAAGAGGCTTAAAGACCCACCAGTATATATGTGAAAGAAAAAAGACCTGCACTCTATTGCAATTTTCAAATTTAGGTCATTTGTCATTAAGTCCTATTTGAGGTTTAGATTTACCCCAATTAAATTCCAGCATTATGAATACACTTGCATGGCTCGTGGAAAATTATTACATCTGTGCAAACACATCCTGTTACTGAAAAATGTCAATGATAGGCTGAATAATTGAAGCTGAGATGTTTTTGATTGAAATGAATATTCCAAGTTTCATCATTGCTATCAGTTATCACTGCTATTAGTTATCACTGCTATTAGTTATCATTGCTATTAGTTATCATTGCTATTAGTTATCATTGCTATTAGTTATCATTGCTATTAGTTATCATTGCTATTAGTTATCATTGCTATTAGTTACCATTGCTATTAGTTATCATTGCTATTAGTTATCCATGGCAGTATATGTATTTTAAAACTGTGGCAGCAAATTTTGGGCATGAAATACAAGACATGAAGTACACAAACTAAAGAATCTGAAAATAAATGGTTAAACATACTGTAATGGATTACTTCTCACATTAAACACCTTTTCTAAGGACAATTCGTTTCATAATATTTTGCTTCATAAATCTTGGAGAATATCTTTCAAATTCTGACATGCAAGGTCCGTCTTTCTGGTGGATAAGCCTACAGTAAGTGTGCAGAGTGTTCATAGTTGTGTAATGAGTCAAAATCTAAACCCTTTGTTTCCAACAAGTATTTTAATCGTTATAATATGTAAACCAAGTTAAGCTTAAATTATCTCTGGCATTTTAATCTATTGTAGTTAATCCACTCTGCTTAACACACTCTGCTCAACACACTCTGCTCAACACACTCTGCTCAACACACTCTGCTCAACACACTCTGCTCAACACACTCTGCTCAACACACTCTGCTCAACACACTCTGCTCAATTAACACACTCTGCTCAACACTCTGCTTGACCCACTCTGCTCAATACACTCTGTCTAACCCTATCTGCTTAACCTACTGTGCTCAATGCATTCTGCTTAACCTACTGTGTTCAATGCATTCTGCTTAACCTACTGTGTTCAATGCACTCTGCTCAACCTAGTGTGCTCAATGCACTCTGCTTACCCTCTCTGTTTAATACACTCTGCTTTATAACCCACTTTACAACCACTTTTTATACTTCATTATTTAATATATAATAAACAGGAATCTGTATCAAGCACTTGAAACGTACTCACATCTCCAGCATCTCTCTCTCGTCAAGACTCTTCTCTTGCTCTTGCGAACCCGTCAATAAATACTATCCCTCCGATCCAATACACCTTGTCAGCACTCTATAGTTAATTGAGGTAACTATAAAGCCTAGCGTCCTCCTTATGTTTTTCTGTTTCCTTTACCTCACACAATATCATCATTTGATATATGAGATTCTCTCCCATATATGCATAGCACTTAAAACCCGAAATTAAGAAAAATAAATAATCGTCCAAGTTTGAGGAATGAAGACAACATTAGTGTCTTCTTAACACACAATTTGCATCAACAAATAATAATAGCTCCAGCAAAGATATCATGCATAATAAAGTCAAATGTTAAATTGGCAGCCTTTTCTAAAATGAAATATATGAAATTGGCAGCCTTTTCTATAATAAAACATAACTTAAAATCTGACTTAAATAAAATTTTAAATTTTCTTGATCAGCAGAGGTAATATTTCTTTGGTTTTAGAGCGTATGATTATAAAGATTAACATTGATGGCAGACATTGTAATTATATTTCATAATGCTCATTGTAGCTTGGCAGCCAAAATATTCTTCCAGTACTTGCCATAAAAATAATATATGCTGTTTTTAAAGTAAGAAATTATATTAAAAGAAAGCACACACTTCACAGTCAGATAGTCATTACAGCAACAACAACACATTAAAACAACAAAGTTGCATGAAGCTGCATTACTAGGGGCCCCAAAAATTAAGAAAATGGATGAACGTTTAAAAGATAGTCTTTACAGTCTCTTGTAATTGTAGTCTCTTGTAATCTTTGGCTATCAAAGAGGCCTGTGCCTGCATTGGCTCTTGGCAGCTCTGTTATTAGTATGCATAGGCAGCGATACTGCAAGGACTTTCCCCCCCCTCCCCCTTCCCCCTTTCCATCCAAATCATATTGCTAAAGAAGACGAGTAGGCTAAATATCCCTGGCAGTAATTTGGTGAGTGACCCTCATTTGAACCAACCCTCAATTTCTACCACCCTAATGTTACCCACCTTAGCAAAGTCTGACAATTTTTTTTGATTATCAATTGTTAATTGAACTTCCTTTTCACTAATTAGATGCATCATAAACTGATTGTGCACACCTTAAAATAATAATTTATTGAAATTCATTTTGATTTTACTGACAATAAGACATTGTACCTTGTACTGGTACACCTGCTGCATAACTAGGTATGTTTAACACACTGTGGTTAAAATTCGGGTCAGTCACAGAACTTTCAAATTGACCCAAAATCGTGATAATTTTGAATGAAATTTCAACAAAGCGACACCACATATCGCGAATCAACCATTGATTGTTTTAAAGGATTACAGATTAACTTAAAACATTGGTTAGTCAATATTTTGTTGAAATTTGGGCCTACTATGCTACCTAGTTAGTAGTAGATTCAATGATCTTTAATTTTTGTGAGACCACTAAGACTGGCAAGGGCCCCGTCATAACACAGATTGTTAAGCATCCATGTGTTTACAATTAACATAAAATATTGAAGTAAGTCAATGATTTGGTGTCTTACTAATAGATGCAACAAATATCTATTACAATTATGGGACAACCCCAAGGAAGCACACAGACCATAGGTAGTCCTAGTTTTTTATGTACAAAATCACAATGGATACAGGCAGTCATCAGCTTAAATATGCATAAAATAAGTGGATATACAGACAGTAACCAGCTAGTTTAATTTAATCCAAATCAAGTGGATACATAAATAGTCACCAGTTTAAGTAAATAAAAATCAACCAAATTTATAGGCAGTAACCAGTTTAAGTGAATGATTAAACTGGATAATATTAAACAAGGGCAAATTTGGTGCATATATAACCTGGTATGTCCTTTCATGTACAGAAAATAGTTTCTCATCATTTGCAGTGAAACAGGCAGTCACCACCAGTTTAATTTAAAAAGCAGTAATCAACTGGAGAATACACATCAAATTGATATTCCTATCATCTAACTTATCCCTCCCTGTATAACGAAAATAGTTTTTTATGAAATCAAACACTTGTAAAAGTTTAAGATTCAACAAAGTGAGCATTTTGAATTTATCAAGTGGTGATGAAAATAGAAAAATAATATTTGTATTGAATAGATTTATTTTTATGATTCTTTCTATGAGATCCTTATGATGAAATATATCTGATCAATTTGTTGCATCTAGCTAATATATTCAAATGATAATCAAACTTGGTACTAAAAAATACATCAAATAATCATTTGCATTCATAGTCTCTTAAATTTAAAATATAAAAGTACTCTTTTAATTCATTTCCCAAGTGGAATGTCTTTAAGATTCAACTGCAAAACCACTTTCTGTATTATACATCTGGAAAGAAAAACATTCTGGATGCTATCACTGGGTGAGATAGGGGGGGGGGGGGTGGCACTTCAATATGTATGTGATGTGTGTGTGTTGCCCAAGTAGGTGCCTTTTTTTTATCATTTGTTTTCATAGTGCAGGTCCCAAAAAATGAGGTTTTCTACTGGTGGTCCATTTTTTGCAATATTTTTGCTGAATATCATGCTGCAGGTATCAAAATTGATTTCCTTTATATTGTGGATATCAAAATATCTGTCACACTGCGGGTATGTTTTTCGGTTGGTGGGCTGCACACCCCTACCACTTTTATTTTGAAGTGCCCCCCCCCCCTTCCTTCGCCCCATGCTATCACTACATACTCTTGAATTAGGATAAGAGCAAAGTAAGCCAGATCCACATTGCAAAATAAATTCTATTTAAAAATCAACATTGGTTCTTGGGATAATCAACTTCGATAATCAGCAATGAAGGTGAAACTATATGGTACATATATAACATTACAGAAACTATATGGTACATATATAACATTACAGAAACTATATGGTACATATATAACATTACAGAAATCAATCAATTTTTGAAATAAATTCATAATTACTTTGCTGTACAAAAACACAAGCCTTTAATACTCAATGTAAACTTCGCCGTTCAACTTGGCATTTAGCAGTCAAAATCAAATTCGTTGCAGTTAAGCTTAAATCTCAGAAGAATCATAAAAAAAGCTTATTCATTATATATCTCCTTCGTTAAACTATGCCTACTTCTTCTTTTAGTATCTTATATACTATCATACCTTTGTTTTGTTCCATAAACATTCCTCAGAACAAAAGCGTTTCATCGGATTTTGTTGATGACTTTAAAACATACGATAATGTACTGTTTAAAACATACGATAATGTACTGTTTAAAACATATGATAATGTACTGTTTAAAACATACAATAATGTACTGTTTAAAACATACAATAATGTACTATTTAAAACATACGATAATGTAATGTTTAACACATACGATAATGTACTGTTTAAAACATACGATAATGTACTGTTTAAAACATACGATAATGTACTGTTTAAAACTACGATAATGTACTGTTTAAAAGATACGATAATGTACTGTTTAAAACATACAATAATGTACTGTTTAAAAGATACGATAATGTACTGTTTAAAACATACAATAATGTACTGTTTAAAACATACAATAATGTACTGTTTAAAACATACGATAATGTACTGTTTAAAACATACGATAATGTACTGTTTAAAACATACGATAATGTGCTGTTTAAAACTACGATAATGTACTGTTTAAAACATACGATAATGTACTGTTTAAAACATACGATAATGTACTGTTTAAAACATACAATAATGTAATGTTTAACACATACGATAATGTACTGTTTAAAACATACGATAATGTACTGTTTAAAACATACGATAATGTACTGTTTAAAACATACGATAATGTACTGTTTAAAACATACAATAATGTAATGTTTAACACATACGATAATGTACTGTTTAAAACATACGATAATGTACTGTTTAAAACATACGATAATGTAATGTTTAACACATACGATAATGTACTGTTTAAAACATACGATAATGTACTGTTTAAAACATACGATAATGTACTGTTTAAAACATACGATAATGTACTGGACAAAAAGTACTGCTCAATAACTTACAAAGTTTTGGTACCAACGATGGAAGGGAAGTCATAATGCCCACAATTTAAAAATAAGGATAACTATCATCCAAATGACATCCTTGTTATTCTAACCGTAACTGTATGTCAAATGTTCCATTGGCTTATAAAAATAATCATATCCTTCATTGCTTCTTAGCACATAAATCTAAAATGTCATCTTTGCCCTTGTCAACTTCTTCATGCAAATCATTTTCATATTTCAAGGTCCATAACCTTTGACCCAGGTTCATGCCCTTTGACCTTTTACGCAGCACCTTTTTTTGAGGTAAATCAAATTCTTTGTAAAAAGATTGACGAAATGAAAATGCAAATGATATTTCACGTTATTAATACAGTTTATAATCTTTTTCATGAAATAAGGTCAGCAACCTATCCGTTGAATCTACAATAGGGTCAGCAACCTAACCGTTGAATCCACAATCCCTGACAAATATAATGACCCAAAACACAAAAGAGATTCACCTCTTATTCAATTCGTGTCTCATTCACATAACTTACACATACAAGCGCATGTCACCCACCACCCCCTCATGCCTTTTTTTATGTTAGCTGCAAAAATGTCATATTGAGGAAGGCCGTGGTTTTGTGTCATATGCTTTTGTCAAGGATTGTAGTCACAAGGCCTTGTTTGCCTGTTAAATTAGGATCTAATACATATTTTCGAATGGTAAATCAACTAATACATCATTCCCTAGAACCTATATGTATTTAACTTATCAGTTGTTTAGCAAAACCCCATTTCATACAAAGCCAACATTTGTTGGAATCTACAACATTAATTTTGTGGAAGTCATAATTTTCTTGAACTTACATTGGCAAACAACATCATGTGGACACTTGCCATATCAATAGATTAGACTCCTTGCTGTACCCGTCCTTCATATCCCCCATCAAGTAATTATGACCTTCGCCCCCACTGATGATCAGCGACGTCGTACTCGTAATGCTCGCACTTACTTGTTCGGTGTCGCTCGTTGCTGCAGATGGTTTTTGTTGCGTTGATGTCGGTGATTTTGGTGGTTCTACGACAAAGTCGATCTCCCCTGGGAGGGGCTTGGATTCGGTGTCGTGTGGAGTGAGGGAGAAGTAATCCGTCATGGGAGACATGGCTGACGATATTGTTTCGGCAGTTTTAGAGGCGGGGGACAGCACCAATGAAGAAGCTTCACCTAAAAGAGCAACAAAAGAAAATAAATTTGATTCAAGACATCGAAGAAAGGATAAAATTGCTCTTTTGTTATAGACAACTATGGGAGATATCAACTCAAATCAGTAAACACAAAATGTGCATCCAACCAAGGTTGAGGGCAAAAAGGGGTAAGGATAAATACCAAAGGAGTCCAACCAAGGGTTAGGGCAAAAAGGGGTAAGGATAAACAGCAAAGGGGTCCAACCAAGGGTTAGGGCAAAAAGGGGTAAGGATAAACAGCAAAGGAGTCCAACCAAGGGTGAGGGCAAAAAGGGGTAAGGATAAACAGCAAAGGAGTCCAACCAAGGGTGAGGGCAAAAAGGGGTAAGGATAAACAGCAAAGGAGTCCAACCAAGGGTGAGGGCAAAAAGGGGTAAGGATAAATAGCAAAGGAGTCCAACCAAGGGTGAGGGCAAAAAGGGGTAAGGATAAACAGCAAAGGGGTCCAACCAAGGGTGAGGGCAAAAAGGGGTAAGGATACACAGCAAAGGAGTCCAACCAAGGGTTAGGGCAAAAAGGGGTAAGGATACACAGCAAAGGAGTCCAACCAAGGGTGAGGGCAAAAAGGGGTAAGGATACACAGCAAAGGAGTCCAACCAAGGGTGAGGGCAAAAAGGGGTAAGGATAAACAGCAAAGGAGTCCAACCAAGGGTGAGGGCAAAAAGGGGTAAGGATAAACAGCAAAGGAGTCCAACCAAGGGTGAGGGCAAAAAGGGGTAAGGATACACAGCAAAGGAGTCCAACCAAGGGTGAGGGCAAAAAGGGGTAAGGATACACAGCAAAGGAGTCCAACCAAGGGTGAGGGCAAAAAGGGGTAAGGATAAACAGCAAAGGGGTCCAACCAAGGGTGAGGGCAAAAAGGGGTAAGGATAAATAGCAAAGGAGTCCAACCAAGGGTGAGGGCAAAAAGGGGTAAGGATAAACAGCAAAGGAGTCCAACCAAGGGTGAGGGCAAAAAGGGGTAAGGATAAATAGCAAAGGAGTCCAAACAAGGGTGAGGGCAAAAAGGGGTAAGGATAAACAGCAAAGGGGTCCAACCAAGGGTAAGGGCAAAAAGGGGTAAGGATAAACAGCAAAGGAGTCCAACCTAGGGTGAGGGCAAAGAGGGGTAAGGATAAACAGCAAAGGGGTCCAACCAAGGTTGAGGGCAAAAAGGGGCAAGGATAAACAGCAAAGGAGTCCAACCAAGGGTGAGGGCAAAAAGGGGTAAGGATAAACAGCAAAGGGTCCAACCAAGGGTGAGGGCAAAAAGGGGTAAGGATACACAGCAAAGGGGTCCAACCAAGGGTGAGGGCAAAAAGGGGTAAGGATACACAGCAAAGGAGTCCAACCAAGGGTGAGGGCAAAAAGGGGTAAGGATAAACATCAAAGGGGTCCAACCTAGGTTGAGGGCAAAAAGGGGTAAGGATAAACAGCAAAGGGGTCCAACCAAGGTTGAGGGCAAAAAGGGGTAAGGATAAACAGCAAAAGGGTCCAACCAAGGGTGAGGGCAAAAAGGGGTAAGGATAAACAGCAAAGGAGTCCAACCAAGGGTGAGGGCAAAAAGGGGTAAGGATAAACAGCAAAGGGGTCCAAACAAGGGTGAGGGCAAAAAGGGGTAAGGATAAACAGCAAAGGAGTCCAACCAAGGGTGAGGGCAAAAAGGGGTAAGGATAAACAGCAAAGGGGTCCAACCAAGGGTGAGGGCAAAAAGGGGTAAGGATACACAGCAAAGGGGTCCAACCGAGGGTGAGGGCAAAAAGGGGTAAGGATAAACAGCAAAGGAGTCCAACCAAGGGTTAGGGCAAAAAGGGGTAAGGATACACAGCAAAAGAGTCCAACCAAGGGTGAGGGCAAAAAGGGGTAAGGATAAACAGCAAAGGGGTCCAACCAAGGGTGAGGGCAAAAAGGGGTAAGGATACACAGCAAAGGAGTCCAACCAAGGGTTAGGGCAAAAAGGGGTGAGGATACACAGCAAAGGGGTCCAACCAAGGGTGAGGGCAAAAAGGGGTAAGGATACACAGCAAAGGAGTCCAACCAAGGGTTAGGGCAAAAAGGGGTAAGGATACACAGCAAAGGAGTCCAACCAAGGGCTAGGGCAAAAAGGGGTAAGGATAAACAGCAAAGGGGTCCAACCAAGGGTGAGGGCAAAAAGGGGTAAGGATAAACAGCAAAGGGGTCCAACAACCAAGGGTGAGGGGGGTCAAAAGGGTGAGGGCAAAAGGGGTAAGGATAAACAGCAAAGGGTTAGTCCAACCAAGGGTGAGGGCAAAAGGGGTAAGAATAAACAGCAAAGGGGTCCAACCTAGGGTGAGGGCAAAAGGGGATAAACAGCAAAGGATAAACAGCAAAAAGGGGTCCAATAAACAGCAAAGGGTGAGGGCAAAAGGGGTAAGGATAAACAGCAAAGGGGTCCAACCAAGGGTTAGGGCAAAAAGGGGTAAGGATAAACAGCAAAGGGGTCCAACCAAGGGTTAGGGCAAAAAGGGGTAAGGATAAACAGCAAAGGGGTCCAACCTAGGGTGAGGGCAAAAAGGGGTAAGGATAAACAGCAAAGGGGTCCAACCAAGGGTGAGGGCAAAAGGGGTAGGATAAACAAAAGGAGTCCAACCAAGGGTGAGGGCAAAAAGGGGTAATAAACAGCAAAGGGGTCCAAACAAGGGTGAGGGCAAAAGGGGTAAGGATAAACAGCAAAGGAGTCCAACCAAGGGTGAGGGCAAAAGGGGTAAGGATAAACAGCAAAGGGGTCCAACCAAGGGTGAGGGAAAAAAGGGGTAAGGATAAACAGCAAAGGAGTCCAACCAAGGGTTAGGGCAAAAAGGGGTAAGGATACACAGCAAAGGAGTCCAACCAAGGGCTAGGGCAAAAAGGGGTAAGGATAAACAGCAAAGGGGTCCAACCTAGGGTGAGGGCAAAAAGGGGTAAGGATAAACAGCAAAGGAGTCCAACCAAGGGTGAGGGCAAAAAGGGGTAAGGATAAACAGCAAAGGGGTCCAACCTAGGGTGAGGGCAAAAAGGGGTAAGGATAAACAGCAAAGGGGTCCAACCAAGGGTGAGGGCAAAAAGGGTAAGGATAAACAGCAAAGGGGTCCAACCTAGGGTGAGGGCAAAAAGGGGTAAGGATAAACAGCAAAGGGGTCCAACCAAGGGTGAGGGCAAAAAGGGGTAAGGATAAACAGCAAAGGGGTCCAACCTAGGGTGAGGGCAAAAAGGGGTAAGGATAAACAGCAAAGGAGTCCAACCAAGGGTGAGGGCAAAAAGGGGTAAGGATAAACAGCAAAGGGGTCCAAACAAGGGTGAGGGCAAAAAGGGGTAAGGATAAACAGCAAAGGAGTCCAACCAAGGGTGAGGGCAAAAAGGGGTAAGGATAAACAGCAAAGGGGTCCAACCAAGGGTGAGGGAAAAAAGGGGTAAGGATAAACAGCAAAGGAGTCCAACCAAGGGTGAGGGCAAAAAGGGGTAAGGATAAACAGCAAAGGGGTCAAGATGCTCTGAAAAGACCCTTAATGATTGAACAGCCAATCTCTGAAGGCCACAGCTCATTTCATTTTCCAATTATCTATCAAATTTAAATATAAAATAGTCCAAATTGTTGAAATAATATAAAAATCGACCGAAAATTCTGTGCAAGATAATCTATTCACGGGTTTAGCGGTATATCATTTCTATTGTCAGATTACTTACCTTTTCCTGACTACATGAAATAATTATGGGCAGTAAAAATAACATTTTGGTGACAAAATCAAATCATTAATCCTTTTGTGAAGATTTCTATCAAAATTGGAATTCATCATCCAAAATGGTGAATTAAACAACCAATCACGAACCTTCAATATCTTCTTCTGTTGATGAATATAAAATACGGTCGTTCTGTTGGTTAATGTCCAGGGCTTTCAGGAACCGTATGGGGCTGTAGTGGGTGTGGTATGAGACCATTGCTGGACCATTGACCAATGGGATGCCTTCAAGTCTCGGTAAAGGAAAACTGACGATAATACCAGTGTTGGTGCCCACCCACAGAGAGCCATGGGAGGCAAGGAATGTTGTGACATAGACAGGTGACAAGACGTAAAGAAGGGATTTCTGCTTTGTATTTAAACCTGCAAAATACACAAGATGAAAGATAATTTAAAATCATTTACGACTTAAAACATGAGACGTAAGAATCTTTATCAACATGAAATGAAATATGTAAGTATAAAACATACTTCAAAATATAATTCGATATATCCAACTCAGATAACATTTTGGGAAAAGAAGATTATTTCCCTCTATGTATCCATTATCCTTTAATACATGTTCATTCTATCAGAAGGCAGAGGCGCAGTAAACCTTCGCATGGGCGGTGTGGCAGGGGGACGGGATAGCCGAAGGGGGAAAATTGTGAAACTTTTTTTGGGACATTTTGCCAAAATAGCAGTTTATTACGCTGTTTTTTTTTGGGGGGGACTTAATCTAACTGAACAGCAGCAAACAGCAAAAGTGGTTGTCAAAAAAATGTGGACCTTTCTAGCATATCTTTTAACCTTATTTGGCAGGGTTCACCCCTCAATGGAGGATATACTTACTTGATATCATTCTACCAATTGGACTCCCTACACTGATATCTTGGAGCACCTGTAGTGTTTCTACATGGAACAGCCTGATGGTATCTGATGCCGTGAACGCCACCCATACACCAATCCCTGCGATCACAAACTGACGGACATTTTGCCTCTCATCATGGTGAGCTTCAAAATTTGTCTGATGGCAAAAAAAAAGGTAAATCAGACATTCTCTGGGGTTGGGAACAGAAGATAATCAACCAAAACGGAAATCAGATAATTTCTGGGGTTGGGAACAGTGGATAATCAACCTTTCATTTTAAACACTAGTGGCACTTACCTGCACTGTCTCAAAACCTTTCAAAAATCATGAATTTAAAACTACCAGAAAAATACCATCAAAATTTAATAAAAATTAATCTCTTCATAAATCTTGAATTTTCAATAGTCAATATGAATATTTCTGTAGATTTGCATCATACAGCAATGCACACACCTCCATTTCTGTAGATTTGCATCATACAGCCACGTATACACCTTCATTTCTGTAGATTTGTGTCATACAGCCACACATACACCTCCATTTCTGTAGATTTGTGTCATACAGCCACACATACACCTCCATTTCTGTAGATTTGTGTCATACAGCCATGCATACACCTCCATTTCTGTAGATTTGCATCATACAGCAATGCATACACCTCCATTTCTGTAGATTTGCATCATACAGCCACGTATACACCTTCATTTCTGTAGATTTGTGTCATACAGCCATGCATACACCTCCATTTCTGTAGATTTGTGTCATACAGCCACACATACACCTCCATTTCTGTAGATTTGTGTCATACAGCCACACATACACCTCCATTTCTGTAGATTTGTGTCATACAGCCACACATACACCTCCATTTCTGTAGATTTGTGTCATACAGCCATGCATACACCTCCATTTCTGTAGATTTGTGTCATACAGCCATGCATACACCTCCATTTCTGTAGATTTGCATCATACAGCCACGTATACACCTTCATTTCTGTGGATTTGCATCATAGAGCCACGCATACACCTTCATTTCTGTAGATTTGCATCATACAGCCATGCATACACCTCCATTTCTGTAGATTTGTGTCATACAGCCATGCATACACCTCCATTTCTGTAGATTTGTGTCATACAGCCATGCATACACCTCCATTTCTGTAGATTTGCATCATACAGCCACGTATACACCTTCATTTCTGTGGATTTGCATCATAGAGCCACGCATACACCTTCATTTCTGTAGATTTGCATCATACAGCCATGCATACACCTTCATTTCTGTAGATTTGCATCATACAGCCATGCATACACCTCCATTTCTATAGATTTGTGTCATACAGCAAGGCATACACCTTCATTTCTGTGGATTTGCATCATACAGCCATGCATACACCTCCATTTCTGTAGATTTGTGTCATACAGCCACACATACACCTCCATTTCTGTAGATTTGTGTCATACAGCCATGCATACACCTCCATTTCTGTAGATTTGTGTCATACAGCCATGCATACACCTCCATTTCTGTAGATTTGCATCATACAGCCACGTATACACCTTCATTTCTGTGGATTTGCATCATAGAGCCACGCATACACCTTCATTTCTGTAGATTTGCATCATACAGCCATGCATACACCTTCATTTCTGTAGATTTGCATCATACAGCCATGCATACACCTCCATTTCTATAGATTTGTGTCATACAGCAAGGCATACACCTTCATTTCTGTGGATTTGCATCATACAGCCATGCATACACCTCCATTTCTGTAGATTTGTGTCATACAGCCACACATACACCTCCATTTCTGTAGATTTGTGTCATACAGCCACACATACACCTCCATTTCTGTAGATTTGCATCATACAGCCAGGCATACACCTCCAATTCTGTAGATTTGCATCATACAGCCATGTATACACCTCCATTTCTGTAGATTTGCATCATACAGCCACGCTTACATCTTCATTTCTGTAGATTTGCATCATACAGCCATGCATACACCTCCATTTCTGTAGATTTGTGTCATACAGCCATGCATACACCACCATTTCTGTAGATTTGTGTCATACAGCCATGCATACACCACCATTTCTGTAGATTTGTGTCATACAGCCATGCATACACCTCCATTTCTGTAGATTTGTGTCATACAGCCACACATACACCTTCATTTCTGTGGATTTGCATCATACAGCCATGCATACACCTCCATTTCTGTAGATTTGCATCATACAGCCACGCTTACATCTTCATTTCTGTAGATTTGCATCATACAGCCATGCATACACCTCCATTTCTGTCGATTTGTGTCATACAGCCATGCATACACCACCATTTCTGTAGATTTGTGTCATACAGCCATGCATACACCACCATTTCTGCAGATTTGTGTCATACAGCCATGCATACACCTCCATTTCTGTAAATTTGTGTCATACAGCCACACATACACCTTCATTTCTGTGGATTTGCATCATACAGCCATGCATACACCTCCAATTCTGTAGATTTGCATCATACAGCCATGCATACACCTCCACTTCTGTAGATTTGCATCAGACAGCCACGCTTACATCTTCATTTCTGTAGATTTGCATCGTACAGCCATGCATACACCTCCATTTCTGTAGATTTGTGTCATACAGCCATGCATACACCACCATTTCTGTAGATTTGTGTCATACAGCCATGCATACACCACCATTTCTGTAGATTTGTGTCATACAGCCATGCATATACCTCCATTTCTGTAGATTTGTGTCATACAGCCACGCATACACCTTCATTTCTGTGGATTTGCATCATACAGCCATGCATACACCTCCATTTCTGTAGATTTGCATCATACAGCCATGCATACATCTTCATTTCTGTAGATTTGCATCATACAGCCATGCATACACCTCCATTTCTGTCGATTTGTGTCATACAGCCATGCATACACCACCATTTCTGTAGATTTGTGTCATACAGCCATGCATACACCACCATTTCTGTAGATTTGTGTCATACAGCCATGCATACACCTCCATTTCTGTAGATTTGTGTCATACAGCCACACATACACCTTCATTTCTGTGGATTTGCATCATACAGCCATGCATACACCTCCAATTCTGTAGATTTGCATCATACAGCCATGCATACACCTCCACTTCTGTAGATTTGCATCAGACAGCCACGCTTACATCTTCATTTCTGTAGATTTGCATCGTACAGCCATGCATACACCTCCATTTCTGTAGATTTGTGTCATACAGCCATGCATACACCACCATATCTGTAGATTTGTGTCATACAGCCATGCATACACCACCATTTCTGTAGATTTGTGTCATACAGCCATGCATATACCTCCATTTCTGTAGATTTGTGTCATACAGCCACGCATACACCTTCATTTCTGTGGATTTGCATCATACAGCCATGCATACACCTCCATTTCTGTAGATTTGCATCATACAGCCATGCATACACCTCCATTTCTGTAGATTTGCATCATACAGCCATGCATACACCTCCATTTCTGTAGAATTGCATCATACAGCTATGCATACACCTTCATTTCTGTAGATTTGTGTCATACACCCATGCATACACCACCATTTCTGTAGATTTGTGTCATACAGCCACACATACACCTCCATTTCTGTAGATTTGTGTCATACAGCCATGCATACATCTCCATTTCTGTAGATTTGTGTCATACAGCCATGCATACACCTCCATTTCTGTAGATTTGTGTCATACAGCCATGCATACACCTCCATTTCTGTAGATTTGTGTCATACAGCCATGCATACACCTCCATTTCTGTAGATTTGCATCATACAGCCATGCATACACCTCCATTTCTGTAGATTTGCATCATACAGCCACGCTTACATCTTCATTTCTGTAGATTTGCATCATACAGCCATGCATACACCTCCATTTCTGTCGATTTGTGTCATACAGCCATGCATACACCACCATTTCTGTAGATTTGTGTCATACAGCCATGCATACACCACCATTTCTGTAGATTTGTGTCATACAGCCATGCATACACCTCCATTTCTGTAGATTTGTGTCATACAGCCACACATACACCTTCATTTCTGTGGATTTGCATCATACAGCCATGCATACACCTCCACTTCTGTAGATTTGCATCATACAGCCACGCTTACATCTTCATTTCTGTAGATTTGCATCGTACAGCCATGCATACACCTCCATTTCTGTAGATTTGTGTCATACAGCCATGCATACACCACCATTTCTGTAGATTTGTGTCATACAGCCATGCATACACCACCATTTCTGTAGATTTGTGTCATACAGCCATGCATACACCACCATTTCTGTAGATTTGTGTCATACAGCCACACATACACCTCCATTTCTGTAGATTTGTGTCATACAGCCATGCATATACCTCCATTTCTGTAGATTTGTGTCATACAGCCACGCATACACCTTCATTTCTGTGGATTTGCATCATACAGCCATGCATACACCTCCATTTCTGTAGATTTGCATCATACAGCCATGCATACACCTCCATTTCTGTAGATTTGCATCATACAGCCATGCATACACCTCCATTTCTGTAGATTTGCATCATACAGCTATGCATACACCTTCATTTCTGTAGATTTGTGTCATACAGCCATGCATACACCACCATTTCTGTAGATTTGTGTCATACAGCCACACATACACCTCCATTTCTGTAGATTTGTGTCATACAGCCATGCATACATCTCCATTTCTGTAGATTTGTGTCATACAGCCATGCATACACCTCCATTTCTGTAGATTTGTGTCATACAGCCATGCATACACCTCCATTTCTGTAGATTTGTGTCATACAGCCATGCATACACCTCCATTTCTGTAGATTTGCATCATACAGCCATGCATACACCTTCATTTCTGTAGATTTGTGTCATACAGCCATGCATACACCACCATTTCTGTAGATATGTGTCATACAGCCACACATACACCTCCATTTCTGTAGATTTGTGTCATACAGCCATGCATACATCTCCATTTCTGTAGATTTGTGTCATACAGCCACACATACACCTCCATTTCTGTAGATTTGTGTCATACAGCCACACATACACCTCCATTTCTGTAGATTTGTGTCATACAGCCATGCATACACCTTCATTTCTGTAGATTTGTGTCATACAGCCATGCATACACCTCCATTTCTGTAGATTTGCATCATACAGCCACGTATACACCTTCATTTCTGTGGATTTGCATCATAGAGCCACGCATACACCTTCATTTCTGTAGATTTGCATCATACAGCCATGCATACACCTCCATTTCTGTACATTTGTGTCATACAGCAATGCATACACCTTCATTTCTGTGGATTTGCATCATACAGCCATGCATACACCTCCATTTCTGTAGATTTGTGTCATACAGCCACACATACACCTCCATTTCTGTAGATTTGTGTCATACAGCCACACATACACCTCCATTTCTGTAGATTTGCATCATACAGCCAGGCATACACCTCCAATTCTGTAGATTTGCATCATACAGCCATGCATACACCTCCATTTCTGTAGATTTGCATCATACAGCCACGCTTACATCTTCATTTCTGTAGATTTGCATCATACAGCCATGCATACACCTCCATTTCTGTAGATTTGTGTCATACAGCCATGCATACACCACCATTTCTGTAGATTTGTGTCATACAGCCATGCATAGACCACCATTTCTGTAGATTTGTGTCATACAGCCATGCATACACCTCCATTTCTGTAGATTTGTGTCATACAGCCACACATACACCTTCACTTCTGTGGATTTGCATCATACAGCCATGCATACACCTCCATTTCTGTAGATTTGCATCATACAGCCACGCTTACATCTTCATTTCTGTAGATTTGCATCATACAGCCATGCATACACCTCCATTTCTGTCGATTTGTGTCATACAGCCATGCATACACCACCATTGCTGTAGATTTGTGTCATACAGCCATGCATACACCACCATTTCTGTAGATTTGTGTCATACAGCCATGCATACACCTCCATTTCTGTAGATTTGTGTCATACAGCCACACATACACCTTCATTTCTGTGGATTTGCATCATACAGCCATGCATACACCTCCAATTCTGTAGATTTGCATCATACAGCCATGGATACACCTCCACTTCTGTAGATTTGCATCATACAGCCACGCTTACATCTTCATTTCTGTAGATTTGCATCATACAGCCATGCATACACCTCCATTTCTGTAGATTTGTGTCATACAGCCATGCATACACCACCATTTCTGTAGATTTGTGTCATACAGCCATGCATATACCTCCATTTCTGTAGATTTGTGTCATACAGCCATGCATACACCTTCATTTCTGTGGATTTGCATCATACAGCCATGCATACACCTCCATTTCTGTAGATTTGCATCATACAGCCATGCATACACCTCCATTTCTGTAGATTTGCATCATACAGCCATGCATACACCTCCATTTCTGTAGATTTGCATCATACAGCCATGCATACACCTTCATTTCTGTAGATTTGTGTCATACAGCCATGCATACACCACCATTTCTGTAGATTTGTGTCATACAGCCACACATACACCTCCATTTCTGTAGATTTGTGTCATACAGCCATGCATACATCTCCATTTCTGTAGATTTGTGTCATACAGCCATGCATACACCTCCATTTCTGTAGATTTGTGTCATACAGCCACACATACACCTCCATTTCTGTAGATTTGTGTCATACAGCCATGCATACACCTCCATTTCTGTAGATTTGCATCATACAGCCATGCATACACCTTCATTTCTGTAGATTTGTGTCATACAGCCATGCATACACCACCATTTCTGTAGATTTGTGTCATACAGCCACACATACACCTCCATTTCTGTAGATTTGTGTCATACAGCCATGCATACACCTCCATTTCTGTAGATTTGTGTCATACAGCCATGCATACACCTCCATTTCTGTAGATTTGTGTCATACAGCCACGCATACACCTCAATTTCTGTAGATTTGTGTCATACAGCCATGCATACACCTCCATTTCTGTAGATTTGTGTCATACAGCCATGCTTACACCTCTATTTATGTAAATTTGTGTCATACAGCCATGCAAAATCTCCATTTCTTTATGTTGGTTGATGAGGTTTAACGTTACCACGACAACTATGATCAAATTGTGCCCCAGAGATTAGACTTATTGCAAACGAGCTACTCCATTATTTGTTCACCCCTCTATTTTCTGTTGTAAATAGATATTTCTTCATTCCTCTCCTACAAAAGTTTGGTGACCCGAAACTGACACAGATACTTCTTTTAAATTGCCTACAACACGATCAATCTTTAGCCACAAAGACATTTTGAAAGTCTGAAGTCCATTTTTTATTATTTGCTTTTATGTTGTGCTACAAAAAGGAATGGTTGTAGCTCAGAGTGTCAGACTTGTACCCCAAAGGCTTCGATACCCAACCTGACATGATGAAAATCTGTTGCAATAGATTTTTAATCCAAAGCCTACAAGATTGGACAAAAACATCACTTAATGTCACTTATCAATAAACAAACAGAACTTTCACTGTTAAACACCACCCTACTTTTGTAAATTATTACGTCAAGCTAGACACTTTGACCACACGGGAATACTTTTGTCCATGTGTTGAGTGTGAAAGTTAGGGAGCTGCAGTGAACTTTGTTTTCTATCAATGTCAGATTATGACCAAGGAAAGAGAGGTGAAGTGTGTGGAAATCCCTTGCTAATTGTGCTGGATTGCTGTTTCTGTTGTTAGCAATATAGATCCTGACAGATTTGAGGTTTTGTCTGGGCTTAAAGGATTAGTTTAGGGGTGAAGCAAATCTATCTCATATGAAAGAGGACTTCAAAAGAAACAAAGTGGTGAAGAAAGCATTGCAAAATCTTATTCCGTTAAGAATATATTCAAGTTTAAAATTTGGTATCATTTCTGTAGAAACAGCTGAAATCAGACTAGTTGTGATGTCACAGCCTCAGATTCCCCAGTCTTTATGTATTTTAAAGAAAATTTATTTAATTCTTTTCTCTCAAACTTTCTTCAGGTGGTATATTATAAATAAGCTTCCTGAATTCAGTTTTACTACTTTTTGACATATCCCATGGTTTTTAAGCCACAAACTCAGGGAAAAATACATAAAGACTGAGGAATCTGAGGCTATGACATCACAACTAGTCTGATTTCAGTTGTTTCTACACAAATGATGCCACATTTTAAAATTAAATATCTCCTTAACGGAATAATACTTTACAATGCTTTCTTCACCATTTTGTTTCTTTTGAAGTCCTCTTACATATACGATATACATGCTTGACCACTGAACTAATCCTTTAAGACAGAGAATGTATTGTGAGGTTTAGACATAATGGAGTATCACATTGTGTTCTTGAGTGAGATACTTCATTTGCGATTGCTGAAGCCCACACAACTGTGAAACGAGTATAAGCTTGCTAGGAAGTTGTCCTGTGTTGGACTTGTGTCCTGGGATGAGTTGTCCTGTGTTGCTCTGGTGTCCTGGGATGAGTTGTCCTGTGTTGGACTGGTGTCCTGGGAGGAGTTGTCCTGTGTTGGACTGGTGTCCTGGGAGGAGTTGTCCTGTGTTGGTCTGGTGTCCTGGGAGGAGTTGTCCTGGTGTCCTGGGAGGAGTTGTCCTGTGTTGCTCTGGTGTCCTGGGAGGAGTTGTCCTGTGTTGGTCTGGTGTCCTGGGAGGAGTTGTCCTGTGTTGGACTGGTGTCCTGGGAGGAGTTGTCCTGTGTTGGTCTGGTGTCCTGGGAGGAGTTGTCCTGTGTTGTCCTGGGAGGAGTTGTCCTGTGTTGGACTGGTGTCCTGGGAGAAGTTGTCCTGTGTTGGACTGGTGTCCTGGGAGGAGTTGTCCTAGTGGCCTGGGAGGAGTTGTTCTGTGTTGGACTGGTGTCCTGGGAGGAGTTGTCCTAGTGGCCTGGCAGGAGTTGTTCTGTGTTGGACTGGTGTCCTGGGAGGAGTTGTTCTGTGTTGGACTGGTGTCCTGGGAGGAGTTGTCCTGTGTTGGTCTGGTGTCCTGGGAGGAGTTGTCCTGTGTTGTCCTGGGAGGAGTTGTCCTGTGTTGGACTGGTGTCCTGGGAGAAGTTGTCCTGTGTTGGACTGGTGTCCTGGGAGGAGTTGTCCTAGTGGCCTGGGAGGAGTTGTTCTGTGTTGGACTGGTGTCCTGGGAGGAGTTGTCCTGTGGCCTGGCAGGAGTTGTTCTGTGTTGGACTGGTGTCCTGGGAGGAGTTGTCCTGTGTTGGACTGGTGTCCTGGGAGGAGTTGCCCTGTGTTGGTCTGGTGTCCTGGGAGGAGTTGTCCTGTGTTGTCCTAGTGGCCTGGGAGGAGTTGTTCTGTGTTGGACTGGTGTCCTGGGAGGAGTTGTCCTAGTGGCCTGGCAGGAGTTGTTCTGTGTTGGACTGGTGTCCTGGGAGGAGTTGTCCTGTGTTGGACTGGTGTCCTGGGAGGAGTTGCCCTGTGTTGGTCTGGTGTCCTGGGAGGAGTTGTCCTGTGTTGTCCTGGTGTCCTAGGAGGAGTTGTCCTGTGTTGGACTGGTGTCCTGGGAGAAGTTGTCCTGTGTTGGACTGGTGTCCTGGGAGGAGTTGTCCTAGTGGCCTGGGAGGAGTTGTTCTGTGTTGGACTGGTGTCCTGGGAGGAGTTGTTCTGTGTTGGACTGGTGTCCTGGGAGGAGTTGTTCTGTGTTGGACTGGTGTCCTGGGAGGAGTTGTCCTGTGTTGCTCTGGTGTCCTGGGAGGAGTTGTCCTGTGTTGGTCTGGTGTCCTGGGAGGAGTTGTCCTGTGTTGGACTGGTGTCCTGGGATGAGTTGTCCTGTGTTGGACTGGTGTCCTGGGATGAGTTGTCCTGTGTTGGACTGGTGTCCTGGGAGGAGTTGTCCTGGTGTCCTGGGAGGAGTTGTTCTGTGTTGGACTGGTGTCCTGGGAGGAGTTGTTCTGTGTTGGACTGGTGTCCTGGGAGGAGTTGTCCTGTGTTGGTCTGGTGTCCTGGGAGGAGTTGTCCTGTGTTGGTCTGGTGTCCTGGGAGGAGTTGTCCTGTGTTGTACTGGTGTCCTGGGATGAGTTGTCCTGTGTTGGACTGGTGTCCTGGGATGAGTTGTCCTGTGTTGGACTGGTGTCCTGGGAGTCCACAGGATTCAGATACTCTCATCGGCTTGCTCTGAAGAAATTTGGCCAAAATGAGCCTTCAAAGGCTAGTAAGAATTGACTTTTTTTAAACTTTTGCTACAAAAAAAAGTAGGAGACTGATTATGCAAATTTCACAATATATGAGCAATAAATTCACTCTACAATTAGTACAAAACTTTGGGATACAATACAAAGAAAGAATGAGGGAGGTACTTGCCATTCTATAATCGTTCTCAGGGTCTATAACATAGATGAAATTCCCACTGCCACACCAAACGGTGTTCTGTACTGGTAGCAGACAAGTAACTGCAGCAGTGCTCAATTTTATTTCTCTGGGCTCATTCACAAGCCATTGACCATCTGTCAAAAAGGAATGAAAAGATAGATTAGTGAGGTCAACAAAGGTCAAATAATGCTAGAGAGATTAGATTACATGGAAACTCACTTCTATATGGAGTAACCATATCCAGCTACAGTGACTGCAGAATATTGCAGCAACACTCACCAAGAAACATGATCACAATACTCCTGATCTTGAGCGATTTACACTGGTTGCCAGTTGAACAAAGAATTACTCCAGATCTTGAGGGATTACACCGGTTGCCAGTTGAACAAAGAATTACTCCAGATCTGAGCAATTTACACTGGTTGCCAGTTGGACAAAGAATTACTCCAGATCTGAGAGATTTACACTGGTTGCCAGTTAAACAAAGAATTACTCCAGATCTTGAGGGATTACACCGGTTGCCAGTTGAACAAAGAATTACTCCAGATCTGAGAGATTTACAACGGTTGCCAGTTGAACAAAGAATTACTCCAGATCTTGTTTGTTTGTTTGATGAGGTCTTAACGGCACCACGACAACGAGGGTCAAATTGTGCCTGAGAGGTCAGATCATTTTAGAGGTAGGGAGAAAAGAAAACAGGGAGAGAATGAGAGAAATTCAAGAACAAAAAGTCAGAAAGCTGTGATTGAGAGAGGAGGTGCATGGATGAAACAAAACAAAGTAGGGAGGGGGTGGAAGAGGAGAATTAAATATGGTTGTAGAGGGAAGCATGATGAAGGAAGGAGATGATTTTATCCGGAGGATTTTTTTGAAAGAACTCAGCAATTGAGTTGTGGGGAGCGAGAGAAGCTCTGGGAAGGTTGTACAGGGGGCAAGCAAGGAGAACGTGATGGATAGTGGGGATGCAGTGGCAATTGTTACAGAGGGGTTGGGGGGAACCAATAAGGAGGTGGAAGTGAGTGAGGTGGGTGTGACCAATTCTAAGACGGGTAATATAAACATTGTCGATACGAGAGAGGTTGTTGATGGTGGATTTGATCGGGATTGTGGGCTGGATGACATAGAGTTTGTTATCAATTTGGGAGTTCCATGAGGTGTGCCAGCAGTCACAAACAAGGGAAGCGATAAGCGGTTTGATGTCAGAGAGGGTTTTAGGAAAAGGGGTAGAGAGGAGGTTGAGGGCAAACTTAGCGGCTGCATCAGCCCTGTCCTTGCCAGGGATGCCAACGTGGCTAAGTATCCAGAAGAAAAGAACCCTTTTCCTGCAGAGGGTGGGAGAAAAGAGTTTCTGGAGGAGGAGGTGGCAAGTGAGTTTATCCCATTTAAGATTGAGTAATGAAGTAAGAACAGCCTTTGAGTCAAAGAATATGGCAAAGTGGCTGAGAGGAGAGTACTCAATAAAGTCGGGGGCGAGGAGAATGGCCTTAGCCTCGGCAGAAAAGATGGATGAGTAGTCAGGAAGTCTGCTACTGAGGGTGATGTCTTGGATGATGGCAGCAGCAGCTGTCTTGTTGCCTTCCTTGGAGCCATCAGTATAGATGGAGGTGTAATTTGAGAGTTGGTCTTTGATTTGGTTGTGGAGATTAATGAAGAGGTTAGGGTGGGTTTGAGTTTTGTAATGAGTGGAGAGGCCCAGGTGGACAGAGGGAAGGGGGGTGGCCCAAGGAGGAAAAGTGGGCCAGGAGTAGGTGCCGAGAGTGGCGAGGTTGATGCGGAGATGGAAGAGGTCTGATTTAATGCGTAAGCTGAAGGGAGGAGATAGGGTTTTAGTCCTATCAAAGAGGGAGGAGAAATTGGGGTACCTAATGAGGTTGTAAACAGGATTCTGGATTTTGGTGAGGACTCTAAAAGCATAGGAGATGCTAAGCTTTCTACATCTAAGTAGGAAGGGGAGTTCATTGGCTTCAACATGAAGGCTGGTGATTGGGGAGGTCCTGTAGGCTCCTAGACAAAGTCTGAGGGCTTTACTTTGGATGGTGTTGATGTGGTTGAGGTATGAATTGTGAGCGACACAGTAGACAATATTGCCAGAGTCAAGCTTGGCACGAATGGTAAGCCTGAAAATTTTGAGGAGAGCATAGCGTCCGCTCCCCAAGTGGTGTTGGAGAGGAGTCTGAGAATGTTGAGGGAACTGTTGCATTTTAGTTTCAAGTTGGTGATGTGTTGCTTGTAGGTGAGCTTGGGGTCTAGAGTTAGACCCAGGAACCTTGTGTGTTCAACTTTAGGGATGCGATTCCCATTGAGCACAAAGTTCGGGTTGGGGTGGAGGTTGTTGAAATGACAAAAGTGCATGCAGACTGTCTTGTCTTTGAAGAATTTCAAACCGTTATTGTTGCTCCAGACTTGCAGCTGGTTGAGTCTGAATTGGAGCCTATTTTCAACAATAGAAAAGCTAGGGGAGGAGTAGAAGATGGTGAAATCATTGACGTAGAGGGTACGTTTGATGCTGGGGCCAAGGTTATTCGCGATGTCATTAATGCTCAGGTTGAAGAGAGTGGGAGAGAGGATGCTGCCTTGGGGGACGCCCTCTTCTTGGGGGTACGGGTTGGAGAGGGCGTGGCCAATACGAACTTGGAACTGCCTGGGTAAGAGGAAGTTTTGAATAAAGATGGGGAGGTGGCCTCTGAGGCCGATGGTGTGAAGTTTGCAGGTAATGCCGTATTTCCAAGTAGTGTCGAAAGCTTTCTCAAGTCAAAAAATATGGCAATGAGGTGTTCCTTTTTTGCAAAGGATTCCCGGATAGCGGTGTCGAGCGTAATTAAGTGGTCTAGGGTATTGCGACGTTTTCGGAAGCCACTTTGGTGAGGGGAGAGGATTCTGTTGGTCTCGAGGAACCAGTTTAGTCTCTGATTAATGATTTTTTTCATAATTTTACAGAGACAGCAAATGAGGGTAATGGGTCGGTAAGCTGGAGGGGTCAGTACCGTCCTTTCCCGGTTTAAGGACGGGGATGACAATAGCTGTCCTCCAAATAAGGGGAAAGGAGTGTGAGGACCAAATGTGGTTAAAGATGGTGAGTAGGGTGATGGTGGCCTTGATGGGGAGGTGTTTTAGGAACTGGTAGGGGATGTTATCTGGGCCCTTGGAGGTGCAGCCAGCGCCGTTGATGGCTTGGTTTAATTCAGAACGGGTGAGAGGGGTGTTGTAGCTTTCGGTGTTGTCGGAGGGAAAAGTGATTCTCTGGGCTTCATCGCAAGCTTTTTTGGTTTTGAAAGCATTAGGAGTAGTTGGTCGAGGACGAGATGTTGCTTAAAGAGGCGGCAAGGTGGTTAACAATGTCCTTTTTTGCAGTGAGGTCACCATTCCAAGAGAGATGGGAGATTTGCCCACTCTGCCGTGGAAGCTTTTAACCATTCTCCAAACCTTCTTAGTGGGGGTGTTGGTGGTGAGAGAAGAGATAAAGTTGTTCCAAGTGTTGGTTTTACTGTCCTTAATAGTGCGTCTGGCCTTGGCACGGCTGATGCTAAAGAGGTTGAGGTTATGGGTGGTCGGGTGAGTTTTGAAGTTTCTGAAGGCTCTTTTCCTGTACTTGATGGCGGTTTTGCAGTCATCAGAAAACCAGAGGTTGGGGGATGATTTGGAGGTTTTGAAAATTGAGCAGGTGGCGATGTTGGTAAGGATATTACTGAAGTTAGACATGAGATCCTCATCCTCGAGGAGATGGGGGGTGAGATGTGAGTCACAGAGGGTTTAAAAAAGGGGCCAGTCAGCCTTCTCGAGGTTCCAATTGGGGGTGTGGTCAGTGGGGATTTGAAGGTTGGAGTGTATAAGAGGGTAATGATCACTACCACAGAGGTCAGTAGTGACTCTTCATCTAAAATCAGGGAGGAGGTTAGGGGAACAGATAGACAGGTCAATACAGGTGAGAGAGCCTGTGACAGGATGAAGGTAGGTCAGGAAGTTAGTGTTGAGTAAGGACAGGCTGTACTGACGAAGAGCGTTTTCGATGAGCTTGCCTCTAGGGGTGGTGGTATTAGAGCCCCACAGAGGGTTGTGAACGTTGAAGTCACCAAGAAGGATGAAGGGGGTGGGAAGCTGAGAGATGAGGTTGTTAAGGCTAGTTGGTTCAATGTTGGTGTTGGGAGGGAGATAGATATTGCAAAGAGTGAAAGTTTTGTGGAGGGAGATAGAAATACAGATGGCCTGAAGGTCTGTGTGCACACGAACAGGGCTGTGTGGGATATCGTGTCTAATGAGAATGGAGACACCACCACAGGCTCTGTCGGCGTCCACTTAATGTTTGTGATAGCAAGCAAAGTTGTTGAGGGAGTAATAGTCGGTAGTTTTCAAGAAAGTTTCTTGTAGGCAAAAGACAACCGGGTTGAAGGTGGAGGCCAGAAGGTCAATTTTTTTTAGAATTGGCCTTAAGGCTCCTAATGTTCCATTGTATGATGTTGTGGGTGTTATTGTAATTGTTTGTGGTGTATGCCATAAGGAGGCGGGGGGTTATCTGGAGGAAGATCTGTTGGGTCTGAGTTGGCTTGTTTTTTCTTTGGATCTGTTTCTTTGGGAGCGATTGTTTTTGAAAATTAGACGAGAGGTATGATCGGTGTGTTCGGTAATCGAACAATCCATATTCTCTTCAGTGTCATGCATGTGGGTTTGGGTGGCGGATTGTTTGTTGTTTTTTGGTTGGTTGTTTGTTGGTTGGTTTGTTGATTGTTGGCTTGGTTGGTTTTAGTTTGATGTGTGATGGTATTAGTGGTGTTGGTGTAGGGAGCGGTGGGGGCTTTAGAGTAGGAAGGGAGTTTGAGGAGAGAAGTGGTGGTGGAGGTGGTGTGGGTATTGGGTGTGGTTGGGTTGTTGGAAATGGTGATGGGCTTAGGACTAGGTAAGAAGAGCCAGGTGAGGTCAGTTTGGGCATGGGAATTAGTTTTTGTTGTGTTAGTTGTGTTAGGGGGGGCGGAATTGGAGTTAGAGGAGACTACGTTTGAGTAGGAAGGCTTGGTATTAAGAGAAGCGAGGAATTGCTTCCTGGCCTCTGGGTATGTTATGTTAGGATTAAGGGTTTTAAGTTTGGTTATTTGTTTTTCCTGAAGCCAGGTGGGGCAGTCTTTCGAGAAGGAGGGATGGTTGGCTGGGTGGTTACCATCACAATTAGTACAGAGAGGGGTGTTAGTACAGGAGGTGTTGTCATGGTCTGGGGCTCCACAATTACCACAGCGTGCTTGGCAGTGGCAGGAGTTTTTCCCGTGGCCATACCTCTGACAATTATAACATCGTAGAGGGTTAGGAATGTAAGGGGCGACTTGGATTCTTAAATAGCCAGCAATGATGTGGGAGGGAAGAGTTGGCGTAGCGAAAGTAAGAAAGATGGTATTGGTGGGTGTTTCAGCTCCGTCTCTCTTTAGAACAAGGCGACGGGCTTTAATAACATGTTGGCTTGCCAATTCCTCTTTGAGGTCGTCATCGGACAAATACGCAAGATCGCTGGTGCGTATGACGCCTTTGCTGGAGTTAAGGGAATGATGCGGGGTGACTGTGATGTTGATACCAGAGTTGGATAGGGTTTTGGAGGAAAGGAGGGTGGTGGCTTGTGTGTCCCTGGTGCAGTGCACCAGGAGATCGCCGGATCTAAGGGTAGAGACCTTGGGGAGGGTACCGACAAGGCTGCAAAGTGCTTTGTGAATAAGGAAGGGAGAAACTTTTTTGAAGCTTTCTTGTTTGTTGGTGGCATGAATTATTAGGATTTTGGGGATTGGGGTTGTAGAATGGTCAGATCTTGAGGGATTACACCGGTGGCCAGTTGAAGAAAGGATTACTCCAGATTTGAGAGATTAACAACTGTTGCCAGTTGAACAAAGAATTACTCCAGATCTGAGAGATTTACACCAGTTGACAGTTGAACAAAGAATTACTCCAGATCTGAGAGATTTACACCGATTGCCAGTTGAACAAAGAATTACTCCAGATCTTAAGGGATTTACATCGGTTGCCATTTAGAACAAAGAATTACTCCAGATCTGAGAGATTTACAGCGGTTGCCAGTTAAACAAAGAATTACTCTAGATCTGAGGGATTTACACCTGTTGACAGTTAAACAAAGATTTACTCCAGAACTGAGAAATTTATACCAGTTACCACTTGAACAAAGAATTACTTCAGATCTGAGAGATTTACACTGGTTGCCAGTTGAACAAAGCATTACTTCAGATCTGAGAGATTTACACCAATTGTCAGTTGAACAAAGAATTACTCCAGATCTTAGAGATTCACACCGGTTGCCAGTTGAACAAAGAATTATATATAACCTAGGGCTTTTTGTGTAAAAATCTCTTTACAAGAGTGGCCCACAGTACCTATCTGAATAAGCTGAATTATTCTAAACATGATGGTATTCGATCATCTAAATAAGTGCTGTTTAAATACTTGCTAAAAAGAACGTTGCTTTTGCATCTTATTTGCTTGTTTTCCATTCCAATTACAATATGTTAAGATTCTATAACTTTTTCAAGAATCGAATGAAGTCATTGTTGGACCTGAACTTTTTCAGTAGCATTTAACTGTTTTTTTTTTTGGTTGCTTTATGCAAAGCTCCCTGAGGATAGCAGTGCTTTACAACAATGCAGGTTGATTTAAATAACTAAAGGATTAGTTGGGCCAGTAAGTCTACCTTGTAATAAAGAGGACTTCAAGAGAACAACAATAGTGAAAAAAGCATTCAGAAATCTTATTCCGTTAAGGAGATATCTAAGTTTAAATGTTTTGTGGCTTAAACACCATGGGATGTCAAAATTGTAGTAAAATTTAATCTAGGAAGGGTATTCATAATACACTATTTATAGAAAGTATGAGAGGGAAAAAGTAAATAGTGAAAAAATTAAAAAAGCTTTCTTTTAATACATTAATTATTGTTCTGAATGTGAGGATTAAGGCGCCAACTTTCCACAGTAGACTTACTACACCAGTCATTTCTACACAGATAGGACAGCTTTAAACTTGAATATCTCCTTAACGGAATATGATTTTTGAACGCTTTCTTCACCATTTTGTTTCTTTTGAAGTCCTCTTTTAAATCAGATGAACATGCTTGACCACTGAGCTAATCCTTTAAATGATTGTTGTGATTTAACGTAATAATGATTATCCCTTACCATGTGCTCTTTCATAGATAAGCACTGTGCCATTTCCGAGGGCAGCAAACAGGCGGTTATAGAGATACTGAAGACACGTTATTGGGTGCGACACCAGAAAGCTTGCAGTGTAATGGGTCTTGTCTGGCTGCCGGATCTCATACACACATATCCTTAAAAGAAAAAGTTATTGATTTGTGAGAATGAAAAAATGTATACCTATATGTACTCATGACATTGCATACTGAAAAACTTAGGTATAAATTATAATACTTCTGAAAACCCAAATAGTGCAAAAGAATTTTTGACAAAAATATATATAATTTATTACTACATGAAAATTTAAGAAAGTTGCTTGTCTTTACAATAATAGTTTTGCAATTGATCAAATCCTGAGAAAAAAATTATTGTTTTTTTATATAAGTTTAATTTCATCTGTCAATGTAGAGAAATTTTTAAGAGGTTTATACTCTTTACCCAAAATTTACTACAAAATTGGCTCTTTTTACCTACAATGTTAAGTCCTTCTTCAATTAAATTCTAAAAAGAATCACTTCTTTCACAGATATTCACTTACAAGACAATCCGAACATCAAAGCAAAAGATCAAAATGACTGAATTAAGACTAACCTTCCAGTTTTGCAACCCATCCATACCGTGGGACCTTTAAAGAAGTTTTCTCTTTTCTTCATGCTTTCGTTCAGAGGCAAATCCCAGGAGTGACCCGGCACATACTCCATACACAATACATACTTCTCCTCAATCTCAAATGTCTCCATCACTTGAGTTGGCTGAAAGCCAATTATTGTTACGATTGTTTTCTTGACGCTCGAGCTACAAAGCCACAAGAAGCTTTTGGAGGCAGTGTTTTCAGGAAAGCTTCGTTTCCTCGTGGAGAAAGTAAATTTTTCAGGTGGTATAAGAACTGAACATTGTATCTGTAAAGAAATACAGGAAAGAATCGAATAATAATATGACAAATATTTCCAAGATCATTTTTCTTCTAATTTCCTCCATTGTATGCAACATTCTCATGTCTCACAGTATTTCAACACAAAATGCTTTTATGAGATATTGGAATAATTTGTTCATAATTTTGGTACTGAAGAAGAGTGAGTGCAGTAGCCCAGTGGTTAGGGCATCGGTTTCATACTCAAAAGGTACCAGGATTGAATCTCAGCCAGCTAGGGCACTGTGCTGTGTCCTTGAGCAGACACTTTATCCCATTTGTTACCGTTCATCCAGCTGTGAAATAAATATCAAGTTTGGCTGGGGAGTTACCCTGGGATGGAATGGTGTCCCATCCAGGGGAGGCAAGCACTCTATTTCGCGTAGCACAATGGAAACCGGGTATAAGAACTGGCTCTTTAGGCCCTCAAGGCATAATGGGATTTAACTTCAGGATTTGAGTATTTCACAAGTCATCTAATGAGTTTACCTCTGATGGTCACTGTACCTTTCTTACCAATCTTTTTGCAAATTTAAGGGTTTACTGATCAAGCCCTGTAAATAAATGAGCTCACCCCCCTAATCTAACCTCAAAGCTAATTTATTTCAGCAATATGCAGCACTTCGGATTGGTAATATCTATTATGCCTAATGTGGTTACATCTGGCGTAGAAAAATTGAAAACTATCAGAAGCAATCTGAATGAATCGTTCGTATTTTAGTAGAAAGTAGAAAGAAATGGAAGTACAGACGCTAGAGGACTCATCGAAGAGAAAAGTACAGTACTTTTTCACCCCCCCCCCTCCCCCCCCCTTTAAGTCTTGGATTCTCTTAAAACTGATGCACGGGAGGGTAAAGCTAATAATTTGTTTTTATGGGGCCTAAAGACCTGTAAATTTTCAATGTATCCAGAGGTAAAATTAATGTTAAAATTTCCCACGGTTCTGAATAAAGGTGTCGGAAATCTTCCCAAGAAAAATCACAACAGAAATAACATTAATGTAGTAAATACATCTATGTATACTTCTCTCTTTTGCAATTTAATATACTTTCCTTTGTTCTATAATTTTTTTTTAGAGAAATATTTTTTTCTTCCCGCAAATTTCCAATTTCCCCATGGTTTATACGGGTGGAACCGTAAAATTTTTCCAGCTCCGTGAGTATCATATAGTCAAATTTCAATAAAACACATAATTGACAATCATTAAGAAGGTGAGGGTTTAGCATCACTCATATCCAGTAGACTTTCTACACCAGGCATTTTCATAAAAACTTGTGACAAACAAGTAGTTTCCTCACGGTTCATTCTTCAAGATAACATATCTGATAACTCGGAACTAATCCTACAAAAAGTCATTTTAATACATCCATGACCTAATGCTTGTTCAAATAAGCAAATATAAAACAGAGAGATTGTGTGTTCACCTTGCACTGTTCCTCTGTGACAAAAATTGGAAGCGTCTTCATGTGCAGCGGAACACCGAAGTTCATTTCAGCAAGTGTAGAATCACTCTCATCAGGAGCATACCATCCAGGATTGTTTGACGGCCCTTGGAAAGCAAAAGAAGAAAACGTGAATAATCATGAAAAATCCAGCTGATGAACTATAGAACGGGGACAAATGCTAACACTGAATGCACTCGAGCTTTGTCCTCATACATTGCTTGCATTTACCCCCATCCTTAATCCTCTGGATTAACCATAGAAAATTATAGTTTAAACTTGAATTTATTCATGACTATTAACCAAATGAATGATTTCTGCCAAAAGCTACAGGTTGCACTGATGATACTTACGTAAGCCTAATTTAGCAGTCTCTAGCGCCGTGCACCAGTCCACTTTAATCTTTGGGCTGACTGCATCAAACACTATCGTTACTCTTTCATGTCTGCAAACAAAAGTGAGAAAAGAATTATGTATTTCATATTTTTTACAAGTCAAGTAACATTATTCTGATAATATTTTTTTGAGGAAGTGACAGCTTCTTAAGGTCATTGTCTAACTATGTAGCTACAATCTGATGACATTATTTTCTATATTTCATTCTATTTTAAAGATGTACATGACAAATAATACAGCAGTGTCAATTTTCATATGCGACAAACCCCACGTTCATAAACCAAAGTCTTCAAGTTTCATGTGCATGTATGACTTAAAACTGTACAGGTCGCTTTTCAACACACTGGTGAAATCTTTGAAATGTGATAACCCCTCAACAGAATAAGATATCAACATGGTTTTGATACCAATCCCGTTTCTAGGCCTCTATTTTATATATGTATATATATATATATATGAAAATGAAAATTCATGGGAACGTTTCTCTACTGGGAAATGCTGCTGTTGGATGGATTTCAGACATTTTAAATTAAATCTAGGAAGAGTTAGCATTCTATGATACACCTTTAAGCATAGGGAGAAAGTCTCTTAACAAAAAAAAAAAAAATATATTTAACTGAAATATCAAATGAATTATAGAAAGCAGAGATGTTGGTATATTTTATTTGTACTGACTGAATTATCATTCAATTCGCACCGAAATCTTCCAATTTGTAAATAGAAATTCAATGTTGGCCACCAAAAATTTTCATTGTTGGCCACCAAAATTTTTTCAATGATGGCCACCAAAATTGTTTAATGTTGGCCACCAAAAAGTTTCAATGTTGGCCACCAAAAATTGTCAATGTTTACCACCACAAATTGTCAATGTTTACCACCACAAATTGTCAATGTTTACCACCACAAATTGTCAATGTAAGCCACCAAAAATGTTCAATGTTGGCCACCAAAAAAGTTCAATGTTGGCCACCAAAAATGTTCAATGTTGGCCACCAAAAAGTTTCAATGTTGGCCATCAAAAAGTTTCAATGTTGGCCACCAAAAATTTTCAATGTTGGCCACCAAAAATGTTCAATGTTGGCCACCAAAAAGCCTCAATTTTAAAGCAAAATTTAAAACTGAGGGTTACAAATCTTCAAGTTTGGGCCTAAATTCTACAACCAAATCATAGAAATCAGACATTTATTTTTAATTCTTTATTGAAATCTACTCTTTGCACCAAAAATCTTCAATTAGGACTAAAATTCTTCAATTTTTTTTATCAAAGCTACTTACAAGTTGACGGATGGCAATGACAGCTGAATTTTACTGACGTCGGCCTGCTTTATCTCCTGCCCCTTCTTCTTGATCAGTTTCTGTATGATTTGACCCCATTCTTCAATGTCATCATTCGTTAAAACTCCGTATGTACCCTTTATTAAAAGAATACAAAAATGGTTAGTGTTTCGTACAGTGCAGTGTTTTGTACAGTGCAGTGTTTTGTACAGGCACAAACTGAACATAGAGTCATGGTTTTTATAAGTTTACTTGACATTTTTAAAGGAGAACTTGGTTACAAAGTGCAACTGCCATCACAGACTTAAAGCAAGAATTATTATCAGAACCCATACTTCAAATCAAAGTTCATGTAAAATAAACTGTCACTAAGATTGCGTGTGAAATAAGTACCTATTATAGATATGGGGGAATTGAGATCTTTTTTTTACAGAATGTCAATTCTAAAAGATATTTTTATTTGTATTTGCCATTTCTATATGCTTAAACCACTTCATTTCATAAATTTCTTCTTTCCCCAATTTAAAATAAATGTAATGTAATGTCAAGAACTGTTGAAAGGACAAAATGCTCAACTATTCAAAGCTAGTATAGAAAATTGGCTTATTCAGGGAAGTATATACATGTAGGGTAGTAGGGCAGATAATTTCAAATTATTTGAGCTTTGAAAGATGCACTTACATTTTTATCTGCTTTGTTAATTTTTACATTTTACCACAAGCTTCAAAATATCCCAGATATTTAAAAAAAAAAAAAAAAAAAAGCTCAAGGTTACCTGACCCAGTAACTCAGAAAACATGTAAAAGCTAAGTCTTTATAACTATAAAACCTCTTTTAGTTCTATAAATTGAACAACAAAGATAGGAGAGGCCCTAACTTACCAATGTCAATGAAAGTATGAAATTATACCCCCTTTCGAACTCCCCCCCCCCTCTAACCCCTACACATTCCCAGAACTACATCTTGGATTGTAATACAGTTTCCAATTTAAGAAAATGTGTAAGTCAAGCAACATGAAAATTGTACAATAACATTAAAGCAAAATTATACGAGACAATAATGCTAAAGGTATAACTACTAGACATTGCAAATGATACAAATCCCCTCACTGCTAATAATGCATATTCCAGACCGCCCCACATTCCAACCTTTCCCAAATGTCATCCCACGCCTATACTCCATGCAATCACACCTGAAAACAGATATATACTGTATGTTATTCCACCACTTGCATGACCCACATGACATCACAACTGAAATCCAGATAACATCCTACCACATGCCATTCCACCCTGTTCCACTATTCTTAGGTTAATTTTTTTGTATGAAAGTCTGTTATGCCACTAACCTAATTAACATGCACATTACACTTCACCATTGACAATGCTCTAATCATTACTCTAATCATTAGTGTAAACAAAATCCCACTCCCTCTTTAATTTAAGACATCATAGATACAAATATTTCATTATCATGCAAATAAGCTAATTAGTATGCACTCACGCTACCCTCAATCATGCTTATTTGAACAGAGCCCATGTCCTCTACCACTGTGCCAAGTTACATGAATGTACACCATTTACAACTTAAGTTTTTTGCTCATGTTAAACATTTTATACCTAAATAATATGCACACTTTACCTCACCATTAAGTGTAGACAATGCTCTTTACATATATGATTATTTGTGTAAACAAAATCTCCCAAATCCATTAATTTAAGAGATGTAATAGATACAAATACTTTCATTGTTATGTAAATAAGCTAATTAGTATGCACTCACAACCCCTAATCATGCTCACTTGAACAGTACTCCTATGCTAAGTTACATAAATGTACACCACTTATGAGAAGTCATGAAAACTTTAACCTGAACAAATATTTACATTGTTATGCAAGTAAGCTAATTAATATGCACACACAACCCCAAATCATGCTCATTTGATCAGTACCCATGTCCTCTACCCCTATGCCAAGTCACATGAATGTTCACCATTCATATAAGTTATGAAAACTTCAACCAAAACTGTAACCAAAACTCTAACTGGTCGCTGATGCCGGGGGTAGTAGAATAGCCCTACTATTATTTGAATAGTTGAGCTAAAAATTGGAAACATTGAAAGAAACCACTTCGTCTCAATACAATTTACACATGATAAGCATACAAATTACACATGATAAGCATACAAATTACACATGATAAACATACAAATTACACATAATAAGCATACAATTTACACATGATAAGCATACAAATTACACATGATAAGCATACAAATTACACATGATAAGGTTATCATTGATTCGATGTAACTCAAAAGAGCTCAATTGTAGTATTGTTACATTGCATACCTTCAGAGTTAATAAAGTAGCACTAAGTTGCTTGACCACGGCTAGATCGTGCATCAAGTCGTTCCGTTCCTGGTAGAGTTGTCTTGTTGATCCTCCGTACAAATACTCTGCAAGAACAGAAAATACAACAATTAAGCCTTACAGCCTTTCTTTTTATGGTATGTCTAGTTTTTTATTTTTTGTTTGTAAAATACATGATAAAGACGTTCACCTGAAGATTTTTAATGCAAACTAGAAGAATTTCATTCAAAAATTAGCAATACTGTAAATGCCAAAACCTGTTTTCCTATGATAAACTTAATATTGCAGTTATATTTATGACTTTGATCAAAATTTGTTTTTGCTTTTTTGGGATCCTTAGGACCCACAACCCTATCTCCTCATCTAATGAAATAGATGACAGTTTCAATCTTCTGCACAAAGTTTTTAAGAAATATATTATAGTAATCAACAATTAAATTATAAATAAAGTTATAGGGAGTATTTTACATTGTCTTTCCTAGTTAAGAGGAAGACATTTCATTGATGTCCACTTGCTTATAATGGACATTGACTTTCCTGTGATCCAACACCTGTGTTCTCGTCCGGTCAGGTCAAGCATTTCTATCATAGCTTGAATACCAATGAAAATCATAAATGGAAGGTCAAAGGTAGATAATTTTGATAATCACCATTTTCATCCATATGTTGTGTCGTGATGGTCATCTTTCCTGGTTCTTTGGTAATCTCAAGCTCTCCGCCTTCTACACTGGGTTCAACGACCTCTACGTCCGTCAGCGGAACACTCCATCTATGCTTGTACCTTGGGGCATCCATGCCCGAGGTTGAGCTGCAAATGGGATAAATCACAATAGATTTTTGCTTTGCTTTATTTTGCATTCATGCACATCTACATTCATTTCTGCAATGTGATTGGTTAAGAGGTGACACACCCCTAATTTGATTTGTGCATTATATTATGTCAAACTGATGTTGTCGAATTGATATATTATAGAGGGTTAGTCTACTCTTTAAAAGGGAAGTTACTTTTCTCACTTAATTTCAGTGTTAAATTCTGTTGCAGATATCTAATGTTTGTTCGTTTGATGAGGGCTTAACGGCACCGTGACAGCAAGGGGCAAATTGTGCCTCAGAAGTCAGATTATTTCAGAGGTAGAAAGAAAAGAAAATAGGAGGAGTCTGAGAGAAGTATAGCTTGGATCGAAAGAGGAAGTGCAGGGGTAAAAAAGGCAGGAGAGGAGGGGGAGCGATGGGGGGTGGGGTGGGAGAGGAGGACTAAGTATAGTTGTAGAGGAAGGCATGATGAAGGAAGGAGATAATTTTATTTGGGGGTTTAAAAAGTAGAAGAAAATATTGCATCTATTTTGTTGATTGTATTCTCCAGCATTTCAAATACGTAAGATGGTTTGAACAGGGTTCATGGAAATCCTTCCCTCAAGTCACTTTTCTGGGGAATTGTACAGTTGATCTTCCTGCAGACTTAGCTATCACCTTGTCTGCTACAGGAGCCCTACTATAAATTATTCCATGGCAAAAACACTGCAGGGAACACTGTTCAGCCATAATTTTGATGAAACATTTTGCTATTCCATGGGTTATCAACAAGCTCAAGTTGCCTGTCCATTGATACTTTGAATTGTTTGAAATTAATTTAACCACCAATTTTTCATGAAGGTGATAAATTTTTACGGAATATCAAGATCAGGAAAAGCCATAAAACCTTTTCCAAACAGCATGCAAATGAAAGTCCTATGTAACAAGTGTCGGAATAGTGTGAGTAAAAATTAAAATATACATTGGTGTACCCTGGTGGGGAAGGGGGAGGACTTCCATATGGAATGGGTTTGTTTGTTTGATGAGGGGATTCCATATGTGAGGTCATGTATGATCAGATCATTTTAGTGCTGCCCCAGGGGAAGAATGAGAGAAATTCAAGAACAAAAGCCAGAAAGCTGTGTTTTGCATCATTATTAAATAGTGTAGAGGGATGCATGCTGAAGGAAGGAGACTTTAAATGTGCACCATGTTTGTAGTGTAGGTCTCCAAAAACGCTGTTATATTATGTTAATTTCTTACTACTGGTCCATTTTTACAATATTTTTGTTGAATACTTGATATTGCAGGTATCAAAATGGACTTCTTTTATACTGCAAGTATCAAAATTGTACAATTTCATACTGCAGGTACCCCAAAATCTGTCATTCTGCGGGTATGTCCTTTTAGTTGATGGATGCACACCCGTACCACTTTTAGTATAAAGTGCCCCCACCCCAGGGGTGTACCGTGTAATGGGTTATGACTGATTTTAAATGGTGCTCACTGACTTACTTGGTGACAGGAGTTGTGCATACAAGTAAGTCATTGAGCATGAACAACCTTCGCTCTTTGCATTTCAGTTCTTCTCCGTGATTGTCATATGTCTGGAAAAGAAAAAAATCATTGATGAAGAAAACTTTTTAGTTATTTGTTTCTTCCAAGAACAAAAAAACAAAATTACAATACAAAAATACATTTACATATACAAACATGGAGGGATTTTTTTATAAATACATGAAAAATGGACAGTTGATTATTAAAGTTAAATTCATCCAAGCCATTAGGCTCATGGGACCGGTGCTTATCCCCACTTTCTATGGTGCAAGCGGATGAAAGCACATGACTTTCCCTGAATGGGATACCAGTCCATTGTAGGTTAACTCCCCAGCAATGCTGGTACTCATTTACAGCTGAGTGGACTGAAGCAGGTAAAGTGCTTGCTTAAGGACACAATGCAGCGCTCACGATGGGAATCGAACCCAGAACCTATCGAATACTAGTATTGACTTCCTTAAGCACTGAGCTCTTGAATATTCAACAAAAGTTAATAAAGGTTACAGGTTAAGTCAAGGTAGTTTTAAATTTTACTAGACAAAATTAAAATTTGACCTGCAGTGGATTAGGCAATACCTACTAGTGTAGTGTATTTTTCATTTGCCATAAAGTTGTGTCTTATAATTTGCATCCATTCTTTTCTTGCGTAGTTTGAACTTAGTTGTATATGACCTTAGCGCAGATTCTGTTGGCTTTTTAAATGTCAGTGATTGATTGATTTAATACTTTGCACATGGAAAGAAGTGCGAAGGATGTGAACAGTATGACAAAAGTTATCAGGTTCTGATCATATCTTGTAATCTGTTTGATATATTTAAAAGGATTACTACTATATTACACACAACCCAATCATTAATTACCCCTCTGACACAATTTTTATGTTTAGCAATCTTACACTGTACTTGAAATAGAAGCAATTTCCCTACATGCTTCATTACAGTGTGCTCTCCTTCAATATCATTTAAGCACTCTAAGGTGTACTAACATGCATGTAGGAGCCTTTTGTTTTATTGCGATATACATTTTTGTTCTTATATGGCAAATTTGTGCATTTTCATTTGGTATCTAAAGGTATAGTTCAAACTTCTATGGTAAAATCCTAGAATAGCTGTAAATTGTTAGTAGATTCTGCATCTTTCATTTAAAATTATGACATAATTCAAATTTTATGTCTTTAATAAATATGAATTCCGTATTCTAAATATTTTACAAATTCATATTTTAGACAAAAATATTGTGATTTTTAGGTAAAACAATTCCAATCATTTAGAAAGAGTCAATTTGTGTTCAAAGAAATAAATCAAAATTGTCATTGCAGATCCAACAACTTTGTTAATTCTCCATTTTCGTTCACTTTAAAGAAAATGGAAGAGATATCTAATATTAGTAATAAACAATTAGCAACTTATTGTCCATTTCTATTTAACCTTCTACCAATATGAATCGCTTCTATGAACTTCAATGCTTGGAGGGTGTAATTGTTTGATGAATGGGTGTTGGGTGAGGTACATGATGAGGTGTGAATAATGTAAGATGGTACAGTCATAACAAACCCATGATCATGTTTGCATTCTAATTGTACCCGAGGTACAAAAAAGGCCAATGTCACCATGTGGGTTACGATAGGAGAGAAGGTGATGGGAGAAGGCCTTGCAATGGGTGTGCCCCCTTGCAAAAAATCAAAGGAAAAAGTATAACACAAGGGTATTTGGAGAATTTGCCCCCAAGTGCCCCCTCTTTAAGTGCTTGAGTCCACCTCATAAAAAGTCCTGGGCCTGTTTCCAACATTTTGGAAGGAGAGTGTGGATTAAAATTTCAAAGTGAGACTGATTGATTGATTGGATTGATTGATTAAACAAACACAAAAAGTACTATCTATCCTTCCCTGTCCCTTCACCACTACCCTTAGCATTTCCACTAGGTTAACCTGTAATAACCCAGGCTACAGTAATTCATATATTGTAAGTCTTGCTTGGCACTACAGAAAGTCAGACCATTAGTAAGAAACATATTTTTTCAGAAATTTCAACACACTTTACTTCTGAACGAACTTTAAGAAGACTGAAAGATAAGTTGATTGATATGAGTAACTACAGAAACTAAATTTTACAAGTGGTATGACCACGCTTGAGTTGTGAAGAGTCTGTGGCAATATGATTCACAATATGATTTAAATTCCCATCTGGTTGTGATACTTTGACTTCCTGTTATTTCTTGCATGTTTCAGCTAATGCTCATGTGACACGTGGTAACAGTTTGAAGTTGACCGAATAATTCTCATGGAGTTTTTGCAAAGGGTTGTTAATGAGTGAAATGGTTTGCCTGAGTAGGTGGTTCTTTCAGATTCTATTCATAATTTAAAAGTTAACATTGATAAATTCTTTACTAATTCGGAGAGTAAATGCTTTTGTGTTTTTTTTTCTTTTCTGATTTTTGCTTTTGTGGTGGTTGCATTAGTTTGAGCATTTTATGGCGAGACTAACCCTTCATTAATAGCCCGTTATCTTGTTATGTTTAAATATCAATGAATTACGTCAGGACTATTTCAATGGGTGCAAAGTAAAGAACATGAATAAAAAAGGTGATAATCTTCGGAGAGGAGAACACACAATGATAAGTGATAAATCACGGACATACATATGATTAAACAAAAATAAAAATAAATAAATAATCAACTGATCACAGTTATCAAGTACAGATGCATATAATCGATACTTCATTTTACTTAAGTAGTACATTCATGTATCAAACCACATTTGTTATTTCTATGACTCTTAATGTAAGTGAAAAATGTCATATCTGCATTTTATGAAATAAAAATCCAAGCAAAAACATAGATGTTCAAGCTGCTGAAATTATTTTTAAATTCCATGGCTTTTCCAGTGTCATAGATCATGTTTCTTATACGTCTATGACTTTCCAGGCCTGAAAACTACAAACAAGTTATATTCCACAATTATCTGAAAATTAAGGAGGTAAGGAGGCAGGTGAGGTGGTTCAGTTGGTTCAGCGTAGATTGAGATGCTGGAGGTCCCAGGTTCAAGTCCAACGGCGATTTAACCAGCAATTTTTCCACAGATATACAGAACAATATACGCTGACATCAAGCGCAGAGGTTTGTCTTCTGCATCACACCTTCTCCCCCACCCGACCCTTGCGAAAAGTGACCAATGATTAGGTGACCCTCACCGTCCTTCGGAGGGGACGTAAAGTCGTCAGTCCCAATGGTATGAGCTTCACCCCCTGCCTGGTTCTCTGAACACTTCTCGAAAAAAGCAGGGTATTAACCCGGTGTTCATCTACTTTCCACCCTGGCAAGTTCATCACGTACACACTGAAAACATGTCATTGTGACTTATGTGTGCTTTCCCTGGTATATGCCTAAAAGTGAAATATAATCTATGAATTCATTTTCTCCTCTGTGGATGGAAGTAACACAATCACAGAAATGAATATTTAATTTATGCAAAGACTTTGGGGTATGGTGATTTTATTTCAAGCTGATTTTAGTAATTTCTATACAAATCAGATAGCACCCTTAAACTGAATAAATCAAACTAAGACTGCAATATTTTCCCCATCATCCTATCAATATATTCAAGGCTGCTGGCATGTGTACAACTCTCCACCAATGATGTGCTACATCATGTAACACTAATACCCGACATACACCTTTGCACAAATTGACCAATAAAGTAGTTGTAAATTAAGACCATTTTAAAGAATAAATTTGTCCTGTTATCGGCAAAAATGTTGGAACAGTGAAATCTGATTCGAAACAGTATTATTTGAAAAAGTACTGTTCCGTGGAACATTGACAGAAATTTTCAATTTCAATCTCTGTACTTATGTCTACTTTATCACTTTCAAACAATACACACAAATTTCTGCATATTATTACCACAAGTCATTTGCATAGCAATCAAAATAGTACTGCACAAAATATATACAAATCATGCTAAAACCATTCCTATTCAATGATTTGTCTACAATATAGATTGATACACAGATAAATATGACTGACTGAATACCACAAGCGCCATCATATGGAGCATAAAACAAGCAAGAATAGTCAAAGAATGCATACTTGCAGTCTCCATGCCACTTTAAAGGAATGTTCCCGTAAATGTTCATTTTCATTGATATGAAGGGGGACTACTAAGAAACCAATGTGCATGGTGATCCTAATCTGTTTTGAAGTTAATGCATTTCACCAGTAAGTTCTCTTACACTGTACAGTGTGATGTCATAATTGCAGATCCAAGATAATTGTTATGTATTTCTTTGAAAATTAATTGCCTCTTTCTAAATTTATATTGAAAATATTTCTTGTTTAAATATTGACATGTTCTTTGCAAGAACAAGCTTTGCCTATCTGCTCATATACCTTACACTCTAAATGAAACAAAAACCTCTAGATTTGTTTTTTTCTTCATAGAAATAAAAAAAAATTATTATAATGCACTCTTCACTTTTTAACACCCGCATGCATGTTTTAGGAATCTGAATGGGGTGGGAGATTAGGGAGTAAGTAGGAGCTTGGGTTGGGGTAGGGGCTGGGGTTGGGGTAGGGACTGGGCTTGGGGTAAAGGCTGGGACTGGGGTAGAGGCTGGGGTAGGGGTTGGGGTCGGATAGTGGCAGGATATTGGGTATGGTTGGTTGTTTGGATAGTTTTTTTCCTTCTCTACTCTTCTTTTTTTCATATGTATCCTTTTCGATATAATTTTTTCTTAGTACTATATATAAATATATATAGTTACATATTTCTACTATATTTATGTCATGTCTCGGGGGGACTTGCATTTAACACGCTTTCTAAACTTTCTGTAGTCTCCTCAACCTTTTCTTGTGATCAACATTCTGTATGTCATTTTCTATTCCTGTATTATATATTAACTCGTACTTTCTTGCACTGTAAATATGTTCTGAATGTTTAATGAATTGTATCGCAAATAAATGTAAATAAAGTAACACATTGGTGAAATCTTTAATGTGCAGTAACTACTAAACATAATAAGCTATGAACATGGTTTTTTAAACCTGTTTGTTTCTTCAATAATCCGCTTTACTCTATTTAAAAGTTGATGAAATACAACAGAACCAGCTAAGCCAATATTATGCATAACAAGAGAATTCCAACTCATGATGATGCACTACACGGATTACGTAGGGCGGGTATTTTTGTAAATATTACACAAAACGTCCGTGGAATTGATGACATATTTCGTTCAACTGTAATTGGTAAGAAAGAGTAAGTATGTATGTACTAATGTTCATGCAAAACTGTCATTACTACCTTGAAAAAAGAAGTAAGAAAAGTACAAGAATGAACATTCGACGTCAAATTTGATTTAATACAATCATATCAAGAAAACTTTCACTATGGCTACATGCAAGATATTCAATTATTTTAGGGACTCCATAATAAGATGCCCTCATATTTGCGTTGGGATCTCCTTTAAATAAGTATATGTAATACAATATTTGCAAGTTAGTCTTTTGAGCATGTTGATATATAAAATGTTTCATTTCTTTCTGAATCACCCCAAATGCACCACACAGAGTATATCACAGTATAATCCGACCAATCACCATAGAGGTAATAACATTACAAAATTAAATCCGACCAATTACCATAGAGGTAATAACATACCAAAATTAGCGCATAACAAAATGTTAGTGTTACTTTCATGTCCATGTGTCTGTTAAAGGATTAGTTCAAGGGTCAAGCAAGTATATTTTGCAACAAAATGGTGAAGCATTCAAAATCGTATTCCATTAAGGAGATATATAAGTTTAAAGTTTGTTATAATTTTGTTAGAAAGACTGAAATCAGACTAGTTGTGGAGTCACAACCTCAGATGTCTAAGTCTTTATGTACTCTATCATAATTTATCCTGCAATTTTGTGGCCACAAAAACCGTTGCATATGTCATGAAAGTAGTAAAACACAATCTAGTAAGGGTAATCATAATATACCACCTGAAGAAAGTTTGAGGTAAAATAATTCTAATAGCAAAACATTTATATAAATTTTCTTTAAAATACATTAACAATTGTTAAGAATGTGAGGATGGAGACACCACACTTCCATAGTAGACTTACTACACCAGTCATTTCTACAAAGATAAGACAGAACGTTAAACTTAAATATCTCCTTAAGAGAATAAGGTATTTGAATGCTTTCTTCACCATTTTGTTTCTGTTGAAGTTCTCTTTCATATAAGATGGATTTGCTTGAACTGAACTAACCCTTTAAAAGTCTATGTCGCAAACAAATGAATCAGTTCATTTTTCGTGCACCTAATGAAGACCATGCATTAAAGTTAATTATGTTGTTGACGAAATTGTGTTTTGTATAAACCTTGATGTAGCAGTGTACCTGAAAGTTTGCAATTTTCTGTTTCAGGTTACTGTGAACACCGATAAATAGCAGATCGAGATGATTGGGATCAACGAATAGAGCAATGACAAGAAAATTCACCACAGATCAAACTCCTAGGCCAAGCATCAAGCTGCACAAAGCATTAAGCATTTTGTTATGTTATTCATTTAGGTACAAATTTATCTGATAACGGGATGTCTTAGGAAAGTGGTGGTAAAACAGTCAGAGGCCTACATTCCTAGAGACATCTTTCTGCATCGCCTTAAAGGGAGTAACTGTTTAATACCCACTAACAACAACCAATGCTTTGCTTGGAATTCTGAGCAGAATTCAGACCCAAATATCAAGGTACATTTTTAACAAATATATGTAAAATACAATTCAAAAGTGTAACTGTACCCAATCTATAACTTTTCTGACAGTATTTGGAACATTCTCGTACAGAACTCAACTTAAAAACAATTAAACTTATGCCATTAACCAAAATAGTATTGGTACAGTTTAATATCAGTTGCAATTGAATATTTGGCAGTTTTCATGCTTATAAGCTTTCAAAGCAAGCAACCTGGTAAGAGCTTAAAACTTCTAAGCATTAATAAACAAATAAATTAAGTATATTTCAATAGAACTAGATTTTAGTGGAGTACACTGCTTCGAGTATAAGTATAAAAGCCAAGAGTACTACTAAAAGTAGTATCTTAAATTTGCCAAATACAAAAACAAGTACAATTAAATGTACTCAAGCACGAGTACAATATGAACTATCGACTTAAAGTCTGAATAGAAAGTCAAGAACTTAAAAGTATAAAGTCTAATATGAATAATTGTCTTTTACATTTGGTAAATATGATTAAGTACAATTAAATGTACGAGTATATAGTATGAACTCTAGTAATATAAGTCTGAATAGGACTGTCCAGAATTAAGAGTTCTTGTACTCTAGTGCGAGTACTCTTCATTATGATTCAATAGAAAGTTTTTAGTAGAGTACACTGCATCAAGTAGAGTACATAACCAGGAGTATCTGCAGTAAGTACTGGTCTCCTAAATTTCCGAGGGTACAGTAAGTAGAAGTGTAAAAAAAAAAATGTACTAAAGCATGCATACGAATATGAACTTTGTACTATCAGACTGAATAGAACTGTGAAGAACCAAGAGTATACACCCAAGTGCAAGTACTTGTCTTTTAAATTGCTGCATAATAATAAGAGTACAAAAATATACTCAAGCATGGGTAAGAATATTGACTTGACTACCACAAATATGAATAGAAGTGTCAAGAACTAATTCTTGTTCTCTAGAACGAGTCTATTAAATTTGCTGAATGTGAATACGAGGACAAATATATACTCAAGCATAAGCTTTTAAATTTGCTGAATATAAATATGAGTATTAAAATATACTGAAACACGAGTATAAGAATACTAACCCTCGAGTACTAAAAGTTAGAATACAAGTGATCCTGGCTCAATCACAGTGTATTATTCAATTAAACCTCATGGTACAGTATGTATTAATTGTGCATGATTACATGAAAAGCTTTTCAATGATTTGTCTCACACTTGAACACCGATATTGAGGATGCCATCTTCCCACATGCAAATATAAAGGTCTACGGACATGTAGCAGTTTCTATAGTGCTTGAAAGAGTATTAAAATCTGAGCAGATTGGTTTTTGAATTTTGAAAATAGCACTTCTAGGTTTATGTTAATCAAAGTTTGATCAGTTTTTAATCAATGCAAAATTTGTGATAGGCTGGCCTAGGACGGACAGCTCCAAATATTGATGTAATTCTTTTAATTTTTTCCTAAATCGTAGTCATTGAAAATGATGGGAAAGTCTCTTCCAGCTAGAATATGATTCAAGGTATGGCAAAGCCTCAAAAACGTTTGGTCAGAATTTACTATACTGTTTAAAAACTTTTTGATAGACATTAATAAAATACCAAGGTTTTAGAAAGGAAAATACCAAGGTCAGTCAACCTGTAGTACATCACAAAATTTAAATAAATTATGCAAATCAATGCCTGAGATTTAAAAACGCTGTAAAATGTTCAATGTTGAACTGATTCTGATGGAATTTTTGCTACTTTGATAGTTATTAATACATTTTCAAGCAATAATGTTGCCTCTACACATCCATACACCTTTAAACAAAAATGGCATGAGTTCATAGGATTCATGCACACACATACGTGAAGGCGGATGTTCACGCCTCGGGCATTACTCCAATTGTTTTGGTACCACTGCAAAGAGGGATGAACAGAAACGCATTGGGGTTGGAAAGAAAAACCAAAATCCTGCAACAAGAATCTTAAATCAAAGAATTAAAAATAATAAGAAGAATAAAATCAAATTGTACTTAAAAAACAAAACAAAAACAAGTTTAATGGAATTCACTATAAACATATAATTATTGAAAGTAGTTTGATCTACAATCAGAAACAAAAGTCTATGCACTTTTTCTCCTTCCACCCTTATTCAATGTTGGTATGTGATTTGGAATAAAAGGTTTTTCTAATAGATCTGCAACATTAAACAGGGGTATAAGGGGAAGGGGGAAAAAGTGCCAAGTACTTTTGTCCAAAATTGTGGATAATCAGCTTTACTTGAAAATTTCATTCGTATATAGAACAAAGAGTACTGCATGACGCCCACACACATGCATATAACACAAAAGATATTTGTAAAGTATACAAAATAATGAAACTCCAGAGTGAAATATTTATCTTTAAAATGAAAAATAATTTGTTTTAAATGTAGTAAGTATTTTGCCTTTTGTTTCTGAATTTCAGGCAAATACATAAATGATGTGTGAGTCACTGGATGAAAGGTCATAACTAGGGAGGAAAGGGGAATGGACCTCCACCCCAAAATAGTTATTTTTCTACAATAACAGACTGTTCAATGAGAAAAATTGGATGTTAAACATATGACACACTTTTGCTCCTTCTTAATTTGAGCTAGCTTCAAACTCATGGCAGATAATTTTTTCAGTAACACTACAGAAATTGTTCCTAAATCGAATAAAATTCCAGCATGAATACAGCAAATAATAAATGAAAGAATATGTGAAGCAAGCTGCAATGAAATCAAATTTGAATCCACCCACTTATGTGAGCATTTGAATCTTGGAACTTAAAGAGTAGCACCTCCCTCCCCCACCCCAATGAAATCAAATTTTAATCATCCACTCATGTAAGCATTCAAATTTTGGAACCTAGAGTAGCCCCCCCCCCGTGTCCCCCTTCCCAACCCACTTCCTGACCCTCTCTTAACCCTCAAATTAAGGTACAAGGATAGCATCCTGATCTTCACTTCAGGTATTAGACAAGTTAGGATCTTTGCCATTATTTTTACTTAATTTTTATTCAAAACTTGTAACAACACGAAAGGGTATCCATGGCTACTAATTAGACATTGGCATAAACAACACATACAGAATAATACAAAACAAACAAAATGGCATGAGTACATAGGATTCATGCACACACATATGTGAAGGCAGATGATCACTGACAAAACATCTAAATTAAAAGCAACACTAGACCCAAAGTGAGGGTGTGACCTACACAATTGTTCTCATTGTAAGTGATGTTGGTTGGTGAGGTATAATGGCACAGCGACACAACGATCAAATTGTGCCACGGAAATTTATGGCAGTACTTCATGATGTAATGCAGTACTTAATGATGTAATGCAGTACTTCATGATGTAATGCAGTACTTCATGATGTAATGCAGTACTTCATGATGTAATGCAGTACTTCATGATGTAATGCAGTACTTCATGATGTAATTTTCATGATGTGATGCAGTACAGTACTTCATGATGTTAATTCATGATGTACAGTACTTCAAGTACTGATGTAATGCAGTACTTCATGATGTAATGCAGTACTTCATGATGTAATGCAGTACTTCATGATGTAATGCAGTACTTCATGATGTAATGCAGTACTTCATGATGTAATGCAATACTTCATGATGTAATGCAAATCTAAGTGGATCTACTTTGGTAATGCATCTCAAGCAATGATAAAAATCACCTCTCAGGACGACTTTTTTTCTTCTTTTCACATCATGACTTCCCAAATAAGGGTGGTTTGTCAAATAGGCAAAGATGGGAGACAATGCCCACTACAAAAGTTTTCACACTTTCAAAATATCTTTATAAACACTTGCAAAACTTGAGCAAAAATATGTTTAGCTCTTCTGATTGATAAGGGGGGGGAAGGAATCTGGTTTCCTTTAGTGCATGCCTGTATTTGTATGTCAATCTGCTTTTAGTTTCGCCACCCCAATTTTAAACTTTCAGATGAGCCTTTGCTCTAAAAGAATATTTAAGACTCCTAAAATCCTGCCCTCACTTTTTTGTCTAATGTTGTTTTAACTTGACAGCGGCAATCTAATGTAAAGATCAACAATTTCACAACTGACAACAATGCTATCAATGATTTCACAGACTGACAACAATGCTATCAACTTATATTGACAAAAATTACAAGTTCTAGAACTTATGAAATGTAGCTTTATGGAAATATAAAAAAACATCAACTTAAAATGTTGTTTGCAAAAGATAACACGGAAATATTGCACAATTATTGCACATAAACTGATGAACAAATGTTGCACGTAAGACCATCATCAAGTCGTGGAGTTTGAAAACATATGTGCTACTTACTTGGTCCTGATTCAATGCACAAGTTTAAGAGGAAGAAAAACATTTCAAAGTTTTAGCAAGAATAAAAACAGTATCTAGAAGATAGTGGAAATTCAAAGTTATCGTGAATAGCCAAGATAAATATTTATAAAAACAACAATGCAGAAATTGTAAGCTTAGATCCAGCAATGGCAATATTATACAGCTTAACATTCCACCATACCATTTCACTATTGGAAATAAAAGATTTTAAGTACATGGAACATTTTACCAACTAAGATCAGAACTGCTCCTTCTATTTGTTTTAAAAAAACACTCTTCAAGACTTCCTTTTTTGACTTCTTTTCTTTTCTTATTATCTTTATATAACTTTTGTAAAAGCGCCATAGTACTTTAGTAAAATCGCCATGGTACTTTAGTGAAAGCGCCATAGTACTTAAGTGAAAACGCCATGGTACTTTAGTGAAAGCGCCAAAGTACTTAAGTGAAAGCGCCATGGTACTTTAGTGAAAGCGCCATAGTACTTAAGTGAAAGCGCCATGGTACTTTGTGAAAGCGCCATGGTACTTTAGTGAAAGCGCCATGGTATTTTAGTGAAAACGCCATGGTACTTTTAGTGAAAGCGCCATGGTACTTTAGTAAAAGGCACCACCATGGAACTTTAGTGAAAGCACCTTGGTACTTAAGTGAAAGGGCCATGGTACTTTAGTGAAAGCGCCATGGTACTTTAGTAAAGGCACCACCATGGAACTTTAGTAAAAGCACCTTGGTACTTTAGTGAAAGCGCCATGGTACTTTAGTAAAGGCACCACCATGGAACTTTAGTGAAAGCACCCTGGTACTTTAGTAAAAGGGCCATGGTACTATAGTGAAAGCGCCATGGTACTTAAGTAAAAGGCACCACCATGGAACTTTAGTGAAAGCACCTTGGTACTTTAGTGAAAGGGCCATGGTACTTTAGTGAAAGCGCCATGGTACTTTGGTGCAGGCACCATTATGGAACTTTAGTAAAAGCACCTTAGTACTTTAGTGAAAGCACCATGGTACTTTAGTGAATGGTGTATTCTTATCGCTGTATATTATTATCTACTATTTATTTTGGAGTGGAATTTGGAAATTCTGCCAACCTGCAGACACATTTTGTTTTGTATTACTTACTAGTTTGGTATGAACGTTCATGAAAGTATTTAACAACAAAATATGAACATTATTGTTTTTCAATACTGATCCATAAATGCATTAAAAATCCTTAGTTGATCTTTAACTTTGTAAAATAATTAAATTGAAGAGATTTATCCTCTTATTTACAAAAAGTAAGAGCAGGCAGCCTCAACATCAAACTATGCCAATGTTGTCATCTTTCATTATGTTCATGCATTGAGTGATTAGCTATTGTTGATGGAACTTCATAACTCTTGGCAAGTGCACACATCTACATTATAAGCTCCACCAAAATGCAATTAAGAAATTGACATGACTCCCATATCACTAAACCAAAATTAGATGCTATCATAATTGCCTGATGTACATACAATGTGCTTATGCTTATTTAAAGTAGATTGTTATACATTTTGAAAATTTTTGCATTTTGTTACCATCACCCAGCCCCCTCCAACACACACACAAGGAGATTAGCACCATACTTACAAGGATTGCTGAAACCTTACTGACCCAACAAACTTCCCAGCTACCCCCAATATCTTTATTTTGTCATAAATGCTCAATTTCCCAGTCTATGTAAGGTAAACATAAAATCTCTTATTTGATTTAAAAAGAAAAAATGTTTTGCTTTACTATCAAGCGATCACTTTTATCAAGTTGTGCTACAACTTACAAACAATACAAGATTTATTTACAGTTAAATGCACCAATAGCTACATTGCTTAAAGGAGCTCTATTCAGAAAAGTGAGGGCGCTCATTTTTAAAAATTCACAGATATATTATCTACAACAGATTGATAAACTTATGACATGAGGGCAAAGGTCACTTGAATATTCATATTATCCAGAATATTGCTATACCTTTGCATGCTAGATAAGCATTTTTTTTTTTTTTTTTTTGGGGGACCCTAAAAATATGTCCTCACTTTTTGGTGTGGTACTCCTTTAAAGAATATTCCAATGGATATTCATGTATATAATAGAGAATTAAATACTCACTGTCTGAAGCATGTCCTCCTGTTTGACCAACCATCTTTGTCTCTCGTTACCCTAAGAAGAAGAAATATAAAATCTTTAGGTTAATTTACACTTTTAGGCGCATGCCAGGAAAAGCACATGCAAGTCATCTTTGACTTATTTTCAGTATGGACCAAGGAATTTGCCAGGATGGGAAGTGGATGAACACCCTGTTTGAAATCAAGGCAGGTGGTGAAGTTCCTACCATCAGGACTGATAGCTTTATGTCCCCTCCAAAGGACAGTGAGTGCCACCCAACCATTGGTTACTTTTCTAAAGGTCGGGTGGGAAAATGTGATGCAGAAGACAAACCTCTGTGCTTGATGTCAGCAGATCATTCTGCATCTGTGGTAAAATCCCTGGTTAAATCTCTCTTGGACTCAAACCTGGAACCTCCAGCATCTCAGTCTTGGGCTCAGCTTTGTGAGCTCCCTGCCTTCCAAATTACATTTATATTAAATCAATTTCGTTAAAGAGCAGAATTCGACCATTGGTGATTAAATGATTGGAAGCAAAATGAACGTAAAAAGGGAAAACCACAAATTCATTGGTAAAAAGAGAGATTTTAAGACCAGATTTAAAGTGTTTAAAGGTTCTAAACCAAAATTCACAAAGACACTTTTAACACTTTCAATTTAAAACTTCAGCAACAAGCAAGATGACTGCCATGTAATTGACCTCTCTGAGTTAGTTGATTGACAGTCTTTTCAACTGATTACCGCACGTTTTAGCCTAGCAACAAAATCTGCATGCCCAAGTAAGGCAAAAATCCTATGCGGTACTGGTACAGTACAGCTAGCTAGCAGCATGCTCATTCAGTCAATGCAATATACAGCACAAAACAAATTTTTGCACACACAGACTGAGTGACAATGATGGTGAACAAAAATTGTGCCTACTGCCAGCTAAGGGGTCTATGTTAATCTGAGTCTCATTACCTAGAACGATTAGCAAGAACTTTGTTTATTCCTTTTGCTAAAAACTCCAAAGATCCGGAGAAGTGCCATAAATGGATCAAAGCTTATGGCAGGCCACATGGACATCTAAATGTCAATGCATTGGTCATGCATGATTGCGGATTTGAAGATTGTTTGCCCCACCTAGTTACCGAGTTGCTATGGTGGGTGTGGTTTATTTCTTAACTCAGTGACGTCAGGTGACTTGTACATTAATACCCATAAGACATTCAACAGACAAATAATCTGGGAAGAATTTTTCCATTATTGATTTTTCTTCTTCAGATTGCTTTCAATCTTCGTGATTATCATCTTTGAGAATCGCTAGTCAACCAATAAATCGTCACTGTTCTGACATAGTGATGAATGAAGTGGCAAATGCACAAAAGTAATTATTCGATTTGACGTAATGATGAATGTTCAATTAACGCGGTTTGAAATTACTGATTTACAAGTATCTGCTTCCCATATTTGTATCACTTCTTGATTGTTTACACTTAAGACAATTTCTTAGTTAAAGGAAACGAGAAAAAGAAATATCAATCAAAAGAAATATTCGTTTAAAGACATTCGTCAATATGTCAAAACAAAAAAAAAGCTTTCCCAGCGGACCTTGCATTCGCCTTACTCATTTGTCATTATGTCAAAACGGGGACAAAAAATGTAATTAAAAACAGAATGTCTTCCTTACTTTGTTTGAAAACTTAGCGTTAATGTTTCTGATGAGTTGCTTGACTGCATGTCTCTGCTCGCTTTGTCTCTTGCGTTCATTGAGCACACCGGCTAACGTCTCAAGTTTGGTCAGGGCAAGCTGCAGGGGCATTCTGTCTGGATGGTTCAAATGGGTTCTCTTGAGAAGATCCTGTTGGCGTAAATATGAGACAAAACATAACATAACAAAATGGCGGGCTAAGAAGTGTTAATCACCCCATACAAAACCCAAACTAAACCCACCACCACAAAAAAAAAAAAAAAAAAGAAAAGATGGCTGAGTTAGTAAAGAACTTATCAACTTTGAAATTGTAAAGAGAAAAAAAAACACCCACTCAGGTTCTTTTACCCATTGAAAACCCTTTGTGAAAAGCTAAAATGTCAAATATCTATCAGTGAGACCTCTGTGGTCAACTTCAAACTGTTACCACATGTCACATGAGGATTAGCTGAAACATGCAAGAAATAACAGGAATTTATTGCATCACTACCAGATGGGAACTAAAAACTGAACCATATCACTACGTACTCATCTCAACTGAAACCAAGTTGGTCAAATAAAAAAATTCGCAACCTAGAATCAAATGAGAGAGGTTCCTTACTTTGTATTAAAGGAAGATAAGATAAGAAAAAAATAAGATACGAGAAGTATAAGTTTACTCGTTTTACTCATCTTTTAAAGTTTGCCTCACTTTAAACCTTAGGAAATGAGCCATACTTGACAAGCACAAAATTAAATCATTTTTGTCTCATAACAATTAAGATTATTCCATTGCTTTGTATCTTTCATACACAACAAAATGATATGGCAGAATAAGTCAAATAATAGTGTTCCATTGAGTACCCTGTAATGGGTTCTGCTGATTACTGATCATATTTTATCATAATTGGCCCAATCCAATAAGATAATTAATTAAATCAACATGGATAAACATGATTGTGGGCAGTAATGAGGAGAATAATCAAATTGAAAAGGTAATAATAATGAGAATACATGTTGAAAAGTAAAAAAAAATATACATTTTTGCATCATCAACAGTATAATTTTGCTTTCTTTTTTCTCAGCTTTTCATGTTTTAACGTTTGAAAAAGAAAAAAGTTAATACAAAAAAAAAATATTACAAAAAAAATATTTTCTGTTGTTGCAATAATCGAATCAGCAATCCATGGGCATTTTACCAATCCGATTATGCTGCCGATCAGTAATAATCAACTCAATATGATCAGCAAATCGAATATTGTTGGAACACTACAAAATAACATATCAAGGTGGTGCAATGGTCCAAATCGATCGAGCCAGGTCTGCAATCAGTGGTCTGTAACTGGTTTATCAACGGCCACAAATGTCTTGATTTAATACTCCAAGAAGAGGATGTTCTGACGTTAACTCAGTAAATAACAACAATTGTGATTTGGGATCCAACAATGTACTTACTTGAAGTAAACAGATGAATTGTGGGAATCTTTGGATAGGTTTCAGCATAAGAGCATACAAACTAAGTCTGTCGTTACTGGCACTCTGGTGTTTCTGAAAACAAATGAGAGAAAGGTGACTTAAGATTCTGAGCTTCTGTGTTGACATTCTGCACTGTCCTTTAAAATTACGATCTATTCTACGATTTACAAATAACAAATTGGAAAAAAAATTGCTATTAAAGGAATATTTCCATGTTTTTTCGTAACCTTTCATAAGGAAGAGACAAATTTTAGAAACATTTAGTGCAACAATCATGTTGGTATGTTATTCCTACCAGGAGTTATTCAAATTTTAAGGTTCACAAAAAATGCCAATAAATGAATAGAAAAAGGCTCAATATGACATCACATCAACATATTCTCCCAAACCTGCTAGAAAAATAAAATGATGAAAGTTAGGTATTTATATACATGTCAAATATACCCTACTTTTTTTGTAAAATTGTTTCTAATCCTACAGAAACAACCAATTACCATTCAAAGAAATACATAAACATTTGCAATGGAATTGCCTCTATGACATCCGTCATCAAACATGAATTCATCATACTGTACAAAAACTTTAAAATGTAATTGGTAAATCTGTAAAAATCCATATCTCCTGAACGGAATGATATCAACCTGATTTTTGTACCAAAATGGCTCTAAAAGTATGCTCTTTCAAATAAAAAAATAAATAAAAAAAAACCTATGAGAATATTCCTTAATAGCACAAAATTTTCATACCCTTATTATAATCAATTATACCAATTTTCATTTTGTGACAAGAAATTAGTTAAAACGTGACCTTTTTAAAGTAAATTACAACAAATTTATTGAAATTTTGTGACAAGAAAACCTATGAATTTCTTTCTGTTAACTTACAGTATTTCAATCCTCCACAAACGTTATTTTAATGGCAGCAGTTGAATGCGACTAAAATGTTCTGAATCTCTATTAAACCCCCACCTAAATTTAGCAGAGAAAACAGGACATTTTAGGACAAAAATTTGAGCTGTCCTTTCTTTTTCATACATCACAACTTTTCCTTACATAAAAAAAATCCAACTTTGATTAGCCATAACTTAGAAACAACAAACAATTTCAAGAAAATTTCATATTTTTCATTAAAAGTTTCATTGTTCTTATACAATCTTTACCTTTCCATATACCTTTAAAAATAACTAAAATCTCACCATTAAAAATTCTTGGAAAGCTGTCTTCTGTGCAGCGGCTCTTTTGGCAGTCTCCATTGCATGAGTAAAGTTATTCACATAAGCACTGTACACGTCTAGCACCATAGCTTTGGAAAACTTTAGAAAGAAATAATTAAACACACACATAAGTTTTGTCTACATTGTAGTGATATTTTTTTTTGGATTTAAAAAAGTGGAAGTGGTTGATGAAACCTAAGGATTAGTTCGGGGGTTATAAGTTTTAAGTTTGATAAAATTTGTGTAGAAATGACTGAAAGCAGACTAGTTGTGACACCACAACCTCAACTTCCTCAAAGTCTTTATGTATTCTATCATATTTTGTCCTGTGATTTTGTGACCTAAAAACCATTGGATATGTAAGGAAAGTAGTCAAACTGAACCTTAAAAGGATAATTATAATATACCACCTGACGAAAGTTTGAGGAAAAAGAATTCAAAAACAATAAAAATGTGAAATAAGTTTTCTATAAAATACATTTACAATTTCTAAGTATGTCAGGATGCCAACCTTCCATAGTAGACTTACTACACCAAGTCATTTCTACATAGATAAGACAAAGCTTTAAACTTGAATACCTCCTTAACGGAATAAGATTTTGAGGTATTCTTTACCATTGTGTTTCTTATAAAGTCCTCTTTCATAGATGATAAACTTGCTTGACCACTAAACTAATCCTCTAGTGTCAGCATTTTGACAGAAAAGGTCAAATAGTCCCACAGAAACATAGGGACAATTTTTCACGGTAAAAGAGGGACAGGCTGAGCCATTTTTTCCGAGAAAAACCTGAATTGCCTGATAAAAAAGAAAAAGTAAATTGTTGGCATTTGGTAACCTGAGGAGGTTATTCATTTGTTATATAAACCCCATTTTTCGAAGGGAAGGGGGAAGAAGGGGTAAAACATTTTTGTGTGTGAAAATTTTGCAGACAAAACATGCTTACACAGAAATGTTGGGGTTGGTTGTCTATGAATATGAAGTTAAAATGGGAAATCAAATAAATGACGGTATTTTGCAGACTTTCCAACTGTTACGGAAAATTATGCAAAATTTCACATTTTTATACAACAGCCAAACCACCCTTCTTCTCCCCTTCCCAGTTACAAAATGTTGGGCCTTTACATGTACATATGGCTTTGAATAAAGAAGAAAGAAACTCACAGAAGCTACAAAAACGTCTCCAATTTGTTGCATTTCATCCCAGTTCATCACCCGACTGGCCAGAGCTATTTGGAACATGACGTGGCACTGGTATATTCCGCGCACTCGGTAAAATATTGTCTTTACTTTCTCCTTTTCTAGGATGTTACTCTCAAGAAGAGGTTTCTCGTAATTCTGAGAAGAAAAAAAATCCATTTGATATCCTTTTATTTCTGTTTCTTTACAAAATCTGTCATCATATTTACAACACACATATTTAAAAAGAAAGTATGTGATAGTAATTCCATGGTATCATATCGTATCGTATCGGTGTTTTAGAAGTGCAATATCACAATGCTATATCATCCCATTGCGTGGCGGTTAAGTTCTCCGGCTGCCAGACAAGTCGGTCCACAGGAACTTGAACTTAACCGGATTAAGATAGGAAATGAATAACATAGAAGACATGCCTAAACCGCAAGACTATCACAAGTTGAGAAGTCACAAATTGTAACATCATTCATCTCTTCAAGTTTCTCTTTCCCACCATAGTCACTTTCCATCCACAACTAACATCCATCCCATCCTTTCCTATCCGTCCCCTTTCTTCCTATTCATCCCCTCCCTTCCTATCCATCCCCTCCCTTCCTATCCTTCCCTTCCTACCCCTCCCCTCCTACCCCTCCCCTCCCTTCCTATCCTTCCCCTCCCTTCCTATCTGTCCTATCCCTCCCTTCCTATCCGTCACCTCCCTTCCTATCCTTCCCCCCTTCCTATCTGTCCCCCCTTCCTATCCTTCCCCTCCTTCCTATCCGTCCCCTGCCTTTCTATCCATCCCCTCACTTCCTATCCATCCCCTCCCTTCCTATCCTTCCCTTCCTACCCCTCCCCTCCTACCCCTCCCCTCCTTCCTATCCTTCCCCTCCTTCCTATCTGTCCTATCCCTCCCTTCCTATCCGTCCCCCTTCCTATCTGTCCGCTCCCTTCCTATCTGTCCCCTCCCTTCCTATCCCTCCCCTGCCTTCCTATCCATCCCTTCCTATCTGTCCCCTTCCTTCCTATCCTTCCCCTCCCTTCCTATCCGTCCCTTACCCTCCTATCCATCCACTCCCCTCCTATCCATCCCCTACCCTCCTATCTATCCCCTACTATACATCCCCAACCCTCCTATACATCCCCAACCCTCCTATCTATCCACTCCCTCTATCCATCCACTCCCCCTATCCATCCACTCCCCTCCTATCCATCTCCTCCACCCCAATCCATCTCCTCCACGCCGATCCATCCCCTCCCCTTCTATCCATCCCCTACCCTCCTATCCTTCCCCTACCCTCCTATCCATCTCCTCCACCCCAATCCATCTCCTCCCCTCCTATCCTTCCCCTACCCTCCTATCCATCTCCTCCACCCCAATCCATCTCCTCCCCTCCTATCCATCCCTTCCATCCCCTACCCTCCTATCTATCCCCTACTATACATCCCCAACCCTCCTATACATCCCCAACCCTCCTATCCATCCACTCCCCTCCTATCCATCCCCTCCCCTCCTATCCATCCCCTACCCTCCTATCCATCTCCTCCACGCCAATCCATCTCCTCCACGCCCGATCCATCCCCTCCCCTCCTATCCATCCCCTACCCTCCTACCCATCCCCTCCCCCCTATCCATCCCCTACCCTCCTACCCATCCCCTACCCTCCTATCCATCTCCTCCACTCCAATCCATCTCCTCCACGCCGATCCATCCCCTCCCCTCCTATCCATCCCCTACCTTCCTATCCATCTCCTGCACTCCAATCCATCTCCTCCACGCCTATCCATCCCCTACCCTCCTATCCATCTCCTCCACTCCAATCCATCTCCTCCACGCCGATCCATCCCCTCCCCTCCTATCCATCCCCTCCCCTCCTATCCATCCCCTACCTTCCTATCCATCTCCTGCACTCCAATCCATCTCCTCCACGCCTATCCATCCCCTCCCCTCCTATCCATCCCCTACCCTCCTATCCATCTCCTCCACTCCAATCCATCTCCTCCACGCCGATCCATCCCCTCCCCTCCTATCCATCCCCTCCTCCTATGCATTCCCTCTCATACCACCCTTACTTCTCCTTTCTCTCACCTTACTTCCCCTATACCATCACTATAGAAAATTCAGGAATCAGAACAAGAAAACACAAACGACATCTTATACCAGCCAAATAGATAGTTGAAGAAACTGATTTTAGGTAAATTTTTGATTTTCTTTTCTACATGCAAAAAAGAAAAGTGGGAATCCTTAGTTTGTTTGTTGAGGGCTTAACGGCACCACGACAACGAGGGTCAAATTGTGCCTGGGAGGTTATATCATTCCAGAGGTAGGAAGGAAAGAAAATAGGGAGAGAATGAGAGAAATACAAGAACTAAATGTCAGAAAGTTGGGAGAGTGAGGAGGTGCATGGGTGAAAAAAGAAGAAACAAAAAAAAGTAGAGACCCCCGGGGGGCGAGGCAGAGGGTGGGAAAGGAGGACCAAATATGGTTGTAGAGGGTAGCATGGTGAAGAAAGGAGATCATTTATCTGGAGGGTTTTTCTGGAAGAGCTCGGCAATTGAGTTGTGGGGAGCGTGGGAAGCTCTGGGAAGGTTGTACAGGGAGCAAGCAAGGAGAACGTGGGTGTGACTTATTCTAAGACGGGTATATGAACGTTGTTGACACAAGAGAGGTTGTTGATGGTGGGTTTGATCGGGATGGTGGGTTTGATCGGGATGGTAGGTTTGATCGGGATGGTGGGTTTGATCGGATGGTGGGCTGGATGACGTGGAGTTTGTTATCGTTGTAAAGAAAAGAAGCAAGAATCTATTAAATGGTAAAATCCTAGTACAGTAGTACACTTATGGCAAAATGAGTTTCTTGTATTATGACTTTTATTCAATAATTAAAATAACTGAATGTTTTAGGGTTTTTTGATGATTTAATAGATTTTGTTTAATTCTTGTTAATTTTCAGTTAAAATAAAATCTAATGCAGGAATAAAGAAAAGAATTAAAATGAATAAATAAAAAAAAAAACTTTAAAACTTACTTCATTAAACTCTATGCAGGCATTTACCACTATTAAACTCTATGCAGGCATTTACCACTATTAAACTCTATACAGGCATTTACCACTATTAAACTCTATACAGACATTTACCACTATACAAAGATTTTTCCAATTAAATCTTTAAGTCTCTTGTGGATTGTCTCAGTGGAGGATTTTTAATTGTTGAAGTACAGGTGACTTCTAGCAAAACATAACTAAGCAAAAATTGTCAAGATTGTCGTACTTCCAGAATACAAATTGTGAATAATAGGTGGATATCATTCAATAAACTTAAAGGGTAAGTTCAGTCAGAGGTCAATCAAGTTATTCTCATATAAATAAGAATAAGATTTTTGAATGCTTTCTTTACCATTTTGTTTCTTTTGAAGTCCTCTTTCATATAAGATGGACTTGCTTGACCCCTGAACTAATCTTTTATTATCTCCTTAACGAAATACAATTTTTGAATGCTTTCATCACCATTTTGTTTCTTTTGAAGTCTTCTTTCATATAAGATGAACTTGCTTCACCACTGAACTAATCCTTTACTATCTCCTTAACGGAATAAGAATTTTGAATGCTTTCTTTACCATTTTGTTTCTTTTGAAGTCCTCTTCATATAACATGAACTTGCTTGACCACTGAACTAATCCTTTAATAATTCCTTAACGCAATAAGATTTTTGAATGCTTTCTTCACCATTTTGTTTCTTTTGAAGTCTTTTTTATATAGGATAAATAAGATGGACTTGCTTGACCACTGAACTAATAATCCTTTAACGGAATAAGATTTTTGAATGCTTTATTCACCATTTTGTTTCTTTTGAAGTCTTCTTTTATATAAGATGGACTTGCTTCACCCCAACTAATCCTTTACCATTTCAATAGAAATTAAGATTATAACTCTGATTTACCCAGGGATGGTAAATCTTGCAATCCTTCCTTCGAACACAGAACATTTGGTACTTTTCTTCCCTTTGGTGTTTATGAAGCCAGTATGACATATACCTTTTGCAAGGGCAATGTCAACATATTGTGTGTACAATAAGGAGCTTAAAGGAGATGATAATAAGGATATTAAAGGAATAATAACAATAATTGTGAATTGTGAATTGCTGGAAAGGGGACATTTGGTGTCTTGTCTGTAATGAACCTTTTTGATCATGATGATCTCATTTCCCTCTGAAATTGTCAATTTCCCACTAACCAGGTTTCCACAGTTTGCAAGATTAAATTTCCACGGTTTACCCTACCTGTATGAGTTTTTGTAGTGACATCATATACGAACGCTCACTGTCAACTATTGCTTGAATCACATGACGTCTTGCAATCTCTTCTGATGTCAACCAATCAGGTTGAGGCGGCAATGTCGGTGGTGGATGTTTTATCGTTGAAATTTTTACATCTACGTATTGTATATCATCTTTACCTGCAAGGATGCAAATTGAAATTGAAAAGTTTATCTCCATGAAATAAATTACAAGATGACATAACATAAGAAGATGACGGGCTAAGAAGGGTTATAGTCACCCTAGAAAAGGCCAAACTAACCATCATCATCATAATTCACCGTCATAAGCCTAGTGGCTCGTTGACGCACTCCTTCAGTTCATTGGATGATGGTGAGTTGTGGTGGGTTGTGGGTTGAATTAAACTAACACCAACACCACAAAAAAAAAAAAATCAAAGACGTCCAGAGTTAAAGAACTTATTAATGTTGAATTGGAGCTAACTACCCACTCAAGTTTAAATCAAAATCCAAAAGAACTTATTAATGTTAAATTAGAGCTAATCACCCAAAAATTTTTTTACAACAAAGGTAAAAAAGGTGAACGCTCGAAGGGGGTATGTGAAAATGCCATTTGACCACTGCAATTGGTATCTTACCGTGGGGGAAGAATGAATATTTCAACTTAAATATTTTCTAAACAGCGTAAGATTTTAAAACATTTAATTCACTAATTTGTTCCCTCTTTAATTGTCTTTTTACATCAAATGAACATTCCTGACTGGTCATTAACCCCACCCATTAAAGAGTTATGAGGTAACAGATAACGAACTATCTACAACCTATGCTTCACGTACTGTGCATTCATGTTCATCATAAAGGCTTCAGTAGTATTCATACTTGAATAAATCACAGCAAGTTTCTTATGCATTTTAAAGAATTCAGTTTTGACAATATTAAATCATTTCAGACAATTTTCTTTATTATCTTACCGTGCGTGAAGAATGAATATTTCATAATTCTCCGGAGATCAATTTCCTTGATTTATCGATGCATAATATATTCATATGCTTTCAAATGAAAATTGATTTTGTAATTATTGACGCACTGTGTTTTATCCCCCTCTGATTCATGACAACTTTAGAAGTGCTATCACACATTCAACACAACAGTAAAGAGCATATTATGTCCCTAATAAACTTGCAAATGTTTCTTAAGTGCACTTATGAGAGGGTGAATTATTCTTAAGATAATTCTTGATCCATTGATAGAGCATTGATAGGGACATGAGGTTTTGGTAACTCAGGTTTATTTGACTTCAAAAGGATTATTTCCTAAACTTTCACTTTCATTTATATGATAGAGGACTATTAAAGAAAGAATTGGTGAAAAAAAACCAAGTTGATAACCTTTAAAGGAATATTCCCATAGAATTTCATTTTAATATATTTGATAGAGGACAATGAAAGAAACAGATTGGTGAAAAAAACAAGTTAATATCTTATTCCAACAAGAAATTATTGAATTTTAAAGATTTTCCTTGTCTGAGCAAAATAGAATGTTCGTCTGAGTCTAAGTCATCATTATGGTGTCATCACAGCACTTTCTGTACTATGCTTTATGTATTTCTTTGAAAATTAATTTGTATTTTCTAAATGTCTGGGAACATTTTTTTTCTTCAAAATTATTAACAATAAAGTAGAACAAAATTTACAATAGTATTTTCAAATCTGTTCTTGTAACTTACATTTATTATAGAAAATTGGTGATTAATTTTCAAAGAAATACATCAAGTTTAGTACAGGAAGTGAAGTGATGGTATCATAACATGACTTCAACTCAGTATAAAAGTTATTTTTATGCAGGCAAGAAAAATCTTTGAAGTTCAATAACATCTTCTAGGAATAAGACATCAGCCTGAATTTTTCACCAATCTGTTTCCTAAATTTTTCTCTTATCAAAATCATAAAAATAAAATTCCATGGGAATATTAATTTACTATGATTTTTTACGAGAATCCATAAAATAAATTTTTCTTTCATTTGTAGTGTAAAGTACATAGGCAGATGGTTGATACAAGTTCTTGTATGGAGCATGCTATACAATAAAACTCCATGGGAATATTCCTTTAATATGTTTTATTACGTATATCTATAAAATATATATTTCTTTCATTTGTAGTGTAAGGTCTTTCATTTGTAGTATAAGGTACATCATAAGCAGATGGTTGATACAAGTTCTTGTATGGAGCATGCTATAGCCCATATCAATGATTAAAAACAAAATCTTTCCAATAATTTAAATAGAAGCAATTAATTTTCAAACAAATACATTAAAAAAATGTCCTGGATCTGCAATTGTGATGTCACCCTTTACAACACAAGGTTACGGTTCAACACACTTGTGGAATCTTTGATGTGCAATAACTTCTAAACAGAACAAGATATAAACTGGATATTTTTCACCAGTTTGTTTCTAAATAGTCCTCTACTATGTACAGTATGAAAAACGAAAAATTCCCAGGAATTTTCATTCAAAAAGAATATTCCCATGAATTAAAATGAAAATTCCCAGAATATTCCCATAAATTAAAATTAAAATTCACAGGGATATTCCTTTTTTTTGGAATATTTCTTTAAAAAGAATATTCCCATAAATTTTCATTTTCATATATAAAATGTTTGTATTTCTTAACTTGTGTTCTAATGGTTGATATAAAGCTAGTATTTAATATTAAACACACTTCCTTGTAAAGAACTATTAATGAAAGTATAGTCTTGTAATAAATATCAATCCTTACATCTTGCCTCGAGGAACCAGTTTATATGTCCTAAAAGAAATCATTGTAAAATTTGATCCAGATGAAAATTCCTTATATAATTCAAAATGGAATAACTTGAATATAATATACATTTTGCATTATGTAAATCAGATCAAGTCTGACAAAAGGCTTCCACAGATTATTTTCCAGCATGTTCAGAAGTATTCATACTTCAATTAATCACAGAAAGTTAATGTGTTTTGAGAATTCAGCTTTTGAAGTTTTCAATAATTTCATACAATTTTTTTCATTATTTTACCGCGTGGAAACAATGAATATTTCAACTTGAATATCTTGTACACAGCATAAGATATTTAAATGTTTATTTTACTAATTTAATCCCTTTCTATTCTTCTTTCATATGAAATGGAAGTTGCTAGATGAAAGTATACTCTGGTACTAAAACTACAGATCAGAAAATTCAATCCTTACATCTTGCCTCGAGGATCCAGATAATCTGTCCTAAAATCAAATCATCATCAAATCTGATCCCTGATAAATTCCTTATATGATTTAAAATGGAATAACCTGAACATAATATACACATTGCATTATGTAAATTACAGGTATAGTCCGACAAAAGGCTTCAAGAGATTTTCTTCCAGCATGTTTCCATTTATCCTATATGATTTATACTATATGATATAAGAAACAAACAAAAGAAAAGAAACAAAATGGTGAAGAAAGCATTCAAAAATCACATTCAGGAAATACTCAAGTTTAAAGCTCTGTCTTATTTGTGTAGAAATGTCTGGTGTAGTAAGTCTACTATGAAAAGTTGGTGTCCTCATCCTCTTAACAATTGCTAACGAATTCTAAAGAAAGTTTATTTAATTGTTTCACTATTCAAAATTTTTTTCCTTGAACTTTTTCAGGTGGTATATTATAAATACCATTCCCAGATTCAGTTTGACTACTTTTTTGACATACTCCATGGTTTTTGAGCCACAAACTCGCAGGACAAAATATGATAGAATACATAAAGATTTTGAGGAATTTGAAGCTATGACATCACAACTAGTCTTGATTTCAGTCATTTCTACACAAATGATACCAAACTTTAAAATTAAATAGCTCCTTTAACGGAATACGATTTTTGAATGCTTTTTCACCATTTGTTTCTTTTGAAGTCCTCTTTCACATCAGATAGACCCCTGACCTTATCCTTTTAGCAGGTTCATCCTAGACGACAAATGACATTTAAAGGAATATTCCTGAGTTTCTATATATATTATAGACAACTATTACAGTAACAAATAAGGAGGGGGGGGGGAAGTGTTGATATCTTACCCTGTTCAGAAATGCAATTCAAAGATTTCATCAGTGTGTTGAAAAGTGTAAAGCGCAGTATAGAGCGCGATGTTATACTGTAATTGCAGATCTAAAACAAACGTTTATGTAATCTAATGAAAATCGTTGTCCCCTTTTAAGTCTATCAGGCGAGTCTCAATATCTTACACTTTCCTTGCACCTATTTTATTACCAAGGTTTGATGATTGGAAATGATAGGAGAGTACTTTAGAAACACTTTTGTAATTGGTTCATTGGAAATGACTTACTTTTTGAGAAATAAAGTATTTTGTGACATCAAATTCTGTGATGTCACACCATAGACTAATTCTGCTACTATTATAACCAGACATCGCAAATGATAAAAATTCCCTTGCTGCTCATAACATGCTTTCCAGCCTCTGTCACACTCATGTTCCACATCCCATACCATATCACTTCCTCCCTCTACAGGAAATCATACATGAAAATCCAGATGCCATTCCACCACATGACCAATATGTCATCACATCTGCAATCAAGATGACATCCTACCCTATGACTTGCCACCCTATCCCATATATCATGCCACCCTCTCCCACATGCCATCCCTCTCTCACATGTCATCCCTCCCTATACCACAAGCCGTACCACATGCCATCCCACCATGTCCCACATGCTATCCCTCCTTGTACCAAGTGCCATCCCACCCTGTTCCACATGCCATCCCACCTGAAATCCAGATGACTTCCATTACATGCCATCCTTTCCCACATGCCATGCCACTCTGTACCACATGTCATCCCACCCTAACCTCATGCCATATCATCCTGTCCCACATTCCTTGGCACCCTGTTCAACATGCCAACCTATCCCACATGCCACCCTGCCAACATGCCACCCTGTCCCACATGCCATCTCAACTAGTCCCATATTTCATCCCACCATGTCCCCTCTTGCCATCCCACCTTCATCCCAATTCCAACATCTACCTATCCTTCTACCATCTTCCACCCAACATTCTTTCCTAAATCCAATCCCCTCACTTTTATCAACTAAACATGCCCTATGCACCTACCATCCCCCTTCACCTACCATCCCCTCACCTTCCACCCCTTCACCTTCCACCCCTTCACCTTCCACCCCTCACCTTCCATCTCCACCTGCCACCCCTTCACCAGCCAGACCCTTCACCTGCCACCCCCTCACCTTCCACCCCTTCACCTGCAGCTTCTTCACCTGCCACCCCTTCACCTGCCACCTTCACCTGCCACCTTCACCTTCCACCCTTCAACTCTTTTACATGCCACCCCCTTCACCTGCCATTCCCTTCACCTCCACCCCTTCACCTGCCACCCCTTCACCTGTCCCCTTCACCTGCCACCCCTTCACCTTTCCCCCCTTCACCTTCCACCCCTTCACCTGCCACCCCTTCATCTTCCACTCTTCACCTGCCACCCCTTCACCCGCCACCCCCTCACCTTCCACCCCCTTCACCTTCCATTCACCTTCACCCTCCACCCCTTCACCTTCCACCCCCTTCACCTGCCACCCCCTTCACCTTCCACCCCTTCACCTGCCATTCACCTTTCACCCCCTTCACCTTCCACCCCTTCACCATCCCCATTCAACTACCATCCTCCATTGACCTACCATCCTCTATTTCCCATTTATTCACTTTATTCTATTCAAGTTGAGACCTTTTGTTTTTTTGCTATTCATTCACAAGACACTTCATTATAAATTCCATTCAGTCGTCAGATCTATTATTCAACTCTGTTTCTTTTGCTATTCATTCTCAAGACACTTCATTAAAAATTCCATGCAGTCATCACATCTATAATTCAACTTTTTTTTTTCCACCCCAGAACACATCCTTTATTGCTTATTGAAGTCTGGAATGCATTTGTTTTTCTTTATATAAATTTCTTTAGTAAAAAAAATAGTTGGAATTCCTTTCCTTGGACAGCAATCATTTGTTCAGTAACTGAACAATGCACGAGGCAGGACAGACAATAAATGTGGATGGACGAACGGATGGACAAACAGACGGATAAACGGTAGAGACTTCGTTGGCGAGGGGACAAATGATTAATCAATATATTTATCTTGGTAATAACGGATAGGTGCAACGAAAGTCAATTTCTAAGCACATTTTGGGAACTCGTCTGATAGACTATTCTAAATCATTTGAAACATGTTTTATTTAATTTTTGAGATGGGCTATATGTACCTTACAAGAACATGCTTGCCCATTTCCCCATGCACCTAAAATAAAAAACAAATCATTTTATGGAATTATACTAAGAAATTGTATTGGATCTGCAAATGCCATCACACTTTACACACCAAGGTCACTTTCCAACACGAGTGGTGAAAATCTTTGAAATGCAAGAATGGAATAAGATATGAGCATGGCTTTTTCACCAATTTGTTTCTTTTCCTCTATCATATATATATAATTTGTATATATATATATATATATATATATATATTAAAAGTGTATGTATATATATATATAAACATATATATACATATATATACATATATATATATATATATATATATACATATCTATATATATATATACATATCTATATATATCTATATATATATATATATATATATATATATATATATATATATATATATATATATATATATATATATATATATATATATATATATATATATATATATATATATATATATATATATATATATATATATATAAATATATATATATATATACAAATATATATATATCAAAATGAAAGTTACTAGTTACTGCCAATATTCCTTTGAAGGAAAAAGAAAAACATTTAAGAAATTATTGAGAGATCTGAGAGAAACACACCAAGTTCATCCTGGTCCTCTTCTGCAGTACTGTTTGTCAGATTTTTGCGAAAGAGGAAACTTCTCACTAAATCAAGGCTTGAGCTTTTCTCTCGCAACATTTTCACCTGCAAAGAGGAAAAAAATCTTCACTTCAGACAATATTCACATTACATCTTTTATTGAATCATATTCTTGTTCAAAATGTTGCATCAAAATTGGTCAAAAATTGACCATTTAAATAGCATTTATTATTATAATAAATTCTGCAAACTACTTAAAATTCATGAATTTCCTACAGAATGTTACCCTCATTTGTGACCATAAAAGGGGACCTGTGATCCACTTCATTTCTCCTTAAGAAGCATTAACAGTAGTCCTTATCAGTCTGGGAGGTCCTATTTTAAGGAACCGGTAAAATATCTGAGATAATAGATGTCCTGCAGCCGTTTTGTTTATGTTTTGCAATAAAAATGTACAGAAAGAATAAGTCAGACTATGAGAGACCATTTTGTCATATAGAATCTTAGATTTTGTGATGTATATTTTTTTCATCAGAATCTGCAACCTCAAGGACACTGTTACAAATATTTGAATTTTTGAAATGATGTATTTTGCGCCAAAAAGCCTAGCTTTTCTCCTGATTTTTACTCATATTTCAAAAATGGCGTGGTAAACATTTAAAAGGGAAGGGATAATATTTAGCCATGAAACAATCAATGAAGGTTTATCACTGAGTTTCGCCATGCAAAAAAATTCAAAATTTGAAATGTATAACACTGCATAAGTCTTTAACTTAAGTATCACAAAGCATCATGGAAAATAAAATATCTCGAAATGGCGATTGCCATGTCACGAAAAGTTCCCAATTTAAGGAACCTTTTAGTTCCTATATTTAGGACCTCTCCCAAACTGCTTATTGGACAAGTATAACAAAGTGGACCCAAGTTTCCCTCAATTTTAGTTGGACAAGGGTTTAGATGTAATTACAAGTATTAATGATATAATATCTGTGGAATAAATTAATCAAGTTCATTTCATGCTTTTCAATCTTAACACATCAAACAACACAACAAACCAAAGAGAAAAAACATTCTCAGGTGAAGGTAAGAAAAATGACACAACAAGCAGTCCAAGAGAAGTTTTGTTGACATATTAAAGGTATTAAACACAACATAGGTATCATCAAATAAGCCAAATAATGAAATAAGACTGTGACAGCAGGTGGATTAGGTATGCTAATTAAAAAGTGGCAAATGGGATCAAGTTATTCTCTGTGACACTTTGAAGTACTTTATAGTACATGTGGTTTTTTACCCAGGTAGCTTGGGAACCCTGGCAGGAAAAGGGGAAATTTAACCAGTTCACAAAATGTTTAAAGGATTAAAATGCATTAAAATCTAAAATGTTGCAGTGCTCCCACAACAATGAAGATTGTGTTTAGCACCCTTCCCTGTACCCCATCAGAAACACAGAAACTTCAGATAATCAAAATGATTATTGCAGATACATTGAGCAGATGCCCTTTATCAAACAAGAACATTACATACTCTTAAGATAAACTATTAGAAGGGAGAAATGCAAGGAGGTGTAATTAAAGTAGCAAAAATAAGATACATGAAGTACTGAACATGAATTTTCAGGGAATTCTGTTACACTAAATAGTAATAAAAATATCATGCATATGCTTCATGGCAACAAACGATGATTCTCAGTTCATATTGTTTATAGCAGCACTTTGGCAACTCAGGAAAATACTGACAAATTGAAACTTAACAAAACTGTGAGAGCAAATGAAATTTGTAAGAGTTGCATAAAAAGGTGGAATGAGGTGGAAATTTACTTCAAAGTGGTTAGTTACAGAGACCAGAATTTGAGACAGCAGGTTAAAGGTTATCAGATATCATAATAGTAGTTTACTGCTGCATAGAAAGTTTACTATTTGCTGGTAGTTAGTGGTGAAGAGCAGAGAAAGGGAGAGGGGGAAGGGGGCAGAGGGGGAAGGGGAGGAAGGGGGAGTTTTAGCAATAAGCTAAGAACCTTTAACTAATATATTTAATAGTTTTATTGTCTCATACAAAGAGCATCAAATTCTAAATAAACCAGTTTTTAAAGGAAAGGTAGTCCCATAAATACATTCATAAGTGAACGCCGCAGTGTTTGCAACATCACTGCGATAACAAATGTACACCCCTATGTTCAGATGTCCGATGTGTAATCCATAATATTGCAGATTTCTAGCAATCAATACGGAAAGTTGAAAACCGGAAGTGATGTTACCAGCTCCGCGGCGCTCACTTCCGAATTTATTTAAGGGATGCCTTTCCTTTAAATCTATGTGAGAAAAATGTGTAGTTTGGGGAGTAAAAGAGTGAAGAAAGTGGTACCCATTTTAAATTGAAAATCTGTCAAATAGTATTTCTAAACTAAAAGAAGTTTTGCTAACTTAATAGAAATGAAAGTGGTACGTATGCCAAATTGAAAATCTGTCAAATAGTATTTCTAAACTAAAAGAAGTTTTGCTAACTGAAGAGTGATAAAAGTGGTACGTATGTCAAATTGAAAATCTGTCAAATAGTATTTCTAAACTAAAAGAAGTTTTGCTAACTTAAGAGTGATGAAAGTGGTATGTATGTCAAATTGAAAATCTGTCAAATAGTATTTCTACACTAACAGAAGTTTTGCTAACTGAAGAGTGATGAAAGTGGTACATATGTCTAATTGAAAATCTGTCAAATAGTATTTCTAAACTAAAAGAAGTTTTGCTAACTTAAGAGTGATGAAAGTGGTACGTGTCTATTTGAAAAATCTGTCAAATAGTATTTCTAATCTAAAAGAAGTTTTGCTAACTTAAGAGTGATGAAAGTGGTACGTATGTCAAATTGAAAATTTGTCAAATAGTATTTCTAAACTATAAGAAGTTTTGCTAACTGAAGAGTGATTAAAGTGGTATGTATGTCTAAGTGAAAATCTGTCAATTAGTATTTCTAATCTAAAAGAAGTTTTGCTAACTTACGAGTGATAAAAGTGGTGCATATGTCAAATTGAAAATCTGTCAAATAGTATTTCTAAACTAAAAGAAGTTTTGCTTACTGAAGAGTGATGAAAGTGGTACGTACTGTATGTCTAATTGAAAATCTGTCAAATAGTATTTCTAAACTAAAAGAAGTTTTGTTTACTGAAGAGTGATGAAAGTGGTACGTATGTCTAATTGAAAATCTGTCAAATAGTATTTCTAAACTAAAAGAAGTTTTGCTAACTTCAGAGTGATGAAAGTGGTACGTATGTCAAATTGAAAATCTGTCAAATAGTATTTCTAAACTAAAAGAAGTTTTGCTTACTGAAGAGTGATGAAAGTGGTACGTATGTCTAATTGAAAATCTGTCAAATAGTATTTCTAAACTAAAAGAAGTTTTGCTAACTTAAGAGTGATGAAAGTGGTACATATGTCAAATTGAAAATCTGTCAAATAGTATTTCTAAAGTAAAAGAAGTTTTGCTAACTTTACAATCTTGATGGAATGGGATTTTTCAAAATTTGACTGAATTTAGGATTCCTTTAAATCCTCTTTCCATTTTATATCAATTTGCACTGACAAGATCAAAATATGCCAGTGAACTACATACAGAGGAGACCTTATTTAGCTTGACAAAATACACCCAAATTATCCCAAACAGTTCAATGATCAAAAGGAGTTTCTGAGACCTGTAATTTTGTTCAATTGTTGTTGCCCAGAAGTATGCTGAGCTTTCTACTCCTCATCAACAAAAGTCTCAAATTTCTTCAGGTGCATCCAAATTTGGTTTTCATGCCAAGTCACGTTCTCGGCAAAGAAGAGCCACTTGACATGGAATTCAATACCACTCTACCATGAATTTTCAATTATTAATTCAATTTGATAAACAGTGTAGGCCAGAGAGAGAATACATCAGCGTACCCTCCACATCAAAACGCAAGACTTTCCCTCCTTAAATGTGATTCAATTTAACCACTGGAAATCGGGCCTTGTAGAATATTAAGTTCTGTATATTCATTTAGTAAATAAAACTATGGGAGTTAAAATGAGGGTTCATTTGGTTAAGTTGATTTAAACAAGAGCTGCCTGAATGACAGCATGCTTGACTGTTTGCAGCTTGCATAGAGAATTGGCTTGTTGTGGGAGGTATGCAATAATGTAATTGCAAATAATCATAAATCAGGCACGGACTCCAGGAATTTCTGAAAGGAGGGCACGGACATTAGTTCTGACTAACTTTTGTTTTGTTGTGCAGAGGTTTGATACCAAGATGTTATTCTTCTCACACTCTAGCTCTAGACTTATGTAGATATCAACCATACAATTAGAAGGAAAACATTTATCAAAAAGAGACCTAAGTGAGGACGGTATATGTGGTCTAATAGTGAGGGGGGGATGCATGGGGATACCCTGGATCTACGCCTGTAAATTACCTAACATTTTGGGTGGTTCACACATTTCTTTATATTTTTGCACAACATTTAACAACAACCAACGTAATATCTAACTAAAACCACCCGTGAAAGAGGGAAAAAAGCCTTTTTTTAATTTCCGTAACATATCACTTAAAGGAAATTAAAACCCCAACCAATATGAAACCCAGAAAACTCTGAAACCACTTTTGTAATGAATCTCATGTAGATTCACTGAAAGGTAAAGAAAGGAAACCCCTTGCTTCCCCATATCAATGTCGACAAAATTCAATTTGTAATAATTTGATAGTGTTGTTCATGCAATAACTTTTAATGCTGATCAACTAACATTTCATGAAACTGGCTGTGGCAACAAAACTGGATGCAACAAACGTCGTACATGCTATACTTTAATAGGGGATAACACTATTTGATATGCTATTGGTTTGGGCAAACACAAATGGGCTGTGACGAACTGGTGGCAGCAAATACCTGGTTACAAACATGGGATGAAAACCTTGCGTGCTATACTTTAACTAGGGGATAGAAATACTTGATATGCCAGGACAAACTTTTACTAGAAGTGGTTTGGGCATACACAAATTGCCTGTGATGAACTGGTAGCAGCAAAAATGAGTTACTAAAGCTTGAACCCTATACTTTAACAAGGGAATAAAACTAATTAATATGCAAGAAAAAATGCTGTGACAAACTGGTAGCAGAAAACAAAATGGATACAACATATAAGCATGCTATATTTGAACTATTTTGTAAGGGTAAAACTACTTGATATGCAGGTGATAATTTATACTGGAAGTGGTTTGGGTAGTCACAAAGTAGCTGTGACTAACGGTTGGAAGCAAAATTTGGTCACAGAACTGTATGCAAACAATTTGCATGCTATACTTCAACATGTGGTAAAACTACTTGATATGCATGGCAAAATTTCTACTGATTGGAGCAGAAACAAAGGCAAAAATAGGCTATGACAAACAGGTTGCAGCAACAACTGGTTACAAAAACTGGATGCAACAAGCTTGCATATTATATTTTCAAGTAGGAGATAAAAGTATTTGATATGCAAGGAAAATATTCTACAGGTTGGGCAAACACAAATTGGCTTCTATGAACTAGTGGCAGCAAAAATTGGTTACAAAAACTGGAAACAAACTCTCGTGCTATACTTCAACATAAAAATAAAACTACTTGATATGCAAGGAAAGCTTTTTACTGCAAGTGGATCATGCATCCCTTCTTACCCATTCAAGATAAGACTGCTTTGTAGGAAATCAGAGTCGGTCAGATTACACCGCAACACAAGCATGAGACGAAGTGGGTCAGGATAGAGAACAAACCAAGAAGAAAAAGTAAAAATAACGATGAGCAATTGTAACAGAAAAATGAAAAATTAACATCATGGTGAGATGTCAGACTTGCAAATAATGGAAGAATACTTGGTGATAGAAAATCACTAACTATCAGGGCCCCCGATCCAGGTTTAAGAATGGGGCTTCAACACCTATGTTGGCAATGAAGGTCTATCAGCACTCAGCACCCTGACTATATAATTATCTTCATGGTGAAGCTACAAATTTTCTGGCCAAGTGTAGATACTAAAGTTACTGCCATATATACACAATATGGCAGAAGACAATAGCGTTATCATGGAAGTTTGGTTTGCAAAAAGAAAGATTTTTGATAGGATAATCATTCTGCTTCAATCAAAAATGAATCCAACACAGAACCTTGGAAACTGAATGGTTGCCATCATGATTGGAATGACGAATGAGCCTATAGTACAAGCCATGGAACCACTTAATGTGCATTGCCTTGTATAACATAAGTTTGTTTGTTTGGTAAGGTTTAACTGCACTACGACAGTCCAACTGTGCCAGAGAGATTAAATTGTCAGAGGTGAAAGGAGGTTGAGAATTTCATTCACATGAGGGGTTGTATTGATGTAAAGGAACAGATTTCGCACCTTAACAGAGGTGTGTAACACAAAAGAGTGCAAGACATACCAGAAATTTGTAAAACAGGGGCCACCAAATTGATTTGATTTCTCTGAACAAAATTAATTTGTGCAGTAATATTAAAGATTTTCTGATAAATGAATTCTGATATAAACCTAATAGAATATTACAAAATATCACACGATGAAATGATACCTTGAGTCCTGTACCACCACACCAAACTTAAATAATATCTGCCTTCAAACCTTCCAGATTGAAATTGAATAGTTCCGGACCAGTCAAGTTCAGAGCACCATCTCTAGCTGTAGCCTAAAGAAATTGATTGGCGCGCAATGAAAATTGCATGTTATAAGAAACTGGTATGATACAGAATGAAGCAAAGATTTCCTTTCCATGCTTGGTCTGACAGGGGTTTCTACTACCCACAAGGTCTGAGAAGCTTCTACCCTAGGGCTGTAATGCCCTATTGAAAAGTGCCACAACAGACTTCATTGAATGAAGCACAGGTCCCCCCTGTCTGTGATCAGTTTGACAAGGGTTCTTGCATAGTTTTAGCAATTCAATTATAATATACCTTTTTCAGATGTGTGATTAAGAAAGTGTGTCTTCAGAGAAAGTGCACAAGATACAACAAAAGGTTTAAGTTTTTTTCCAACATTTGTTTCTTATCTTTAGAATAAGGATATGATTTTGAAGAATAAATGCACAAAAAGAGTGTAAAAAATGAAAAATTACCCTTCTAAACATATGGCGCAACAGCTGTGATAGAAAGCAAACAAATTGTGAAATTAAAACAAAAAATATTTTTAAAAATATTACAGGGGCGGACAAACAATCACCTTTAAAAACACAACCACACTAACCACAGAACTGTTGTCTGAATTTCTCTGTACGGATAATGTTATTTAAACAGCAATGTAAACCAGCAGTATCTAATTTTTTTATTACATTTAGACTCAAAGATTAGTTCAGTTGTTTATCTCATGTGAAAGAGGACTTTAAAAGAACCAAAATGGTGAAGAAAGCGTTCAAAAATATTATTCGTTAAGGAGATATTCAAGTTTAAAGCTGTCCTATCTGTGTAGAAATGACTGGTGTATTAAGTCTACTGTGGAAAGTTGGTGTCTTCATCCTCACATTCTTAACAATTGTTAATGTATTTAAAAATTTTTTTTTTATAATTTTTTCAATATTTCAATTATTTGTCCTTGAACTTTCTTCAGGTAGTATATTATACATACCCTTGCTAGATTCAGTTTATTACTTTCTTGACATATCCCATGGTTTTTAAGCCACAAAATCGCAGGACAAAGTATGATAAAATACATACAAAATTTGAAGAATCTTAGGCTGTGACATCACAACTAGACTGATTTCAGTCATTTCTACACAAATTATACCAAACTTTAAACTTAAATATCTCCTTAATGGAATAAGATTTTTGAATGTTTTCTTCACCATTTTGTTTCCTTTGAAGTCTTCCTCCATATAAGATGAACTTTCTTGACACCCGAGCTAATCTTTTTTAAGAGGTAGATAATATAAATGTAAGTTAGAAACATAACTCCTGCAGCAGAGTTTATGGTAATAACTATGAATTACCATCTGTAACTATGAATTACCATCTGTAACTATGAATTACCATCTGTAACTATGAATTACCATCTGTAACTATGAATTACCACCTGAAGAAATCCGAATGATTCACTGGAACACTTGGAACATGACATGTCCTTTTGCATGACTTGCTTTTTAATGAACTAATCTTTTAAAAAGATAAACTGATACACTAACTGAAGCTTAAGAATGACAAGAAAAGTTTGTGGGATGTGTAAAAGCAGAGTGTAACCATATATGCATACACAAACCTTCAGGGACAAATGTTTGATGAGGGCTTAATGGCACCACGACAACGAGGGTCAAATTGTGCCTGAGAGGTTGAATCAAATGATCAAATTTTCATACAATATACCTTTGTAATGATAGAAAATTATAGAAAAGTGGAGAAATGTAGTACTTTCTAAAAGTATGCAATTTCTTCATACAGATTTCAGGCCTTTGAACACTGAACACTTTTTAAAAACAAAATAAAATTGAATAAAACAAAGGGAAAGAAACATATTGATGTCTTGTTTTCAGAGATGGATCGTCATCGTGTGGCTATTCAGATGATAACTGAAAATTAATTCAAGAAAGCAAAAAAAAAAGCAAAATTCTCCTGTTTCAACAAAACAGCATTTCTAGCAGTATCATCAAAAAACATGAATTGTAAATATGATCATGTTTAAGTACAAAGTCAAAGCATCTTATATTATTTGTTTCCTGTGTGATTATGTATACAATTGCTCACCACCTCGCGTTCAGTGTATAACGGCTTTAAGACTAAATTAAGCAAATAAAACACTCTTAACCGAAAGGTCATGGATTAAATTAAGGATCAGATGACATCATAGCACTTGAAATTGGGAGCACCTTTTCTTAAGGATGATGACTGTTGCACACATAGACAATACAAAACTGAGTAGAACCATGAAAATGGAAAAATAAGTTTGCTTTCTAACACCTTTTTGATGGAAAAAGCAATTTCTATTTTGGGTTATAATTTCAGAGACTGAGGTATAAATATGCTATGCCAGAAAATCACACCTGCATGAAGAAATTGCTTCCACAGCTGGAAAATGTAAATATCTTAAGGCAGATTTCAGTGTTTCACCTGAAAAATTACAAAGCCAGTATTTTGTGTAAACAAGAAATTTCAAGCAAAACCTTTGTTTGTTTATGCCAGGTTTTTGCCCATGATTTTAACCAGAACACACAAAAACCAAAGTTGATTTCAAAAACAAACATATCCAGTTGGAAGACAACATTTTTTTGGGGCACATGTCACTCCCCCTCCCCTCCCCTCTCCCCCATTGCTTCTGTAAGTAATTTGATTTTGTCAAGTAAAGTGGGCATAAAACAAGTTTATTAAACTTCATTTGAGGAATCGTCTTCCTCCTTTTTGTGATCCACTGTGTCTGGCAGCTTTACATATTCATTACAGATATCTAATATCAATTTCTCTTTTCCTAACCACCATTTTAACATCACTAAACATAAAGCTCCTCTGATTGGTAGAATTGACACAAACAAAACATATATCTGGACATTCTCCTCCATCGCTTCATTTGTACACATAAACCAATGAATGACTGACACTCAAAACCCATGGCTAGCCTCCAGCAAAGTTTACACTAAGGTACAAGTATCTCTTCAATGCCACACATCTTACAAATAGAACTTCATGTTACAATCATGTCAAACATTGAGATTCTTTTCTTTTCCCTGAACCTTAAGGGTTCAATGTGGAACTGACGAATCTGATACTCGTTCATTTCTTCCCCTCTCAAATTTCCGCAGGTATGTTTCAATTTTGTCATTTTCTCCCTTGAGCTTCTTATCCTTCTACTTTAACCATCATTCCTTTTACTTATTCTCCCTTTTTTCCTGGAAGGCAGATGTGGTTTCTAATCATTCCTGCCAGGTTTAATAACTTCTTCTTTCCAAGATGTAGAAAAATTGGCAACTAAATCAGACAGTGAGAGAAAGGCGATGCACGATGATATATTCCACCCCAGAGAAATATTTTACATTTTGATAGCATGAGTTTGACGACACATACAGCTGGCAATCAGTACAACTATACATACAATGGTGGATTCATGAAAATAGAGGCCAAAGTGACCATTTTGTTTCGGAAGCCAATGAATATGACAAATTTGTAAGACAATGCTTACCATTTCTGGCACCTTGAGAGATAGTGGGAATAGAAACATAGGATGTGAGTGAGTAAAGTATTTTCTATGAAGGCAACAGTGTTTTGTCCAAATAAAATTTCCTTCTTATTGAAAATATTTTGATTGATTTTCGTTCAATTTTGGAACAAATAATTGGCAACCTATCGGTAAATTATGAGTTTCATGAATCATGAAATTACGAAATTCATAGATTAGACCTTGACAAATATTAAGACAAGATTGAAAATTTCTCTGCCTGGAATCTCCATTAACGTCCTAGTTTAAGGGATTCTGAAAGCTGTCCCTGCCTTCAGCCACTTTCCTACACCACTGACTATGCCAGAAAATCACACCTGCATGAAGGAATTGCTTCCACAGCTGGAAAATTGATATGTTTTAAGGCAGATTTCAGTCTTTCACCTGAAAAATTACAAAGCCAGTTTTTAGTGTAAACAAGAAGATTCAAGTAAAACCTTTGTTTGTTTATGCCAGGTTTTTGCCCATGAATTTAACCAGAACACACAAAAACCAAAGTTGATTTTTAAAACAAATATATCCAGTTGGAAGACAACATTTTTTGGGGCACATGTCACTCCCCCTCCCCTCCCCCTCCCCCACTGCTTCTATAAGTTATTTGATTTTGTCAAGTAAAGTGGGCATAAAACAAGTCTATTAAACTTTATTTGAGGAATCGTCTCCCTCCTTCTTGTGATCCACTGTGTCTGGCAGCTTTACATATTCATTATGGATATCTAACATTAATTTCTCTTTTCCTAACCACCATTCTAACCTCACTTCTTTTGAAACATAAAGCTCTTCCGATTGGTAGAATTGACATAAATAAAACATATATCTGGACATTCTCCTCCATCGCTTCATTTGTACACATAAACCAATGAATGACTGACACTCAAAACCCATGGCTAGCCTCCAGCAAAGTTTACACTAAGGTACTAGTATCTCTTCAATGCCACACATCTTACGAATAGAATTTCATGTTACAATCATGTCAAACATTGAGATTCTTTTCTTTCCCCTGAACCTTAAGGGTTCAATGTGGAACTGACGAATCTGATACTCGTTCATTTCTTCCCCTCTCAAATTTCCGCAGGTATGTTTCAATTTTGTCATTTTCTCCCTTGAGCTTCTTACCCTTCTACTTTAACCATCATTCCTTTCACTTATTCTCCCTTTTTTTCTGGAAGGCAGATGTGGTTTCTAATCATTCCTGCCAAGTTAAATAACTTCTTCTTTTCAAGATGTAGAAAAATTGGCAACTAAATCAGATGGTGAGAGGAAGGCGATGCACGATGATATATTCCACCCCGGAGAAATATTTTTCATTTTGATAGCATGAGTTTGACGACATATACAGCTTGCAATCAGTAAAACTATACATACAATGGTGGATTCATGAAAATAAAGGCCAAAGTGGCCATTTTGTTTCGGAGGCCAATAAATATGACAAATTTGTAAGACAATGCTTACCATTTCTGGCACCTTGAGAGATAGTGGGAATAGAAACATAGGATGTGAGTGAGTAAAGTATTTTCTATGAAGGCAACAGTGTTTTGTCCAAATAAAATTTCCTTCGTATTGAAAATATTTTGATCGATTTTCGTTCAATTTTGAAACAAATAATTGGCAACCTATCGGTAAATTATGAGTTTCATGAATCATGAAATTATGAAATTCATAGATTAAACCTTGACAAATATTAAGACAAGATTGAAAATTTCTCTGCCTGGAATCTCCATTAACGTCCTAGTTTGAGGGGTTCTGAAAGTTGTCCCTGCCTTCATCCACTTTCCTACACCACTGACTATGTAAGAAAATCACACCTGCATAAAGAAATTGCTTCCACAGCTGGAAAATTTATATGTTTTAAGGCAGATTTCAGTGTTTCACCTGACAAATTACAAAGCCAGTTTTTAGTGTAAACAAGAAGATTCAAGTAAAACCTTTGTTTGTTTATGCCAGGTTTTTGCCCATGAATTTGACCAGAACACACAAAAACCAAAGTTGATTTTTAAAACAAATATATCCAGTTGAAAGACAACATTTTTGGGGGCACATGTCACTCCCCCCTCCCTCCCCCACTGCTTCTATAAGTAATTTGATTTTGACGAGTGAAGTGGGCATAAAACAAGTCTATTAAACTTCATTTGAGGAATCGCCTCCCTCCTTTTTGTGATCCACTGTGCCTGGCAGCTTTACATATTCATTATGGATATGTAATATTAATTTCTCTTTTCCTTACCACCATTTTAACCTCACTTCTTTTGAAAAATAAAGCTCTTCCGATTGGCAGAATTGACATAAATAAAAACTTATATCTGGACAATCTCCTCCATCGCTTCATTTGTACACATAAACCAATGAATGACTGACACTCAAAACCCATGGCTAGCCTCCAGCAAAGTTTACGCTAAGGTACTAGTATCTCTTCAATGCCACACATCTTACAAATAGAATTTCATGTTACAATCATGTCAAACATTGAGATTCTTTTCTTTTCCCTGAACCTTACGGGTTCAATGTGGAACTGACGAATCTGATACTCGTTCATTTCTTCCCCTCTCAAATTTCCGCAGGTATGTTTCATTCCTGCCAGGTTTAATAACTTCTTCTTTTCAAGATGTAGAAAAATTGGCAACTAAATCAGATGGTGGGAGGAAGGCGATGGCACGATGATATATTCCACCCCGGAGAAATATTTTTCATTTTGATAGCATGAGTTTGACGACATATACAGCTTGCAATCAGTAAAACTATACATACAATGGTGGATTCATGAAAATAAAGGCCAAAGTGGCCATTTTGTTTCGGAAGCCAATGAATATGACAAATTTGTAAGACAATGCTTACCATTTCTGGCACCTTGAGAGATAGTGGGAATAGAAACATAGGATGTGAGTGAGTAAAGTATTTTCTATGAAGGCAACAGTGTTTTGTCCCAATAAAATTTCCTTCTTATTGAAAATATTTTGATCGATATTCGTTCAATTTTGAAACAAATAATTGGCAACCTATCGGTAAATTATGAGTTTCATGAATCATGAAATTATGAAATTCATAGATTAAACCTTGACAAATATTAAGACAAGATTGAAAATTTCTCTGCCTGGAATCTCCATTAACGTCCTAGTTTGAGGGACTCTGAAAGTTGTCCCTGCCTTCAGCCACTTTCCTACACCACTGACTATGTAAGAAAATCACACCTGCATAAAGAAATTGCTTCCACAGCTGGAAAATTTATATGTTTTAAGGCAGATTTCAGTGTTTCACCTGAAAAATTACAAAGCCAGTTTTTAGTGTAAACAAGAAGATTCAAGTAAAACCTTTGTTTGTTTATGCCAGGTTTTTGCCCATGAATTTAACCAGAACACACAAAAACCAAAGTTGATTTTTAAAACAAATATATCCAGTTGAAAGACAACATTTTTTGGGGCACATGTCACTCCCCCCTCCCCTCCTCCCTCCCCCACTGCTTCTATAAGTAATTTGATTTTGACAAGTGAAGTGGGCATAAAACAAGTCTATTAAACTTTATTTGAGGAATCGTCTCCCTCCTTTTTGTGATCCACTGTGCCTGGCAGCTTTACATATTCGTTATGGATATCTAATATTAATTTCTCTTTTCCTAACCACCATTTTAACCTCACTTCTTGTGAAACATAAAGCTCTTCCGATTGGTAGAATTGACACAAACAAAACATATATTTGGACATTCTCCTCCATCGCTTCATTTGTACACATAAACCAATGAATGACTGACACTCAAAACCCATGGCTAGCCTCCAGCAAAGTTTACACTAAGGTACTAGTATCTCTTCAACGCCATACATCTTACAAATAGAATTTCATGTTACAATCATGTCAAACATTGAGATTCTTTTCTTTTCCCTGAACCTTAAGGGTTCAATGTAAAACTGACGAATCTGATACTCGTTCATTTCTTCCCCTCTCAAATTTCCGCAGGTATGTTTCAATTTTGTCATTTTCTCCCTTGAGCTTCTTACCCTTCTACTTTAACCATCATTCCTTTCACTTATTCTCCCTTTTTTTTCTGGGAGGCAGATGTGGTTTCTAATCATTCCTGCCAGGTTTAATAACTTCTTCTTTACAAGATGTAGAAAAATTGGCAACTAAATCAGACGGTGAGAGGAAGGTGATGCACGATGACATATTCCACCCCAAAGAAATATTTTTCATTTTGATAGCATGAGTTTGACGACACATACAGCTGGCAATCAGTACAACTATACATACAATGGTGGATTCATGAAAATAGAGGCCAAAGTGGCCATTTTGTTTTGGAAGCCAATGAATATGACAAATTTGTAAGACAATGCTTACCATTTCTGGCACCTTGAGAGATAGTGGGAATAGAAACATAGGATGTGAGTGAGTAAAGTATTTTCTATGAAGGCAACAGTGTTTTGTCCAAATAAAATTTCCTTCGTATTGAAAATATTTTGATCGATTTTCGTTCAACTTTGGAACAAATAATTGGCAACCTATCGGTAAATTATGAGTTTCATGAATCATGAAAATATGAAATTCATGAATCAAACCTTGACAAATATTAAGACAAGATTGAAAATGTCTCTGCCTGGCATCTCCATTTAACGTCATAGTTTGAGGGATTCTGAAAGCTGTACGTCTTCAGCCACTTTCCTACACCACTGACAAGGAGGTCATGACATGGAAAATGAAAAATTAAGATGTCCGCACTCTATTGTAGGATTGCTGGCAAAATTGTCTTCAACATGAACATGCCACCTATAGGACCTCACCCTTGTGGCTGCTGTCAAACTACATCCAACCCCTTCCATCCCCCAGTACAAGCAAAATTATCCTCTCGAAGAAAAACCAAATCAATTAATCAATTTTAGATATGGATCAATACACACCTTTGGCTCCTCCTTTCCTGGTGGCCGATCAATCCCACACACACTAACAAAGGTTCTCCCATGCCCGCTGCCACCATGTTCAACGGCTCCCCGTGATGATGGCTCGCTCGGGTCCACGTAGTTATGAATCATGTCATCGGTATCACTCTCATCAGAATAGGCATCCCACTCCTCTGATCCCCAGCTAGAATCGGACTCTTCTGGTGCCAGGAAGTCATCGTCCTGAACTCCGATGATGTCATCATACAGGTCATCGTCAATGAAGAACCCTAAGGAACAAGGAAATATTAAACTGTAACATCATTTAGCTGCATTTCACTGATTACTCAAAAAAAAAATTTGTAACGGAATATCTATATTAAAAAATTTCAAAACCTGTATATGCTATAGATCTTTTCAAACCAAGTTTAGCCGAACATGAAATGTCAGGGTACTGTAACCAATGAAATGCTGGGGGAATTTTATTTTACTAAGCAACCAATCAGTTGCAGGGAAAATTGTCAACAAAAATAATACGAGTGCGTATTACCAACAGTACAATTGTGGTTTTTCTTGAAGCCGTTTTGATGGGGGTGAGGATGGGGCTAAGGATGTGGTTCTTTTCACGGTACCAGCACAGTCTGTAATTGACCATCTGTTCCATTATCTTGCAGAGGCAGGAGGTGAGAGCAATGGGGCAACAGTTGTTGGAAATGGTCCTCGTCTTGGTGGGCTTAGGAATGGGGATAATGGTGCCCTCTATCCAAATGTTAAGAAAAACTTTGGAGAAGCAAAGGTGGTTGTAAATCCTGAGTAAGATGTTGAGAGAAGTCCTGGGGAAATTTTTGAGGAGGTTATAGTGAATGCCGTCAGGGCCTTGGGAAGACGACCCAGACTTCTGGAGGGCTGAGGAGAGCTCAGAGTACATAAACGGAAGGTTGTAGGTCTCTTGGTTGTTTGACTGGAAGTTGAGTCAGTTTCTTTCAGCCTCGGTTTTCAGCTTACAAAAAGAGTGAGAAAGATTCTTGTTGTTGGAGGTTTTGGCATAGGTGGAAGCTAAGCAGTCTGAGATGTTGTTGAGGTCAGTGATTTGTATGTTGTTATAGATGAGATGAGAAATACAGTTGGCAGTACTTTTCCCTTTATAGTTACGAATCATGTTCCAGATTTGGCGGGAGAGGTTAGAAGATTCAAGGAGGAGACGTAGATTTCCTAGGAGGTCTTTTTGCTGATTTTGATGGTCATCCTGGCTTTGGATCTGAGAATGCAAAAATTGTCCAGCTTTTGGGGAGAAGGGCGGGTTTTAAAGAGACGGACTGCTTTGTTCTTTACAGAGATTGCTTTTTTACAATCTGTGAATAATCAAGGTTTAAAGTTCTTTGGGAGTGGAAGGTGGGGATGGAGATATTTGCGATTACTGGACTTTGGAGGTAAAGAAATTAACTGGACTGGTAGAGAGAAGGATTTCATTAGTGATAGAGAAGTTGTATAAACTGGAGTAAAGTTTCCAGTCAGCTTGGTGGAAAGTCCTATTGGTAGGGAAGGTTTGAGACAGGAAGGAATGGGGGGGGGGGGGCTTTGACTGTCGGGGAGGAGCCAAAGAGAGGGTTGTGAGCAGTGAAGTCACCCATGAGGATAAAAGGTTTAGGAAGTTGAGTGATGAGGTTGTCAATGTTGGTGGGGTAAAGGGGGATGTTAGGAGGAATGTAAAGATTGCAGATAGTAATGGTTTTGTAAAGGGGCAAGAGACGGCAGGAACTTTGAAGGTTTGGTGTAAATAGGAATGAGGCTCAAAGGGGTATCGTTCCTGACATAAATGAAAGAGCTGTCAGAAGCTTTTCTAGTATTCTGGGAGATATAGTGTGGGATAGGGATAGAGTCAGGGGAGGATAAAAAGGTTTCCTGAAGACAGATAATAGTGGGGTTGAAAGTAGAAATGAGAAGTTTAAGTTTTTCGAAATTAGCCATTAGTGATAGTTAAGGGGAGGGGCCCTGAGGGTGGCCTGGGTCTAAGGAAGGCTGGCCGACTTCCATGTCTTGGGATGGTTTTTGATTAGTGGAGGGGAGGGTTACAGAAGAGGAAAGTTGAACTGGGGTGTTCCCATTGATGTTTTAAGATGCCTCGGGGGAGTTGGCGGTAGATACGTGGTGCTCTGAAATGGAATGGTTGGAATGATATCGTGTTTACAAGCTCTTTTCATTAATGTTATATTAAGCCCTGCCCACAACGCATATTAACAAAAATCAATGCTTTTATACCATGGACATATAAACACTAGCTAACATCATAATCATACCAAATATGAAACAAAACAGACATGCGATTGTTAAGATATTAGTGTTTAAAGAACTTTACATTAAGCCCTGCCTACTCATTAATATGCATGATATCACAACCAAAAATAATACGGCACATCTATGGACCATGGGCTATAGGTGTATCACATGAATATGCATGAAATTGTATGAATCCAATCTATCATATTTGAGATATCATGTTTACGAGCTGGGCGTCACAAACACACATACATGCATACATACAGACCTCCATGGCATAGTGTTAATGATTTGTCCTCTCACCCATTATATAGATATATATATATATATATATATATATATATATATATATATATATATATATATATATATATATATATATATATATATATATATATATATATATATATATATATAGAGCATAGCATAGAATAACATAGCATAGTAAGGTTTAACGTCCCGAAAGCATCCAGTGCTGGACATTATATCAAGACAGCCACGGCCTTTGATAACCAGTTGTGAACTCACTGGTTGCAGACCCACTGAGAATCGAACCCGGGACGTGCGGTGGGAGGAAAAAGCACTAACCACTACACCACGGAGGTATATCATTATTGTAACACATATTGAACACTATTTCAAGAATCCTGGCTATAGTGCAAGTACGCTAGGTCGGGAGGTAGACTGGGTATTTCACATCCCTTTCCTAACAGCTAAGGTTACACAGAGATGTCCACAGCTGCTTCATAAACCAGTTTTAATGCACTGATGAATGAGGACCTACCAGGGATTGGACCTTGGACCTCTAGCCTGCCTAGCTGATGATATGACCATGGAGGTAAATACAGTAGCACGGCAAATACAGAAGAAGAAAATTCGTCCAACATATTTTGGCAGCTTAGACAGAATGTACAAAGAGATCCTATCCTGCCTGCAGGATCCCCTTATGCGTCCATTACCTGGATTTTGGAGAATGCCACCCCCCACCCCCACCCCCTTTCTCATATACTTCAGGGATGAGCCTGGCTAACGAAAAGATCACTAAACGTGAAACATGGGCTTTGACATACTGACTTTGATCATGGTTATACATAGGCTACAAGGCCAATCCTTATATATGTGGTCACACACTGTTTGTAGTACTTGTTTCCCTTCTTACAAACATGAGTTTTAAAGAAGAAACCATAGAAATGGCAAATAGATCAATCATGAAAGAGAAAAAAATACTGAAATTCAGTGAATTCACTGAAAAGGCTCAACCTTAAACTCTCCTTTTTATGCACAAACAAGATTGGCTACAAATCTTACCATGTTCATCTTCATCAAATTGGACATCGTCATAAAACGTGCCGTCTCCACGATCACACTCCAAAGCGTCAAATCTTGAGGCAAGGTGGGAAGGTGAGATGGTGTACCCTTCATCGTAACCGTAACCTTCAAGAAAAGAAAAGAAACTTAAATCTTTAATCTATGACATCACAAACAATTATCTTGAGGTTAATCAAAAATATATTTCAACAATTCATGCAATCATACTAACTTGAAGGATCACTTAAAGCTGACAGCGGATTATTTCATAGTCCTGAGAACAATCTAATATTTTCCCTGCACACAAAAGTACTGACTATCATCAGATCTACTAATACTCATAATTTGAATACTTTACTATAATTTTGGACAAAATTAGTTGTAGCTTTCTTAAATTCTTAAGCCCCCTTGTGTTCCGTCTCTATATTAAAATTGAAACGATCATCCCAGGAAACTTGTGTTTCAGCCATCATTGAAATGGGGTAGAAGGGGAAGAGCGTGACATGATGTAGGTATGTGTTACCCATGTGTATGTGTTACCCATGTGTATGTGTCACCTATGGGTATGTGTCACCTATGGGTATGTGTCACCTATGGGTATGTGTCACCCATGTGTATGTGTTACCCATTGGTATGTGTCACCTATGGGTATGTGTCACCTATGGGTATGTGTCACCTATGGGTATGTGTCACCCATGGGTATGTGTTACCCATGGGTATGTGTTACCCATGGGTATGTGTTACCCATGGGTATGTGTTACCCATGGGTATGTGTTACCCATGGGTATGTGTTACCCATGTGTATGTGTCACCTATGGGTATGTGTTACCCATGGGTATGTGTTACCCATGGGTATGTGTTACCCATGTGTATGTGTCACCCATGTGTATGTGTCACCTATGGGTATGTGTTACCCATGGGTATGTGTTACCCATTGGTATGTGTCACCCATGGGTATGTGTCACCTATGGGTATGTGTCACCCATGGGTGATGTGTCACCCATGGGTATGTGTTACCCATGGGTATGTGTTACCCATGGGTATGTGTTACCCATGGGTATGTGTTACCCATGTGAATGTGTTACCCATGTGTATGTGTTATTCATGTGTATGTGTTACCCATGTGTATGTGTAACCCATGTGTATATGTTACCAATGGGTATGTGTTACCCATCGACTTTTGTCTGTGTTGCAATGTTCACCATAGGTGAACGTATATGATCAACAACAGTAACAAACTAATGTGAGTGTTTTTTTTTAATCCATATAAACTTATAAAATCACAAGAACTCACCCTTCACCCTTTTAGCAGAGAATAGTACCCCTTTAAGGAGCATGTGTTAAATCAAGAATTCCATCTAGCAAAAATCTACCCCCCCACCTCCCCCCAAAAATAATAAATAATAATATACCGCTATATAACTCAAGGTGTATTAAGAAAGGACACCTGAAAAATCCTCATGTTGAGATCTTACACCCACTTTTCCCTTTCCTTACTCCCCGAACTCCACCCCCACCCCCCCACAAAAATACTGAAAACAAGCAGAATTTAAACCACAAAATGCACTGTAAAACCTAAACCCCAACCTATTAAATTTTACCATAGAATATTGAATGAGCTTTTTCATACTTTTTGCCTGTGCTTATTCCCCACAAAATTGTGGCTAGGATGCTAAAAAGTCATTCTTATATTTCCACTCTCCACCTGTCTACAAATGTCTCTTTTCGTCAACATACTTCTGTACTGCCGACTGAAGTCAATAACATTTAAAATTTCTTAACCGTCTCAGAATTCCCACAGCAGTACAAAACATTAATAAACAACATTAACCATGTCAATATTTCATGTATCACACACCATGCAATAAGCTAAATAGAACTGATATTCTGAAGTCGGATATTCTGAAAATTTTACTCCCAAAAGGAAAAAAACTCAGACAGTGTAAAATTTGAAATGGCATAACATCAACACTCTGAACACCAAATCAAGCACTCATTGAAGTTCAAGCATGTGATAAAGTTGACCAAGAATCCTTCGGGAGATTTTGTGACAATTACGGAAGCCCTTTGCTACAAAGAAATGTTTTTTTTTCCTCCTATAAAACCTCCAAGGCTTATATACTAGGCTAAACTTGAAATATTTTTGCACGACTGAAATTTATTGACATTTCTAGCATAATGAAATTTTTATATAATTTCTTTGAATGATGCTTACAGTACATTTTAATGTCTTTAAATGGCTACGAAAGTTGTCGTTTTATTTCAAAATAAAAAGAATGTAATTCTGGTTAGAGCAATGTTTACATTTTGAAGTAATATTCCAGTGGATTTTCATATGGTAGAAGACTATTATAGAAACAAGTTAATGAAAAATCAATCTTAATATTTTATTCTGTTTTGAGTTATTGCATTTCAAAGATTTCACAAGTTGACTTGAAAAGTGACCTTCCAGGTGTGACGTCATAATTGCAGAACCAAAATGAAAATTGATTTTTCTTTCATTTAACATGTGACGTACACGAGCAATATGCCATCTCAGTAATAAAACAAAAAATATCTGATAATTTCTATAACGGAATAAGATATAAGCATGGTTTTTTCACAAATTTGTTTCTTTAAAAAATCCTGATTTTTGCAGCCCAGAATGTTAAAAGGGTCAATGTTTACATTGTTAAAATGCTGTCTTGTCTTAATTTTTTCTTTCATATAAATGAAATGAAAATTCAGTCTTAAAGCCACCCTGATTTAAGTTTGAAGATCTTGCAATAGAAAAAAATTAATATAGGGCTTCTATCTACATTTAAACAAAATATTGTTTTAAGTTATTATCTCGAATGTGAAAGTAGTTTTTAATTTGCGTGTTTTGATTGGTCGAAATACAATTGTGAAACGTACACTTACACGGATAGGCCAATCAGTAATCATTTTGTATGTATGTACGTAGATTCAATATTCTAAATCCCTTTCTCAACAGCAAAGGTTAAATAGAAATACCCACGGTCATTTTACAAACCCGTTGCAAAGCGCTGGTGAATGAAAACCCATCGTATTGGAACAAATAAATACGATACCACATTTCAATTACGATAGGAGGCCTTTAAAACCCAATACAAATCAACAAAACAATCCAATGTTTCTAATACTGAATAATCTATAACACGAGTGAAGAGCCATTTTGAGTTTAGGTGTCCCTATAATTTTTGTTTGCACTGCCCCAATGTAGTTGATTAACTCCGCACTAATCTAAAACAATACTTAACAGCAAGCGATGTCTCTGACGTCAGGAAAAAGTAATTCAATTTGGTGTCTGTGAAGGAACTAACTTTAAGGCGTAATGGTACACATTTATGACGTCAAACATCTTAGTATAATTACTATCCGCACAAGGAGAGGCCTGGTTACATTTCATGAATGTAGGAGTGAAAGTCAATTTCTACCGCACATTACCAGAGTGCCTCTCAAAAGCTCTCTGACAACACATCCAGTTCTGAGAATGGGAGTTACACTTTGAGCATGACTTATCATTTTTCAAATGCCACAATGTACTAAATGCAGTGTAGGGTTTCTCTCAAGACCTGCAAAGTGCTGGTGTCGGCTTCGTGCACTTGGGACGAGTAGCACAATTATTCAGTTCGATTTTCCACGAAATGTTACATTTAATGTTATGTGTAAAAGGCATCTAAGAAAGTTGAGAAACTCAGGGGTCAAAGTTTAAAGGAAAAAAAGCTTTTCTTGTACATTCATCCCAAGAGTGACACAATTGAAGTGGCCATCATTAACAGACTCAGAATACAGATGAAATATGAAAACAAATTGATTATTTTTTAAATTGTCGCATCACTTTGAAAGGCGAAATAAATGTAGAAAATATTGCAATCGACATTAGGACAATCACTTTTTTAACACTTTCCTTCAAAGTACTAAATTCAAATCATATTGATGCATGTATTTAATAATCCGTATACAAGATCATTGGCGTACAGACCCACCATTTTCAAAGGGGTGAACAAGAGTGTTTTATCAGACAAAAATTGAAAAAGAATTTTTTTCTTTAATGTAAAAGTTTGGACATTTTTTTCTTCTTTGCATCAACACTATTTGTCAGATCTTTTTCTGAACAATATCTGGAGAGGTTTACATCTAAATATGAATGATTACCCATGGCACAGATTCAGATCCTTTCTGAATGTCATGTGACTAAATCTCCAAAGAGGTTAAGAAAGAGAAAAAACAGTTCAACCCCATGGAAAAACAGAAACAATTCAACCCCCATGGATACAGTCACGTAGCTATAAGAAGGCAGGAGCAATATCTGGGTTTTTTCCTTAAAATTTGCGGCCCGTAAAATCAGTAAATAATTAAGAAAATTGAAAAATGTAAATCATGATTCACAAAAAGTTAAAAATAGTGCATCACCACAATTCAGCAGATTTAACATCCCTCCCCATCATTGGCAAAAAACAGCCGCCATCATTGTTCCAACATTTTTGCTGATAACAACACAAGTTCCTTTCTTCAAATTAAACTTAAATTACAACTATTTTATTGGTCAATATGTGCAAATATGTACGTCAGTTATTAGTATTGCATGTACATGATGTAGCTTCCAGTTGGGTGAAGTCATGCAGGTGCAAGCAGCCTCGCATATATATGTGCATTCATGTTTGCTTGCTTGTTTGTTTGATGATGGCTAAACAGCACCACGACAACGAGGGTCAAATTATGCTGGATGGTTAGATCATTCTAGAAGTAGGTAGGAAAGAAAACAGGTGCCAGATTAAGAGAAATATGAGAACTAATAGTCAGAAAGCTGGAATCGAGAGAGGAGGTGCATGGGTGAAAAAGCAAAAAAAAAATTGAGAGAGGGGGGGTGAGAGAGTAGGACTAAATATGGTTGTAGAGAAAAGCATGATGAAGGAAGGAGATCAATTTATCCAGAGGGTTTTTCTGGAAGAACTCGGCAATTGAGTTGTTGGGAGTGAGGGAAGCTCGGGGAAGGTTGTACAGGGGGAAAGCAAGGAGAACGTGATGGACTGTGAGGGTGAAATGGCAATTGTGCAAATGGGTTGGGGGAGCCATTAAGAAGGTGGGAGTGAGTAAGGTGAATGTGACCTATTCTAAGACGGGTAATATGAATGTTGTCGACACGAGAGAGGTTAAGGTTGTGGAAGGTGGGTTTGATCGGGATGGTGGGCTGGATGACGTGGAGTTTGTTATCAATTTGGGAGACCCATGAGGTTTGCCAGCGATCAGGAACAAGGAAAGCGATAAGTGGTTTGATGTCAGAAAGGCTTTTGGGAAATGAGGTAATGGGGGAGGTTGAGGGCAAGCTTTAAGGCTGCATCAGCCCTGTCATTGCCAGGGATGCCAACATGGCTGGGTATCCAGAAGAAAAGAATACTTTTCCTGCAGATGGTGGGTGAAAGGAGTTTTTGGAGGAGGTGGTGGGATGTGGAGTTATCCCATTTAAGATTGAGTAAAGAAGTAAGGACAGCCTTGAAGTTGGAGAAAATGGCAAAGTGGCTGAGCGGAGAGTACTCAATAAAGTTGAGGGCGAGGAGGGTGGCCTTTGCCTTGGCTTAAAAGTCGGGAAGCCTGCTACTGAGGGTGATGTCTTGGCTGATGGCAGCAGTAGCTGCCTTGTTGCCTTCCTTGAAGCCATCAGTATAGATAGAGGTGTAGTTTGAGAGTTGGTCTTTGATTTGGTTGTGGAGATTGATGAAGAGGTTAGGGTGGGTTTGAGTTTTGTGATGAGTGGAGAGGTCCAGGTGGATAGAAGGGAGGGGGTGGCCCAGGGAAGAAAAGTGGGCCAGGAGAAGGTGCCAAGAGTGGCGGGGTTAATGCCGAGATGGAAGAGGTTTGGTTTGATGCATAAACTTGAGGGGATAGGGTTTTAGTTCTATCAAGATGGTGGAGAAATTGGGTACCTAATGAGGTTACAAACAGGGTTCTGGGTGTTGGTGAGGACTCTAGAAGCGTAGGAAAGGCTAAGCTTTCTACACCTTAGCAGAAAGGGGGGTTCGTTGGCTTCAAGATAAAGGCTGGTAATTGGGGAGGTCCTGTAGGTACCCAGACAAAGCCTGAGACCTGAGGGCTTTAATTTGGATGGTATTAATGTGGTTGAGGTAAGAGTTGTGAGCGACACAGTATACAATATTGCCATAGTCAAGCTTGGCACGAATGGTGAGCCTAAAGATTTCGAGGAGAGCATGGCGGTTTGTACCCCAAGTGGTATTGGAGAGGAGGCGGAGAATGTTGAGGGAGCTGTTGCATTTCTGTATCAGGTTGGTGATGTGTTGCTTGTAGGAGAGCTTGGGATCTAGAGTTAAACCCAGGAACTTATTGTGTTCAACTTTAGCAATGCGATTGCCATTGAGGTTCGGGTTGGGGTGGAGGCTGTTGAAATGACAGAAGTGCATGCAGACTAGTCTTGTCTTTGGAGAAATTATTATTGTTGCACCAGCCGTGCAGCCGATTGAGGCTGAGTTGAAGCCTATTTTCAACAAGTGGAAAGCTAGGAAAGGAGTAGAAAATGGTGAAGTCGTCCACGTAGAGGGCACGTCATTAATGCTTAGGTCGAAGAGAGTGGGGGAGAGGATGCTGCCCTGGGGGACGGCTTCTTCTTAGGGGTAGGAGTTGGAGAGAGTGTGGCCAATACGAACTTGGAACTGCCTGGGTGAGAGAAAGTTTTAAATAAAAATGGGGAGGTGGCCTCTTGAGGCCAATGGTGTAAAGTTTGCTGATAATGCCTATTTCCAAGTAGTGTCAAAAGCTTTCTCGAGGTCGAAAAACATGGCAATGAGGTGTTCCTTTTTTGCAAAGGATTCCCGAAAAGTGGTGTCGAGCATAATTAAGTGGTCTAGGGTATTGCAACATTTCCAGAAGCTGCTTTGATGAGGGAAGAGGATTCTGTTGGTCTCAAGGAACCAGTCTAGTCTCTGGTTAATGATCCTTTCCATAATTTTACAGAGACAGCAGGTGAGGGTAATGGGGCAGTGATTAATTGTGCTGACAATTGCAGGCAAGGTGGGAAAGCTTTCTCTTTCTGGAAGAGATTATTTTCATGATGATCCTGTTTGACAACATCCATTTTTTGAGCAGAAATTAAGTAATTGATCATTAAAGCCACATGCTTGAAAAGAACATGGAACAGTGATGTTTGAGAATTTACTGTTCCATTATAAAAAGCACTGGTCTTGGAACGTTGGCAAATTTGACCCCCAGGTCCATATGTATAGCGTGACTATTTTTTCTATAATATGTCACTGTATGAAGAAGAAGAAGAATCAAAACCATCAGTAAAAACAAATGCCAACTTTCATATTTGACTCCGAAATACATGTTTCCATAGAAACTCGCATAAATCTTACAAGAGCTTCGTAATTCTTTCCTTTAATTCCTTGCTTATCTTACATCAATTTGGTTGATGGATTTCCACATTTCATAAATGAACATAAGGACAAGGTGCCTACATCAAATACAAAATAACTTTGCAAAAACATCCCTTATCTCTTGGCAAAAATTTTGCAGATAAATCATAGGCTTTTTCCACCTTCAAGTTTGTTAGCATCTGCATGGCAAAATAGGCACAAGCTGTTAAATGATGTTCATTGCATAAAAAAATATGTTTGTCTCAAATACCAATTTCAAGTCTCCATGGGTGTATATGACCTATATTACTATCTTCAAAGCATGATACAAAAATAGAAAACTATTTATATATATTTTTTGTTTTGAAGAAAACTTCATGAATAAAAAATAAGATTACAAAAAATGTAGGCTTGATTAAGCTGATCAAAGGAGAGCAATACAAAATTGAGACACCTACATGTAGAATGAAGTGTCTTGTTGATGTCAATTAGCCGATATATGCAATGAATCGCAGTATCGGATGGGCAATGAATCGCAGCAACGGATGGGCAATGAATCGCAGCATTGGATGGGCAATGAATCGCAGCATCTGATGGGCAATGAATCGCAGCATCGGATGGGCAATGAATCGCAGCAACGGATGGGCAATGAATTGCAGCATCGGATGGGCAATGAATCACAGCATCGAATGGGCAATGAATCACAACATCGGATGGGCAATGAATCACAGCATCGGATGGGCAATGAATCGCAGCATCGGATGGACAATGAATTGCAGCATCAGATGGGCAATGAATCACAGCATCGCATGGGCAATGAATTGCAGCATCGGATGGGCAATGAATCGCAGCATCGGATGGGCAATGAATCACAGCATCAGATGGACAATGAATCGCAGCATCGGATGGGCAATGAATCGCAGCATCAGGTGGGCAATGAATCACAGCATCAGATGGGCAATGAATACGTAAGCAAGTAGGAGATACATATAGTTTCTTTTTGTTATGAAACTTTTTGTAAACCTTTTAAAGGCTGATTCATGCTTTTTACTTCTACAGGCAGTTTTAAGTTATGTGTTTCTTCTTTTATGTCTATTGTACATTTACTTTTAATTAATGGTTATATTTTCTTTCTTTTTTCAAGTCTTATTTCTTTTAAAATTGTTTTACTGAACCTTAAGCGCCATAGCCTTGCATGCATCTAATTGAATTTCTAATTCTTTTATTTAATGCTTTTCAAGAGAGCTACACTGTAAACCAACTTTAACTGCAGAGTTGCAGAATTGAAAAATCAATATATACTATAAAATAAATAAGCTTATCCCAACTTATCTAAAACCCATCAATTACAAATACATTTCAAAGATCCTAAATTTACAAAGTAATGAAGTATTTGCCAAACTTTCAAACGTATATCCTCACTCGAGTTTGTGAGTTTCGTACATGCTCTGAAGTATGACTCAGATTACACAAGATACTTATCCAGCGAGTTCTTTATGTAAATTCCGTGTGTGTGAGGTTTTTACTTTCGTTTATATTTATCTTCCTGAGTTTTTTTCAGCTTCAAAAAGCTTTTCTCAATTTACCTTGTATTTTTCCCTGTTCAAGTTCTATACAAGCCATGATGGTTGTCAAAATCAGAAGAAATTACAATTATTCGTTATATTAATCCACAAAATCTTTATCTGACAAAGTTTCAACTTTCAACGGATGGGAACCAAACAGGATTGTTCTTTTAATTGTAGAGGGCTTGGTAATCGCAGCAAAAGAAATGATGTTTTTAACTTTCTTAGCAAAAAGAGATTTACCATTATTTGCTTACAAGATGTTCATTGGACAAGAGATAATGAACATATCATATATCTTATTCAGAATGGGAAAATGACATTAATTTTAAAAGAGCTTCTATTTTCAAAATGGATTTCTATTGTCAAAAGATTATACTTTTAATCTGGTGAATGTTAATGGTCCAAATTTCAATTCTCCACTTTCATGAGACTTTATTCAAGGAAAGTTTAGATAATGATAGTGACTTTAATCTTTTTTGTAGAGACTGGAATTTAGTTCAGAACTTTGCAACTTTGATTTACACTGTGATTCATATGAAAATGTTAACAATCCCAAGATACAGTATTCTGATTAATGTGAAAAACAAGTCTAACTTAAGTGACCTATGGCATACTTCCAGCCATGTACACTGCAGTTTACATGGAGGAGAAGAAATCCCTTCAAACAAGCACGCCTGGATATTTTCTAGTTTCTGAGATTTGATTCAGTTTCATCACTGATTGTAGTTTTCTGCCTGGTCATCCCTCTGACCATTCTATCGTGGTCTATTTTCCTTCATATCATTAAAACATTGAAAGAGGTTTTTGGAAATTCAATAACGTTCTTTTATAGAATACTAATTACATTGAGTTGATTAACAATACCATGGACAATTGTATTCTCCAGTATAGTGCAATTCTATACCTTCGTGATCTGTTTTAGGAATCCCCCACCATGATTTACAGTTTACTATTGATGCTGATCTATTCTGGGAAACTGCTTCTCGTGATTAGAGGTGAAACTATTAAATTCTCAGGCAAGTTAAAAATGGAAAATGCAAATAGAGAAAAGGACTTAGTACACCAAACTTGAGCTTGACTACTTATGACTCCTTGTGCGAAAAGAAAAATGAAATGGGAAACTAGAAAATTGGGTATGATAAGGTGACGTGGACAATGGGTTGAGTGGGGAGAAAAACCCTCACATAAGAGAGGAGAAAGGCACTAGATAAATGTAGTTCTTTTATTAAAGACGTTCATGGTAAAACATTTAGTAATCAAGATGATATTATGAATGAGACTTAGTTTTTTTATCTTATAAGATTTTCTATGATTTCAATGCCTATCAAAAAGCACCCTTTCATATATATTTAAAGACTGCCTCTAGGGGCAGGGCAAGACCCAAAACAATTCCCAGTTACAAGTGGAAATAAAAGTTGCACTGCTATTCTAAGCTTCTATCAACGTTCAATCGTAAAATCTCTAATTTTCAGAAAATACCCTGCAATTTACAGGAAATTTTCTTCACTTTCCCAGGAACTTAATTTTCTTCATTTCCAGGTAACTTTCTTCAATTTTCTGAACATTTTCTTGCACTCACACTCACTGTCCTCTTTGGGCCATGTCTCCGAAAAGGCTGCAGTGTACTCTCTCTCCAGCATATCCTGTCTCTGGCAACGTGTCTGGCTTCATTCCAAGAATTCCACCCTAGCTCCTCTCTTTCCTTCACTACCGTTCTTCTCCATGTCGTTCTTTCGCGTTCTACTTTCCTTCTCCCTTCCAAGTCAATGCTGTCATGCAGTGGCTGTCCTCTTTCATTCTTATAATACATGCCCAATCGACCTCCACCTTATCATTTTGACTTCATTGATAATTCTTCTTTGCTTAGTAAGTCTCAAATTCATATTTGAAACAACATATAACCATCAACATATGGCCATCTTATCTTCAAAATTCTTCTCACGCATTTGAACATAAAGGTATCCAATTTCTTATTGTCAGTCTCATTGGTCTTCCATGCCTCACAATCGTATAGGAGAACTGACTTAACAATTGAGTTAAATAATTTGATCTTTGTTTCGACTGAATATATATTGGAGCTCCATATCTTCTTTAATTTCATGAAAGATGTTCTTGCTTTAGAAATTCTGTTAACATTAACTTCTCCCCCACCACCTTGTATGTTTACAGTTGCTCCTAGGTAATTGTAAGTATGTACCTCTTTCAGATGTTCATTATTAATTTGCATTTTGTCACGGCATCTACTATTTACTTTCATGAGTTCAGTCTTATTCCTATTTATTCTTAACCCAGTTTGTGCAGCATATATTGGTTCAGTCTTGTTAGTTTTGTTTGCATATGTGGTCAGAATGATGTCATCTGCAAAACCTGCATCTTATTCCATTACTATTGGCTTCAGTTGTCTTACGCATCACCCAGTCCACTATTATTACAAAAATGATATCAGATGTTTCATCGCCGTGTTTGACGATTCTGACAGCACTTTTATCTATTACAGCACATTCATTACCTTCATAAAGAATTTTAACCATTGTGATGATTTTCTGTAGGATACCATAAGCTGCCATTATTTCCCAGGCTCTCCTTGTGTACTGAGTCAAACGCTTTTTCAAAGTCAACAAAGGTATAAATAGAGGGTTGACTGCCATTCGACGACCTGCTCTAATATGTTACAAAGTATGAAAATTGGTGCAGTGGTGTTCCCTCTTCTGACCCTTGTTTGTTCAACTCTCAGCTTGCTGTCAACTCCGTTTCTGATTCTACCGATCAAAACTCTTCCAAACACTTTGCTAAGCACTGATGTTAAGGTAATACCTCTGTTATAGTCAGTTGGTAATATCACCCTTCTTTGGGACTTACACGATCAGCCCATTTCCAAGATTATGGTATTATTTCTGTGTCCCATATTGCCCTGAATAAATCCTCTAACGATTCTTCAGTAATATGGGTAATCGCTTTCAGCAATTCTGTTGTAATATTGTCCTTACCGGCAGTCTTGTTATTCTTTAACTTCTTCATTGCATCCTTCATTTCGAATCTAGTAATGTGACTAGTGTTGATTTCATCTATTACAGGATCACAAGTAATCTCTGTTACCAAAATAATAGGTCTGTTTAACACCTTCAAAATGCTCTCTCCATTTTCATTTTTTGCATTTTGGGGATATTTCCTTTTATTTTCGGGCAGTTCTTTTTCAATTTTCAGGAAATTTCTTTTATTTGTGGGAAATTTTGCTGATATTGGGAAATGTTCTGGCCAATTTTCAGGACTTTTGTACATTTCCAGACAATTTCTTCAATTTTCAGAACATTTTTTTCCAATTTTAAGAAAATATCCTTCAATTTTTGTGAAATTTCCTTCACTTTTCAGGAAATTTTCTTCACTTCTTTGGGTAATTTTTTTGATTTGCCGCAAATCTTAAGGCAAATTTACCGCCAACCAGACAGGAAGCATGCAACTGGGAAGGTGAAATCCTCTTGGGGGAGAAAACTACCTCCTCTTCCCCCACTTCCTATGCCTCTGCCCTACTCAACCAACCTGCCAATAATTGGCCCACCAGTCAAAATTCCTTTAAAAAGCCCTGTTTGCCTATCTCATTATATCCCTCCAAATAAATGGGTTTAAGTGAGATCATTTTAAACCCTCTAAAGGGTTAAAATGCACCAGATTCTGGACCCCTACCAGAGGCCTTTAGACAGGCCTCTGGACCCCATGGCAGAAATCTCACGCTTTCCGCTCAAATAGGCCTTACGTGCTATAAACTTTCAAGTATATGCTAATTCGGCCTCCCCCCCCCCCTTCCCTTCAAAATCAAATACTTCGATGGCACTGTTATTCTGCACATGATGTCACAACTAGTCTGGTTTCAGCAGTTCATGCTATTTCTACCTAAGTGTACATTTTAAGCTCACTTTCAGCACAATACAGGCTGTTACAGGATAATATTAAGAACTTAAAAGAAACAAAATGGTGAAAAAATAATTCCATATCTTACTCCATGAAGAAGATCTTGATATTTAAGTCTCATATGTGTAGAAATGACTTATGCAGAAAGACTACGTGTTGCCTTCATCCACCTTTTCTCAACAATTGTTAAAGGCCAAATGTTGTGTAAACATGGACAGTAATATACTGTACATGTACAATAAAAGTCAACATTTCTGATTGGTCATACACAAATACCGACAACCAATCAATAACCGCTGGGGAAGTGACTAGCACACTGCACACACACACAATACATACAGAAACAACCCACAAGCGGATGTGACATAAAAGATATGAACATCACAATTTTACCGAGACGAGAGTCCATCTTTGATAAAATTAAAAAAAAATTAAATTAAACTTTATTTTCAAAATTTCTTCATTGGTAAATTATATTTACCAGATTTTGATAAGTTTTCCAAGCTAAAATCTCTTGAAAATACACAAATAAAAACTACTATTGAGAACGTTAGGATATAATGTCACAAGTAGTCTTGTTTCAGTCATTAATGCTATTTCAATACCTGTCCTAAATCACTATTTTAGCACATAAGAGCTCTAAGTAACCTACTTTCCAACTTGCTGTTAGCTTTAAATTTGTTTTCTGTTTCCAGAGCGGAAAAGTTCCAGCTAATTATGACCTTAATACCTCCATCAACAAAGTTGGTCGGAGGTTATGTTTCGCCTCTGTTTGTTTGTTTGTCATCAACATATCTCAAAAACTAATAACTGGATTTTAATTAAGTTTAGCGTGGGGTTTTATTATTGCTTACAGGAGAAGTGATTCAAATTTGGGACATATTGGAATAGGGGCAAGGCAAAATGGAGGGGTGGGTATATTTGAATGTGAATTGTCTGCCATCATAATGTGGATGGGCAATACAGAATAAAAGTGAGAAAGATTCTTTGGGAGAAAACTTGCTGGGCCTAGGATTTCTGAGCAGATAATAATGCGGATGGAAAATGAACTCTAAAAAAAGTTAAGCATGTTAGAATTTCCAACTAATAGACAGCAGCAAGCTCACAGAAACTGATTTTAAAATTCTATTTTCTATCTTTGCAAACCATCTGCCAAATTTTACTTCATGTGTTCACATTTGCATTAAACTTAAAGGATTAGTTCAGTGGTCAAGCATGTCCATCTTATATGAATGAGGACTTCAAAAGAAACACAATGGTGAAGAAAGTGTTCAAAAATCTTATTCCGTTAAGAAGATATTCAAGTTTAAAATTTGGTATCATTCCTGTAGAAACAACTAAAATCAGACTAGCTGTGATGCCACAGCCTCAGATTCCTCAAAAACTTTACATATTTTAAAGAAAGTTTAATTACTTTGTTCACTATTTAAACAATTTTTCCTCAAACTTTTTACAGGTGGTATACTATAAATACCCTTGCTAGATTCAGTTTTACTACTTTTTCTGTGGACATATCCCATGGTTTAAAAGCAGGATGAAATATGATAGAATACATACAGACTGAGGAATCTGAGGCTATGACATCACAACTAGTCTGATTTCAGTCATATTTACACAAATGATACCAAACTTTAAACTTAAATATCTCCTGAAAGGAATAAGATTTTTGAATGCTTTCTTCACCATTTTGTCTGTTTTGAAGTCCTCTTTTATATGAGATAAACATGATTGACCACTGAACTAATCTTTTAACGACTACAGGACTTCTGGTAATAGAGAACTCTTCCTCAATTGATAGGTAATCAATATAATTCGAGCATTTGGCACATCACAATATATCAGGACATTTAAATGCAGATAACTGCAGTTTCTACTTCCATGCTGATAAAATCATGTAATGCTATGTCTTTTCTAGTGCTGAATGTCTGTCTAGACTATTTGTTTCTGGATCAAATTTATTCAGCAATGCTTAGCCACAAGTATCTCTGTGTTCTTGTACATATTGTGTAGCTAACAGGTGGGCAAAGGGAGAGCATGGAGGTACCTCCATGGGGAGAGAGAGGTTAAATTTCAAGCAAAATTGATGATGAACTTTTTTTGGCTACTCTAAGCTTGAAAATTCAAAATGGTCAATTGGTAACTGATTTTGATAAATTGTTTTGCATTTTTTTTCATAGTTTACAACATATTTTCCTCCATTTGAGCTCAAGTTATTGCTTCCTGTCCACACTGTAGATCTTTCATTTTGTTGCGTAATTCCACCCCTAATGTACCTAACCACTTTGACTTCTTGACATAGCATTTTGTTGAGTGGTTTTGTATTTACTGAATAGGCAATGACAATAGTTGATCAAGATTATCTGAATTATAGTTTATTACAGTTTTAATACTTTGTACGCTATCTATAATTTTATATTGATAAGACATTCAGCTAAAGATTCTATTTTCCTTCTGTAATTTAGATAATTGAAATTGGGAGAAAACTCTTCCTGCCAGCTAGTAGTTACATTTCTATCATAAATAGATTAAGACATAGCTGTCATATCTGTAAATGCTGTGATTTCAATGAATAATCTTCAAATATATTTGTATATGTAGATCCATTTTATTACCATTGGGAAGCAGTTTTGCTTTCCAAGTGAAATAATGTAAGCATTGCAAATTTTGCTTGCCTCTGATACTGTATTTTGTCAGTAACCTATTTTGAAAGAGCGTTAGTAAATCTGAATGCTAACCTGTAGCTTTAATGAGTTCAAAATCGGAAAGTTAAAAAACATAAACTTAATACCAGAAACATTTTCATACAGTTTATTTAAAGCGTTATTTATTTTCAGAAACAAAATTATTATGGAGTAGCTGTAGTACATTTCCATCATAGATGGACTAATTATTATGGAGTATTATTGAGTAATTGCGGGAGGGGAGGGAGAAGGGAGCAATTCTATACTAAAGTGGTAGGTAAGTGCCGCCCAGAATTTCTAAATTGGACTGCAGTATGAGAGATTTTTTTGGTGTATGACAGTTTATGATTTTGATACCTGCAGTATGAAAATAAGTGATTTTTGATACCTGCAGTAAGTATGAAACTATGCAATTTTTTTGAGACCAGCAGTATAAGAGATTGGATTTTACCTGCACTACGAAAATTCTGAAAGAAGGGAACTGCTCGGGCAGCACATGTATATATATATACCTCACATATAAAAGTGCCCCCCACCCCACCACCCCCATAATTGAAACAATGAAACTTATATTTATATGGAGATTAGTTAGGGGCATGGGCAACTTGCTTTGTGGGGGGATTAGTACATAAAATATTCCCTGCATTAAAATCTAATTTAATGTCCCCCCACCCTGCCCAAATAAAAGAGGTTTGATTGTGTCAGATAGAGCAGCTCAGTCCTATTTGCTGTCCATGAAAATCTGAGTACAGTGCATTGGAATTTAAGTAAAGTCAGAAAAAATAATACACAATAATGCAGAAAAATGACAAAAACCCATGATTTAGAATCTTAGATTATGATTCTCTAAAACTCAAAAAAATTAAAAATAGAAAATGAGATTAAAAAAATTTAAAACTTTTACCTCAGCTAAAATAAGTCTAGCTATGCCACTGAAATAATTGCTGAAAGAAAAAAAGCACTGGCCATTACAATTTTGTAAAACTAATGGAACATTAAAACATAAAAATTAAATCTTTTTTTACAATTATTTAAAAAAATATTATTAAAAAAAGAAAAATTGCTCATTTTCTTTTCATGCTAGTATGGGCGTGTATAAATATTATTTACAAAAAGAAGACATAATTGCTTATTTTCTTTTCATGCATGGGTGTGTATGGGCAGCCATCACCGCCAAATTAATTGAAAAACAAAATCAAATTAAAAAAATATATATGTATAATTAGAACAAGAAAATCAGCTTTGGAGACGAAAACAAAATCAATAGAACAACACAATGAACTTCGAAAACTAAAAAAACGTGAGCTATAAAGAAAAATATACAAAATTGGAACAAATTAAAACTAAAAAAACTAAAAATTTAAACATAAAAACTTTAATAATGAAAAAACAAAATCTGATGATTTGATAAATATTCATTAAAACTAATTAATCTTCATATAAAACATTCAAACAGCAAAGTTTACATACAATATATGAAGATTCTAAACCTTAATTAAATCTCAAATGTAAACATATCCATACTTTACACATATGTTACAAAAATTGAAAGCAAAGCCACTCTGAAAGCTGTAAACAGGTAAATGTAGTCTTTTAATTAGCAATAATTTGAAAATGCGATACATACATTGAAACCTCAAAAGTTGAAACTGAATAGTTAAAAAAAAAAATCTCAAAAAGTTTTAATCCCAAAAAGTTTTAATCCCAAATAGTCAAAACATTTAAAGTTGAAAACTCCAGAAATTTTGCTAAAAAACAACTGGAAAAGTTAACGTTAAAAAGTCGAAAACTCTAGAAGTTGAAACATTGCCAAAAAACCGAAAACCGGAAAAGTTAAAATTCTATCTAAGGCTAAAAACTTGAAAAGTCAAAAACGCTAGAAGTTGAAACTTTGCCAAAAAACCGAAAACTGGAAACGTTAAAACTTTTTCAAAAGCTGAAAAATTGAAAAGTCAAAAAAGACTTGGCTCTGTCCAAGAGGGCTTGGCCCAGAGCGGGACGGGTATGTATGATTTCCCCTGATCTTTTGTTGCAAATAGTACGTTGATCAGCAATCACAACTCCCCGACTGAATTCAGAGTATTTACCCCAGAAATGGCATGTGCCATTGACCATTTTTTTTTTTTTACGTACTGCCTTACATTCTCTTTTTCACCTGGGTATAAAGAATGTGCACATGTCATCTACGTCATCAGCAATGGCGTGAACGAGCGCAGTGCTGAACGAAAGTCTAGACTTTCAGCTGTTCTGACAAATGTAACCTACTTTTTACTTCCTTTAAGTTAGACTGTCAGAATGTGCACTGACGTCATCATCCGTGTATGATGTAATCCATTCCCATGCAGTACAAACGATGGAGCGACATGGACGTCTAGCTTCTTTTTTATATTTTTTATTATGTAGGGGAATGGTGTGTAGGGGATGGGAGGTAGTTGTGGGGAGGGGAGGTACTGGTGGGGGAGAAGAAGCAGTGATGGACTGAAACAAATCTAACAGTTTTATTTTCTATGATTCATTTGATATTTCAATTAATCTTATTTATGGCTATGACAATATTTGGGAAGGGCTATGGCACTTTAGTGGCTAAGCCCTTAATAGCCCTCTCTTTTTGACACACCTCTGTAGAGTGCACACCTCATGATTACTTGCAAGTCTGACTGCATTCCAGCCTATAGGTCAAACAGTCAAATAGGTCGTTACGTAAAATAATTATTTCGCTCATATATGTTTTGGTCAGTGTGCACCACATTGCAATCGCACAGTTTCGCACTTGAACATGAAGAAAGCGGTACAGAAACTTGAAGAGGCAGCCAATCTCTTGAGGGTGGCTGCCTCTGTGGTAAGTGGCACCAGCACACATGGCCCCACTAACCTGCCGTTATTATACCAGCAACAACCCATGTAGCATGACTAGGTGGAACCCATATGGGAAAGAACTAAGCCATCTGGGCATGGGCCAAGCCATATTGAGCCCATACATGGCCCATATGGGTTAACTCATATGGGATCTACTTGGGCTTTTCCATATGGGGAAAACCTGGGCAAGCCCATGTGGACTGCATGAGGGATGACCATAAGGCAGTAAATGGGGAAAACCTGGGCAATCCCATGTGGGCAGAATATAGGTCAGCCCATATGAATATCATATGGGAAAAACCTGGGTATGCCCATATGGGCACCATATTGGCCTGCCCATGTCGTTATCATATGGGAAATACCTTGGCCAGCACATGTGGGCAGAATATGGGTTGGCCCATATGGGTATTATATGGTTAAAAACTAGGCAAGTTTATGTGGGCAGCATATGGGTCAGCTCATATGGGTATTACATTTAGGGAAAACCTGGACATGTCCATGTGGGCAGCATATGAGAAACACTGCGATGGGAGGAGAAATCTTTTAAGTAGGTGGAGTTTTGATATTTGATCTATCCGCAAGCAGTTTGCTCCCGTTTTCCATTCAGTTTGTTATTGGTGATCAAAACAGAGATACAGCTTAAAACATTTTGTGTTTTAATAAACAAATGAAGTGAGTATGTGTTTTAATAAACAAATGAAGTGAGTATGTTTTATTATGGGATTACAATGTACCAATTCTGATGCATGGGTAATACAAAATGAATAGAATTTTCAGATCTAGTATGACTTTGATTAAGTTACTTCTTCAAGTAATGTATGTAGATATGCAATTGATTGAGAGGGATTAAGGTGAAAGAAGGGGGTAGGGTGAAAAATGGGGGGTAAGGTGAAAAAAGGAGGTAAGGTGAAAACAGGGGATAATGTGAAAAAAGGGGTAAGGTGAAAAAAGGGGTAAGGTGAAAAAAGGGGTAAGGTGAAAAAAGGGGTAAGGTGAAAAAAGGGGTAAGGTGAAAAAAGGGGTAAGGTGAAAAAAGGGGTAAGGTGAAAAAAGGGGTAGGGCGAAAAAAGGGGGGTAATGTGAAAAAAGGGGTAAGGTGAAAAGTGCTCCTTTTAAAAAAAAAAATAAACAATTAAAAATGAAGTGCCCCTTTTACTTTTCTCTGTTATTTTGGATATTCTGTGATTGGTCAACAACTCTTCAATGCCATGGACTAAGCAACCACTGCTTATTCTAATTGATTTGTTAGTTTTTTATCCATCTGAATAACCAAAACAAAATGATTGTATATGCCAGCAAACTGCCCAATGTTGGATCAATACACTTTAATTCCTAACATAGGCGGGATTTGAGGGGGCAAAGGGGACATTGCCTCGCTTTTCTTTAACGGTTGTATCTTTTGTATGGAGATTTTTAATTCAGATTCCCACCACCCCCTCTTCCTCCTCCTCTCCACTTTCAGTTGGCAAATCCCGCCCATGCCTATAATATATAACTAAGATATACACAGACAGGGCCCTATAAACATGACCTTTGATTAGGGCTGCCTGCAATATCTGCTCTAACTTTCAGTCAAATGATACACAAATTGCCCAACAATTCCACTTATTCTGGACCGACAGACCGATGATAATTCATGATTTCCACCCAAAGACTAATTTTGTTCAGGAACAAATCTATGTCATCAGGTCATCACCACCTCTAAAAGGTTTTTTCTGCATGCCCTTTACACACTTACACAAATTTATTACCAATTGCCCAACAATTATCACGTTTGCCCTCCAAACTCAACATGCGAGAAAGGACTCAGGGGAGGGGTGTCATACTTTTAATTTGTTCCAATTTTGTATCATATATTTTTTTATAGCTCACGTTTTTAGTTTTCAAAGTTCATTGTGTTGTTCTATTGATACTGTTTTCATTTCCAAAGTCGATTTTCTTGTTCTAATTATATAATATTTTGTTTTATAAATTTGATTAGGTTTTCCAATTATCTTTGGCAGCGATGGCCGTCCATGTATATCTTATGGATATCTGAAGAAGAAAAACAAGTATCTATATTTTCCAACAAAATAGTCCCTCCTCAAATTTGAATATTCATGTAAGGAAATACTTAATAAAGCATCCTCAGAAATTTTAACTTGCACCACGCTTGCGACAAGCTAAGAATTTTCAGCTTGCGCATGCTGCAACCTTGCAGCAAGATAGTATTTGGAACAAATACTAGCCTGCACAAGCTAACATTAGCTTGCACACGCTAGCATAAAATAATTGTTAGCTTGCGCATGCTTGCAAAAAGTCAACACACTTGCAAGCGTGCTTAAAATGTCAGCTTGTCGCAAGTGTGCTGCAAGCTAATATTTCTGTAAGGTCTGATTGGAAAAAATAAACAATGCAAATTTCTATGGACTCAAGCTGCCATTCTCCGTTAAACTCACAAGTATACAACCATTTTCAAATCAGTTAGACATGTTACGGATTGATGACTTCTCAGTCGAAATGTAAGAACCTTTTTGTTTTATTTTAGGAGTTGTTTTTATTTATTAAGAGAGAATTCATGTTAATGCTTGTGTTGTTGACAAATTAATTATGTAATCACATTTTACAGTTAATTTGATTATTCATATCAATGGTTATCAATACCACCCTTACAGAAATATTAGCCTGCAGCAAGCTTGGAGCATGCTTGCGACAAGCTAACATTTTACCTTGCGTAAGCGTGCTGCAAGCTTGCAGGAAGCATGCTGCAAGCTAGCTGGTATTTGAAACAAAATTAGTTTGCACAAGCTGGCAAAAACCATCTGCAAGCTTGCGCAAGCAAGGAAAAACTTTCTGCAAGCTTGCGCAAACTAACAAATATTTTATGTAACTTGCGCAAGCTAATTTTAGCTTGCACAACTTAGCAAGCTAGCATTTGTTCCAAATATTCGCTTGCAGCATGCTTGTGCAAGCTTGCAACATACTTACGCAAGTTTGCAGCACACTTGCACAAGCTTAAAATGTTAGCTTGCGGCAAGCGTGCTGCATGCTGCAAGCTTAAATTTCTGTAAGGGCATCACATGCAAGTACTGTGTATTTGAATATTCTAGAGACTCAAGATTAATACACCTTCAGATTGCGGCCAAGTGCTCCTACATGGGATTCATGTTCTCACCTCTTTACCTTCAGATTGCAACCAAGTGCTACTACATGGGATTCATGTGCTCACCTCTTTACATTCAGATTGCGGCCAAGTGCTCCTACATGGGATTCATGTGCTCACAGCTTTACATTCAGATTGCGGCCAAGTGCTCCTAAATGGGATTCATGTGCTCACCTCTTTACATTCAGATTGCGGTCAAGTGCTCCTACATGGGATTCATGTGCTCACCTCTTTACATTCAGATTGCAGTCAAGTGCTCCTACGGTGGATTCATGTGCTCACCTCTTTACATTCAGATTGCGGTCAAGTGCTCATACATGGGGTTCATGTGCTCACCTCTTTACATTCAGATTGCGGCCAAGTGCTCCTACATGGGATTCATGTGCTCAACTCTTTACATTCAAATTGCGGCCAAGTGCTCCAACATGGGATTCATGTGCTCAACTCTTTACATTCAAATTGCGGCCAAGTGCTCCTACATGGGATTCATGTGCTCAACTCTTTACATTCAAATTGCGGCCAAGTGCTCCTACATGGGATTCATGTGCTCAACTCTTTACCTTCAGATTGCGGTCAAGTGCTCCTACATGGGATTCATGTGCTCACCTCTTTACATTCAGATTGCAGTCAAGTGCTCCTACATGGGATTCATGTGCTCACCTCTTTACATTCAGATTGCGGTCAAGTGCTCCTACATGGGATTCATGTGCTCAACTCTTTACCTTCAGATTGCGGTCAAGTGCTCCTACATGGGATTCATGTGCTCACCTCTTTACATTCAGATTGCGGTCAAGTGCTCCTACATGGGATTCATGTGCTCAACTCTTTACCTTCAGATTGCGGTCAAGTGCTCCTACATGGGATTCATGTGCTCACCTCTTTACATTCAGATTGCGGTCAAGTGCTCATACATGGGGTTCATGTGCTCACCTCTTTACATTCAAATTGCGGCCAAGTGCTCCTACATGGGGTTCATGTGCTCAACTCTTTACATTCAAATTAAGGCCAAGTGCTCCAACATGGGATTCATGTGCTCAACTCTTTACATTCAAATTGCGGCCAAGTGCTCCTACATGGGATTCATGTGCTCAACTCTTTACATTCAGATTGCGGTCAAGTGCTCCTACATGGGATTCATGTGCTCACCTCTTTATATTCAGATTGCGGTCAAGTGCTTCTACATGGGATTCATGTCCTCACCTCTTTACATTCAGATTGCGGTCAAGTGCTCCTACATGGGATTCATGTGCTCAACTCTTTACATTCAGATTGCGGTCAAGTGCTCCTACATGGGATTCATGTGCTCACCTCTTTATATTCAGATTGCGGTCAAGTGCTCCAACATGGGATTCATGTGCTCAACTCTTTACATTCAAATTGCGGCCAAGTGCTCCTACATGGGATTCATGTGCTCACCTCTTTACATTCAGATTGTGGTCAAGTGCTCCTACATGGGATTCATGTGCTCAACTCTTTACCTTCAGATTGCGGTCAAGTGCTCCTACATGGGATTCATGTGCTCAACTCTTTACCTTCAGATTGCGGTCAAGTGCTCATACATGGGGTTCATGTGCTCAACTCTTTACATTCAAATTGCGGCCAAGTGCTCCTACATGGGATTCATGTGCTCAACTCTTTACATTCAAATTGCGGCCAAGTGCTCCTACATGGGATTCATGTGCTCAACTCTTTACATTCAAATTGCGGTCAAGTGCTCCTACATGGGATTCATGTGCTCACCTCTTTACATTCAGATTGTGGCCAAGTGCTCCTACATGGGATTCATGTGCTCAACTCTTTACCTTCAGATTGCGGTCAAGTGCTCCTACATGGGATTCATGTGCTCACCTCTTTACATTCAGATTGTGGCCAAGTGCTCCTACATGGGATTCATGTGCTCAACTCTTTACATTCAGATTGCGGTCAAGTGCTCCTACATGGGATTCATGTGCTCACCTCTTTACATTCAGATTGTGGCCAAGTGCTCCTACATGGGATTCATGTGCTCACCTCTTTATATTCAAATTGCGGCCAAGTGCTCCTACATGGGATTCATGTCCTCACCTCTTTATATTCAGATTGCGGTCAAGTGCTCCTACATGGGATTCATGTGCTCAACTCTTTACCTTCAGATTGCGGTCAAGTGCTCCTACATGGGATTCATGTGCTCACCTCTTTACATTCAGATTGTGGCCAAGTGCTCCTACATGGGATTCATGTGCTCAACTCTTTACCTTCAGATTGCGGTCAAGTGCTCCTACATGGGATTCATGTGCTCACCTCTTTATATTCAGATTGCGCCAAGTGCTCCTACATGGGATTCATGTGCTCAACTCTTTACCTTCAGATTGCGGTCAAGTGCTCCTACATGGGATTCATGTGCTCAACTCTTTACCTTCAGATTGCGGTCAAGTGCTCCTACATGGGATTCATGTGCTCACCTCTTTACATTCAGATTGTGGCCAAGTGCTCCTACATGGGATTCATGTCCTCACCTCTTTATATTCAGATTGCGGTCAAGTGCTTCTACATGGGATTCATGTGCTCAACTCTTTACCTTCAGATTGCGGTCAAGTGCTCCTACATGGGATTCATGTGCTCACCTCTTTACATTCAGATTGTGGCCAAGTGCTCCTACATGGGATTCATGTGCTCAACTCTTTACCTTCAGATTGCGGTCAAGTGCTCCTACATGGGATTCATGTGCTCACCTCTTTATATTCAGATTGCGGCCAAGTGCTCCTACATGGGATTCATGTGCTCAACTCTTTACCTTCAGATTGCGGTCAAGTGCTCCTACATGGGATTCATGTGCTCAACTCTTTACCTTCAGATTGCGGTCAAGTGCTCCTACATGGGATTCATGTGCTCACCTCTTTACATTCAGATTGTGGCCAAGTGCTCCTACATAGGATTCATGTGCTCCACTCTTTACCTTCAGATTGCGGTCAAGTGCTCCTACATGGGATTCATGTGCTCACCTCTTTACATTCAGATTGTGGCCAAGTGCTCCTACATGGGATTCATGTGCTCAACTCTTTACCTTCAGATTGCGGTCAAGTGCTCCTACATGGGATTCATGTGCTCAACTCTTTACCTTCAGATTGCGGTCAAGTGCTCCTACATGGGATTCATGTGCTCACCTCTTTACATTCAGATTGTGGCCAAGTGCTCCTACATGGGATTCATGTCCTCACCTCTTTATATTCAGATTGCGGTCAAGTGCTTCTACATGGGATTCATGTGCTCAACTCTTTACCTTCAGATTGCGGTCAAGTGCTCCTACATGGGATTCATGTGCTCACCTCTTTACATTCAGATTGTGGCCAAGTGCTCCTACATGGGATTCATGTGCTCAACTCTTTACCTTCAGATTGCGGTCAAGTGCTCCTACATGGGATTCATGTGCTCACCTCTTTATATTCAGATTGCGGCCAAGTGCTCCTACATGGGATTCATGTGCTCAACTCTTTACCTTCAGATTGCGGTCAAGTGCTCCTACATGGGATTCATGTGCTCAACTCTTTACCTTCAGATTGCGGTCAAGTGCTTTTACATGGGATTCATGTGCTCACCTCTTTACATTCAGATTGTGGCCAAGTGCTCCTACATGGGATTCATGTCCTCACCTCTTTATATTCAGATTGCGGTCAAGTGCTCCTACATGGGATTCATGTGCTCACCTCTTGACATTTTCATGTAAACAAAAGGAATATTACTATGGAAATGTAGTTATTATCATGACAAAAATCTCTCTGCTGTAAGACACAAGTTTTAAAATATTTTGGTCCATATTGAAGGTAATATTAAATTAACGACATGGCTATAGACCCGGCTGCCGTGTCTATAATCGAACGCAAAATGTAACTAACCCGGAGTTGTTGACCAATCAGCAATCGGGATAATGATGTAATGATTGTGGCATTCAGATCTTGCCACACTCAACTCCAGGTCTACAAAACGTTACTGATTTATGTCATAGATTGTGTTGCATTCTAACTGTCTTAAGTCTTAATATGTCCCAATGATTGGATGATCATCAAAGGGAGTACGCTACACTAACAAGTAATGTTAGGCTTACTGTACTTAACTAACCTTATACTAGTTAGTAGTATAGTACAGTCACTTTTTCATGGCCCTACAAAACAACCAACCCACCCCCCTCTCTCAGTCGGCTGGACTCAGTCTTACTCGAACAGAAATGTCTAGATCTGGATCCTATGATAGTTCCAATTTCAATGAAATGCTAGAAGAGACCAGGCAGCTGGGTCTATAGCTTTCAATGAAATGTTATGGACTTGGCTGCCTGGTCCATAGTTTTGAACAAAATGTTATAGACTAGGCAGCCTGGTCCATAGTATTGAACGAAATGCAATACACCAGGCAGCCTGGTCTATAGTTTCAACTGAATGTTATTGGCACGACTGCCAGGTCTATGGCGCAACCTAAATTAAAGGTCAGTTATTGTGTTAAAATGGACAGAAATATACAATACACTTGAATGCTTTTGATTGGTCTAAATAATTACACATACACTGACAATTAAACCAATCAATAACCATCATGGAAGTGACCTCATTAGTACGTATCAGAATTACTGGCAGCTTGTTCAACATTTTTCTTAGGACAAGATTCGATCCCTCTTTATATAATACTTAAAATGAGAAGAGTAAAAATCATTGATATTCCATGATTGCGGTGAATCCACCTCACCTTGCTTCCTCTTACTAATTTACCAGGCTGAAATAGTTACTTATCGTCTCAATCACCAATCACAGTTCTTCTGTGAACTCCTGAAAATACTCACAAAATTTCAAAAATTGCCAACTTTGTAAACATGTTCATGTTTAATGCATTAAATATATTCCTTCTAACTTACAAACTTCCAAATAACTTTAAAAAATCTCACAAAATAATTCAAAATAAAGAATACAGCAATCTAAAAATGACATATATTTTCAATTTTCAATCTTCAAAAATTTCATCCTTTCATCAAATTTTGCCCTGTGGGAAGGGAAAAACGTTTTTAATCTTTAACTTCAATATCTTCCACCAAAATTGACAAATAAATCCCGTACCTGACTGATATTCTTCCCTAGGGTTCGTATACAGCGTAAATCATTTAATTTTAGGTTGATAAGAAAAAATGTTTATCCAACGATGCAAGATGTTATTGTGACTTCCTCGATGTATAGATATAGTTGTGAAAGATACAAAAAAACAATGTAGAATCTGTAAGTTCGTAAGATCTTTCATCGAGAAAATGCTCATTTAAAAGAAGTTATAGCCATCAGACAAGGAAAAGAAGAAGCAACACAGCATAGTTAATCATTCTAATATCTACGCTCAAGTTCTGGAATCTTGGAAGAAGAAAAAAACTGACGGGACAGTTCAGCGTTAAAAAAGCTACAAGATTTTCCTTTCTCGATTTTAATAGGAATATTCCCGTGAATTTTAATTTACGCGGTAGAGGACTATTAAGGACTATTAAGAAACAAACTGATAAAATATTAAGTGGAAGTATAAGCAGGTAATATCGGCAAAGTTTAATATAAAAAAAAATATAAAAACATTACATTTACATAAGCATAAGCTCAATGATCTGATCATTTATATGCAAGGATTAAAAAAAGAAAAAGAGTGGCTTACATGAGAGCCTCGTGGTAAACCTTTAAAATCTCAATAAAAAGTGTGTTTTAAAATTAGTAAGAAATTTAAAAAATTATTAGAAAGTTTACTGTTGAAGACCAATCCATGCCATGCCTCCCCCATTGCATCTTCTCAATTTCAAATGCATTTTATTCAAAATTAATTTGAGTTTCTTCAATGATTGAAATTTTTTTTTTTTTGTTCACGTCATGTCTTAATATTCCACTGAATAATTCAAATTTCATCAGATGGTAAAACATAGTTATTAACATAAACTCTGCTGCCGTATCCACTACAGTTGTTTCAATAACTATACGGAGTTATGTCTCTCACTTACATTTCTATTATCTGCCTCTAAGAAAAGATTAGCTCAGGACTTAAGAAAGTTGATCTTGTATGAATAAAGGACTTTAAAGGAAACAAAATGGTGAAGAAAACACTTGAAATCTTAATCTGTTAAGAAGATGTTTAAAGTTTGGTACCATTTGTGCAGAAATGACTGAAATCAGACAAGATGTGTGATGTCACAGACTCAGATTCCTCCTGAGTCTTTATGTATTCTGCCATAATTTTCCTGGGATTTTGTAGCTTAAAAACCATGGAAAATGTCAGAAAAATAGTAAAACAGAATCTGGTAAGGGTAGTTTTAAGTTACCTCCTAAAGAAAATTGCAAGAAAAATAATTCAAATAGTAAAAGGGTTACATAAATTTTCTTTAAAATACATTAAAAAATGTTAAGAATGTGAGGATGAGGGCGCCAACCTTTTATAGCAGACTTTTTACACCAGTCATTTATACAAGATAAGACAGAGCTTTAAACGTGAATATCTTCTTAACGGAATAAGATTTTTGAATGCTTTAATTCTTCCCTATATTGTTTTTTTTCATATAAGATCAACTTCCCTGACCTTTAACCTACCTTCAATCTGAATCTTACAGTAGTATCTCACTGTGAGACGTCTCATGCTTACATTTATCCTAGAATCTCAATCTACAATCATTTACAAAACTTGATGATACACTTCGTGAAAATTTGTACTGCTTTTATGTAAATACTTGATTCTTCATTTGTTATTTTATACATCAAGAATAATTGCACTTTTTCTTTGTGGTTCCTTGTTCCGTACCGTATCCTCTAACTTTAAATTAGCATCTTCCTAATGTCCCCAGTGTCCCCTAAGTTACATAACAATAGTAACCCATCCCCTTCCTCCCGCACCTCATTAAGCTGACCATTGTTAATGTATTTTCTCAAATTAGGCTAAAACACACAAAAATCCAACATTGGAAAGAGGAGAGGGGGTGTGGAGTTAAAAATCAAGGAAAGTATTAAAGAATCACAACACTTTTAAGTTTAGCCCTTTGCAATGCTGAACTGTTCCAATGGTTTTGTCAAGATTTTAAACCTTACCCCACTTTTTCTGCTCTTTTTCTTACCCATCTTATTCATCTACTATTTGCTCTTATGCACTTTATCACTTTAACCCAAAAAGGGAAGCAGTTTAGGATTAAGTACAGTGGGTCACCAAACAACCATTTGTCATGCATACTGCGTACCATGTCATTCAGAATTCTGTGAAATCATGGAGTTCTTTCTTTTGTAAATGGATGTGACTACCTTTATATGCATACTGCATTATTGCTTTTAGGATGATTTAAGATGCAGCAAATTCAAACCACATCCTGCAGTATTAACTGAAATCTCAGACTTATAAGTACTGGAGTATGCAGTAGCTGCCCAACCAATAAAGCACCAGTTGTGTTGTCCGTAAATACCACTTTATTAGCAGACACTAATGAAGCCATCACTCCTACATTACTGATTAATCATATACCTCTTATCTCCATCTAGATCTTATCTCCATCTGGATCTTATCTCCATCTAGATCTTACCCCACTTGTTCTGCTCTTGAGTTCTCTACACTGTGCATCTTATTCATCTACTTCTCTTCCACACTTCATGTCAAAGCTGAAGTATCTTGGCAAGATGATCAATTATCTTGACCAATTATCTTATCTTAATTAAAACAAAGATAATAAGACAATTCAACCCAAAAGGAAAGCAACTTAGGATTAAGCAAGCCATCAAACAACCATACATCATGCATGCTACGCACGCAAGTCATTTAAATTTCTGTGAAATCTTGTATTTCTTTTCTCATTCTTTTGTAAATCGCTGTGACTGCATTATACATTTTTTCACATCAATGCCTTTAGGATGTAAACACAAATGCCAACCACATCCAGCAGTATAGACAGTTTCAAATCCACTTTAGCCGAACGTGATTTCTTCAGTACTTCGACCAATCAACTGCTGGGGGAATTTTCCCTTTGTTACCCAACCAATCAACTGCAGTTGTTGGAGGAAAGACTTGTAAGCAACCATGGGTGTCATTACCTTCATGTATAACACACGTATAAAAACATGGTTTGGAAAACATTTTTCGATATGCTTGGTTCTATACCGTGCATGAATTATGTAGACAGCCAAGATTTAATTGGTCGATAAAATTCCCCCAGTAAACCATTGGTCCATAAGGGACACATAAATTTCCGCAATGACATATTATTTAGACTTCCAGAAAATTTAGATTCAAAAGGGTTTGTTAATGTTGAGTAATTTCATCATGTTGTGTACATCTCCTTTATTCCCCAACCGTTTTCAGCCAATTTCGGCGGTTCAGTAAAACAAACAATTGTCCAACATTGACCTGTAATGCCACTCATGCACAGTAAATATTAATATTGTGTGGATAAATTGTTTACAGAACCAATTAATTTTTGAACAATAAGTGCAGCTGGTATAAAAATTTCATAGCAAGGAGGAAAGTTGGGATATCTGTATGATTTTTTAAGCAGATGTACACAATATGAAGGCAAATTAACTGTTAAATTAAAGCCAAAGATGTGTGTTTTTTTTTTTTAATATATGACTCAAAAGAAATTTAAGTATTTCCTGCAGAATTGACCTGAACCACCATCTATTGAAATATTGGATCTGATACTAAGAGTTAAAGAAATTTAAAGCATCACCTTCAATCAACTAAAATACAAAAAACAAATCGGCCAAAAAGTCACCAAATATATGAAGATCTCAAGTTATTCACAAAACTTCTTGTCTCTCTTTTCATTAGCTTCAAAAGTGCCCAACAGAAAACACTTAAGCTTGCAGATAAATATTCGTAAAATATCATATAAACATCGCAACCATTATCTTCCCTTTTAAAAATTTGAATTGCTGTTAATTTCTGAGAAATTTCATCTATTTAATTCTCTTAAAAGTATTCATTAATGTAAATGCAATCTCACGAGAGGTATGACTTTGTGGTGGCTGTCAATTTCTGAGAAATTACATCTATTAAATTCTCTTAAAAGTATTCATTAATGTAAATTATGGAGTCTCACTCGAGGTATGACTTTGTGAGAACATTGTTTTAAAAAAAATAAAAACTCTTAAGAATTTTCCCGATGGCATTTTACATTCAATAAACATGGAATGATAGCATAAAGCAATATGACTTTAATGGATTTCCATAATAATCCAAATAAAGAAATATTTAGAAAGTCAACAAATTAATCAATTTTATTTCAATTTTAAGATGCTTTAGCAAATGGCATTTTTTTAATGTTATCCCCATTGTCTTTTATCATGTCTTTTTCCTATACATCTTCGTGCTTATTTGCCATGATTTGCCAGCCAAAACAAATAAGTCACATGATCATGAAATGCCTCTATAGCATAGAGTGCTGTCATGACATATGGATTATCACGATATCGCTTTTCCCACGACATGAAATATGCCTCTCGCGACATATCGTGATACCAAAAACTAATACTCAACTAAGAAATTTTCGCGCAACTAGGTTAGGCTACCTCGTACGTTACTAAATCTAAAAATCAAGTTTAGGCCATTAAAAAAACTCAAAATAATCGTGAAACCTAAAAACAAGTAAATAAAAATCGTGCTTCGTCACCACACACTGGCACGCACCAATGTAAGTTGGCAAAAAGAACACAAAATGTGCTACTCCGGCTCTCACTTTAATGATTCATGGTCACGTTGGCCGAAGTACCAAACATGTGCGTGATGAACGTAAGTAAGTCACACAAACATGTCGTCTGCTAGATCTGCAAATCATTTTTTCTTGCGTTTATCATATCATGGAGTAAATTGTAACTACATGATCATATAATGTTAGCAATATTAATAATTTGTTTAGTGAGTCAGTTTTCTTGAAAAGTATCGCGATACTACGATATATCGCGATATTTTTCTCCACGATAATCAATACGTAATAGAGCATGTGGTGGCAGCACTAATAACATATTCTGTAACACTACTTGCAAGAGCGACTGGGCTTTAGTTATGTAAAGAGGTAAGGGGAGGGGGAAGGATGGGAATAATGGATGGAAAGGGACTGTAAGGCTGCAAGTAATGTCTTCATTTTTTTAACTTTTATCAGTTGTGATATTTTCCTAATCTATCATGAGCTTATACACTAAGGAATGTTTTACCCTCTGAAGTAGTTCTTCATAGTTTTCTGTGCACAACATTGCTATCATAATTTCTATATATCTATATACATATCTATATACATATATGTATACATATATGTATACATATATGTGTACATATATATATATATATATATTATATGTATATATATATATATATATATATATATATATATATATATACATATATATATATACATACATACATACATACATACATACATACATACATACATACATACATATATATATATATATATATATATATATATATATATATATATATATATGTATAATCCAAAAGATTGTATAGTGTAAAACCATCACAATGGAAAAGTGCTCAATCAAACGAAAGCTGTAAAAATATACATAATCCCTATCACTCAGCATTTTGTTTCTGATGAGTGAGGTCTTGCCCTTACGAAACAGATCTGTCAAATAAAATGTACAAGGTTTAACTTGCAAGTCTAGAATTTATACATTATATATATATATATATACATATAAAAAATATATATATATATATATAATATATATATATATATATATAATATATATATATATATATATATATATATATATATATATATATATATATATATATATATATATATATATATATATATATATATATATATATATATATATATATTATATTTATATCACTATGGAATTATATTTAAATGAAATAATATTCTGTATTCATGACAAAAACTGTGAGAAAATACTTCTGGATCAGGAAATCAAAGTTCATCTGTAATAACAAGGAAAGATGGTGAAGCTGTCTCCCATGACCACACAGGATATTAACATCCTCTCCCTTGTTTTGAAAATGTATGAATATTTAACACCTGTTAATACAACATAGTACTGAAATGGATATAATTAGTCTTAACACATACAACCCATAAATTATCACTAAGGACAGATGATTTCAGGGATTAAGAATAAAACTCCCTGGTGGCACCAAAAGGTAGTTTTGTCACTAGTTTTGAAAAGAGAATTACATGTTCTCACTTGAGTGCTAGCTTGCTCAGGCAGATCTTTCTATTGTGAGAATGTTAACCAGATCTGATCGCACTTGCTTGATCTTGAATTTACTCAAGGGTAACACCATGATCCGGAGCAGACGATTGAATCCACCAAATTTAAATGCAGAACAGTGACTTGCGATCACGAACGAAACTGTTTTGATTTACTCACTGGGCTCCACAGCTGCAGGCCGTGCTACAAAGTCATAACAAAAAGATACAAGCACAAATGAAAGAGGAACGAGCACAGACAGGAAGAAGGAGGAGGAGGGGGGGGGGGGAACAAAGGCCACACAAAAACAAACCAGACAACAGTCAAGGGACAAACAAGTGAAAACGTGTACACAAAAAAGCGTTTCGGAGCCACCCCACCCTGGGAAAAACTACTAATAGCTAACTATAAGTTAACACCATACCAAAAGTTCCTAGGGTGAAATGTAAAAATACTAACTAACAAAATATACTAGAAACAAGAGCCCAAGGGCACTATGGTTCCTTGCTACAGAATGAAATTTTGGGGCAGATGGAGGTCATCCGTAACTCTAGAACCAGGCATGCTATTTAAGTGGGGAAATGGCTCATTCTTTGCAGCTCATCAAGGTCTATCACTTACCAAAAAATTATTAACTTGTTATTATAGCCATTTTTCTCCCAAAATAAGCATAATTTTACAGATTTGACTATTGACCTTTTGACTTAAGAGTCAAATGTAACTTGACACTCTGATTCCAAAACCAAAAAGGCAAGTCCGTACAACCATCCTAACTAGACTTAAGAAATTTTGACCTCCGATAACTCCGCACATGAAGGTCGTACAGGAATCAACCAATTGCCTTTTTTGATCGAAAGGTACTTTTGAAATACGAAAATGGGGTCAAAATTATCGAAATACCAAAAAAAAAATGTTAACATTAGAGGTCACCAGATGTCAAAGTCAATATGAAGCGGAATGGCAAGACAATTACACTGGTTCCACTCCCACTCCCAACTGACATTTCATTCTCAAGTTATTAAGAACAATGTATTTTTGACCTCAATACTGATTTTCCTATCATGAGTTAGAGCGTACCTAAGCAAGTGTCACAGACACACACGCCAAGTTGAATACATAGGGTCCTTTGCTAATGCAAGGAACCAAAAATAACATTTTACTTCAAGTAAATTTGGAGCACATGAATTTTAGCATGAAAGTGTCTACCACTTGCACTGCTTGTCTGAAAGGATCAAATGTGTTGGGTCTGATGACAAGGAGTTATTGTTTTAAACATCCTAAAAATCACATTTCGATCCTTCAAGTGACCTTTAGTGTCCTTGGATCACATGACTGTTTTGTGGGAAAATATTCTTTTCCACTTGTCCACTTGTTTGAAAATATCAAATGTGTGGGTATTGTCAATGAAAGCTATTGCTTTAATATATTACACTGATGGGGTCTGCTAGACAGAAATTCTATTCTTAAGAATATATATAAACCAATAATACAACCCACTGGAATGCAATTCATACCACCTCACAAAAGATATCCATAACACTTTAAATGTAACTTCACAATGAGACAGAGCGAGGTCAATGTTATAAAAGTGTATTATGTAATAGCTAAATAGATTGATAGTTCCTGGCCTTGCTGATGTGAAAGCACACTAGTCTTTTAACAGCTCTTAGGGTATCATGGCATGGACTCTGGACTTCTATTTATACCATTCCATGTATTCTTATCAAAAACTGTGTTTAATGGAAAACAAGTAAACTTAATTCTAGTAAATCATAAAAATAAATTATATCATTTGTTCTTCAAATCAATAACTATTTGGCGTCAAGCTTATTTTCATTATTTTATTATTGTTTTTGACCCTGACCTTGACCTTCAATCACATGACCGTTTTGTTGAAAAATATTCCCCTACTCTATACACAACTTGTTTCAAATATCAAATGTACAGAATCTTGGCACTAAGAGTTATTATCATTGTCAAATTCGAGTCCAATGTCCATAGTCCAAGTCCAAATTCAATATTATGCACTTTGACAAAAAATTGTTTTTGACCCTGACCTTGACCTTCAATCACATGGCCGTTTTGTATGAAAATATCCCCTACTCCATACACAACTTGTCCCAAAATATCAAATGTACAGAGTCTTGGCACTAAGAGTTATTGTCACTAAAAGTTTTTCCATTTTTGGCCGATATCTGACCCCAGGTGACCCCTACGGGCGCCAAAAACAATAGGGCACATCTTCACAATATGGCAGACCAACCTACCAAATGTGACTCCATACCGATTTTCCTATCTTAAGTTAGAGCGTACCTAAGCAAGTGTCACAGACACACACACACACGCCAAGTTGAATACATACAGTAGGTTCCTTTGCTAACGCAAGTAACCAAAAAGGACAAAGCCAAAGAATGAGCTAAATAAGATTTTCAGAAAACGGGCCTTTTACTTTAAGCTGATGTCAAATGTTCGGAATGTAGTTAAGTTATGCAATATCCTGTTAGGGGCATGTAAAATGTTAAGAATGTTTTCAGTCATCATGACCAGATTACCTACAGTGGGTTTGATCCCAAGCTCGTACCGAAGTTAGAACACATAAGAATGTGTTTTTTTACTTCATCGAGAAAGGCCATCGTCCGGGATCATGATCCGATCCGGGGATAAGTCAGAATACGTCCTTAACTCTGATCCGTATTTTTTAGATATCTAAAAAGTACCAAGATGAAAGTACTAGAGCAACAATGTAGTAGCTCAATGGCCCATAAAACATGGTGGCCGTAAATATTGTAATGTTAAAGAAGCACTAGACCGAAAAGTGAGTGCTTGTTTTTGCGAATTTCACAAATATATCACCCGCAAAATATCGATTAACTTCATGCCTCCATAGCCCACAGACAACATGAGGGCAAAGGTTACTTCATAGTTCATATTAACCAGAAATTTGCTATACCGTTATGTACTAGATATGCATTTTGATTTTTCGGGGACCTTCTAAAAATACGCCCTCACTTTTCGGTCTAGTGCTCCTTTAATACCACATACATGTACAGTACACTAATGAATGTTTCAGGAGACTCAGCCACTCAGCATGTCAACTGTTTTGTGCTAGAAAATGAAACCAATAGTTTAATTATAATGAAAGTACTGTTAATTCTACTGCTAATAATAGGAATTAGGGAGACTCCCTTGGTGGTACTAAGTAGTAGTTTTAGTTGATTTAATTCTGGTTTTGGTTTGGTTTGGTTTGTTGATGATTAACAGGCACCGCGACAGTCAGAGTAAAATATGCCGAAAGGGTGTAAATAAATAATAGTGTAAGAGTTAGGATAGTAAGGAGATGGAAGGTTTATAAAGGAGATAAAGGGGTAAGGCTGAATGTGGGAGAAAAATCTAGGTGGAAAGAAAGGTTTTGGAATCATGTCTTTTAATTTGGCAAAAAGCTTATTCAGTTTATCTGCAAGGGTGTATGTGAGTAATCAAAGTACTGGGATTATGTACAAAATATGAATGGAATAAGGAAAAAGCATCTAAAAACCTTCAAGTAATTCAATTGTTTAACAAGATCTATGGATAGTTAGCTCAATTGAAAGAACATGCTATTAACCATGAAAATGGCAAAAAGTTTAATCAAAATTGGTTGACGATATTAAAAACCTTATAAATGCTCTGCCAGTGCTATAACTATATACTTTATGAGTCTTGACTGATGAGGGGGACAGGATGCTGATAAGTCTAACAAGAATTGTCTAGGGGATAGATTCTGCCTGGCATGGGAGACATAATTTCAAATTTGGTCAAATTGTCAAAATATTGTAGTAGTTGTTGTTGTTAGTTGCTGTTGTTGTCATTTTTATATATATTTTTTCAATGGGGGGGAGTAAGGAAATAATACCACAAATTACAGTACAGTAGCTATAGGAAAAGGGGAAAATACAGTAGCCTCCGTGGAGGGAAGGAAGGGGGGTAGGGGGGGGGGGGGTACTCATGAAGTTACCACCTAACTTTGCATGTAAAGTCAATGGAAAACTACACACCGGAAGCAACATTTTTTAAAATCCACTTTAAAACCTCCCCCAACTAAAATTCCTGAATATGTTATTGAAAATCTACTTGTCAATATTGATCATGAATGCTGACACGAAAAAGCGACTAACCCCGTCACAAATCCTTTAAAAGAAAGCAGTTTTCATGTCCCGATGTGCTCCTAAGGAATCCCACTTGGCAATAAAGAATTTCCGCATCCATATAATTATTTCGGTCGATTCCATCTTTTTCATGGTTTTACATTTTTACATTAAACCAATGAACAAAACGACTGATCGATCTTCATGTTATCTCATGAATATTCTCTTCTTCTTTTTTTTTTGTGGAAAGAAAGCCGACAACTCCTGCAGTCACCGATTTGTTTTCCGTTCGATTTCTATCTATCTAAGTTATTTTTACGGGAAGAAAGTAATAAACAAATCCTTGAATAACAAAGAAGAAAATTATCAACATTAAGAAGGTATGTGTTTTCGTAGTTTTTGAGATATCCTAATTAATCTCTGTGTGCGATGGGATCTTTCATTCAGCCTAACGTTAAGTTACGCATGTTATTCCCCACAGAGGCTACCCTATTGTCATCTATAATTTCAATAAAATTTCACCATATATCAAAAGCTGTAACCATTATATGCTATATACTGCTATATGGACCAAAACCAAAAGGTTTTGTGGTTCTGATGCTTTTTTCATATGCTGATTGATTTGCAAGTTTCATACAAACTGTTATGTCATTGCATATCATGAAATATTTGTTTCTGGATATTTATTCATAAACCACGCCCATCATGCATGATGCAGATCAATAAAATAGACATACCTTTTGACAACACTAGCATGTGCACAATAACTAACAACATTATCATAGCAAGTATGATGCAAAACAGACATACTGTACGGTTAATCATGTATCATATTTAAAGAATTTTAGGTTAAGCCCTGCCTACTCATTAGTATGCATGTATCACCACCAAAATCAATAAAGCACATCCACAGATCATAGGCTATCTGTGTACCACATATGACTTAAATCCACTTTATCAATCTTTAGATACCGTGGTTACAAGACTTTTTAAGCAAAATCATATAAAGCCCTGCCCACTATGCATACTAATGAAATTCAACGTTTTTATACCATAAACATGGACACATTAGCAAATATCATAACTGTAACAAATATACAACGCAACATGTATGTGGTTGTTAAAATATGAGCATTTCAATTTGTTTACATTAAGCCCTGCCTACTCAGTAATATGCATGACATCATCACCAAAAACAATAGGGCACATCTACGGACCATGGGCTGTATGCATACGACATATGACATGAATCCACTGTGCCTTTCTTGAGATATCGTGTTTACGAGCTGGCCATCACATACACATATAAACACACCCTCCCATACACACACACGTGCCATCATGACCACATAGGTTTCTGATGCTATCACATAGGAACCAAAAATGAGCAACGTTGACACTTTCACTTCAATCCAGAACTTTTCTTTATAGGAAATGTTTTCAACCTCATCAGCGTAGAAAATCAGCAACCCAAATAATTCACAAAATGTTACAAATGGAATTTTCGGTGAATTTCACAGGCTAAATTGCCTTATAATTAATGATGTTATGCTGATGTAGAAACTGGGTTGCAATTAATCATTCCCTAACAGTAAAAATGTAGAATTAAGCTTTTCACAAAGCACGGAACTCAATTAAATACCTTAAAGTTGATATTCAAATCACTGTATTAATTTTGAATGGTGTTTTTCTTTTTTTTTTCGCTTTGAAATTGTCTTTTTGTCTCTTAAATAAACCAAGAAGCTACTGTATACTTTATGTGCAATCTATTTTGTCTCTTACATCGTTTTTGTTCGCATGAAAGAGACAAGAGTTTGAAGTTTGTCCTACTTTAAAGAAATTGAAAAGAAGCAGAGATTTCTCTTATTATATCAATTTTTGATTACAAACTAGATCATCAGTGGAGAAGTGGAATGGAGTAGAAACTACACCCCCAGAAGTAGATATGATATACAGCTACAAGTGAAAATTGGTGAAAGGTTGACGACCTGTTTTTACTTTAATTAATTCACTTTATTTACAAATTTGGTTAAAATTCAGAGCATTTTTCAAAGACTGGTAGATAATTACAAATATGTTAAGATACATTGCAGAATATAAAACCCATATGGAAAGCAAAAGAAAAGGCTGAGGAGACTCTACTGAAAGTTTGGAAAAAACTTGCAAATATAAAGTACATATGCTTTCTTTCATCAAAAAGAGTATAATAATCCGAGTAGAAAATTCATTGAATTTTGAAAACAGCATATCGTATTTTACGTACTAAACGCCCCTGCCATAAACGTCGACCCAACATTTTTTGACTAATAACATAAATTTGAAGACCTAAAATCATTTTTGTTGCATTCTTTGCTTATTATGCATCTGACGATGTTTCTGTAGTGGTTATTGTGGGGCTGGTATAGAACCAATTCACAAAATGCAGTTATAATAGCACACTGTATGCGGCCATGGAACATGGGCGCTTATCAGGAAGAAACTTTGGGCCTAGAAAGCGGCGCAATTCTACTTTTGTAAGTAATGTAATTCTTTATATATTTCTTTTTTAAATCTCAAATATCAAAGGTTCTCAAATTGTGTTCTATCGTTAAATCTCATTCAGGTTATGATAATATCCGATTGCTTGTTCACTATAGCCAACTTCTCCCGATCAAAATATTGGGGGAAGGACCAAGAAACAACACTTTAACATGAGTAACTTTCTGGTTGTTCCATTCTGAAGAGAGAAAAAAAATGCAAAATCTATGCTAATTAGGTATCTAAGCTTTAAAATGCTGTAAATGGGTCTATTTCTAACTGATTTGATGTTAGGTTTTGCTGTTTTCATGGTTTTTAGTACATTTCAATCCATCTTAGCAAATCTTGTTGATCTGCCCATTAATCTTAAAGTCTTGTTTATCCTATTTCGTCTAAGCCTTCTGAACAGAATTATATATATTTATAACATCTCCTTAATATAACTACTGTATATAGCCATGCAGTTATGGTAAATACAAAATCCTTTCATATCCCACATTGCCTCTCAGCATGGGCTCAATCTAATAATTTAACATATTAGAATTCGACCTTTAAAGTTGTTCATAAGAAATAAGATTGTTTTTGTGCATGGCACGGGTGATCATGGCAACAATGCCTAAGGAGTCACAATATTTGTTAATTTACGACAAATCTGCTCATTTAACCTGACACGTATAACAGGCCGTTCAGGTATGTTCTACAAGATTAGTGTAGAGATCTTATTATGTCTTCTCCAGATGCAAGAACGGGTAATACAAGTGATGAAAGAAAAGAACAAAAGAGAATGTGAATTTGGGGAAAAATTAAATACTTATCAAAAACAAGATGCAAAAAGGATGATAATGGTTGACACATATTGATCAAACTGATGTGGGCATGCATGACGAGGGCACAAAGAATGGGCTGTAACAGGGATATGTTCATTAGGACCCCCGCCAACCTCAAAAAAGAAAAGAAATGGGTATATATAGTTCTGAAAAATTCCTTCCAGAACAACAAAGTGTGTATTACAGACTTAGCTGCTTGAGAGTACAGTAAATGTTGACAGCGATCAAAAACAATAGATTTATATTCCTGAAATATAATTATTTTCCAGAAGAATTTGAAAGGAATATTCCTGTGGATTTCATTTTCATATATATGATAGAGCAAAATGCAGAAACAATTTGGTTTTAAAATCATGTTGATATCTTTTTCCATTCATGAGTTATTGCAATTCAAAGATTGCATGAGTGTGGGAAAAGTGACCTCACACTGTACACTGTGATGTCATAAAGGCAGATTCAAGACAATTTGTGTGTATTTCTTTGAAAATTTATTCTCTTCCTGAATATTGGAAGCCTTTTTCATTTAATTGTTTTAAAGGAATATTCCCATGGAATTTCATCTTAAAATATTTGATAGAGGACAATAAAAGAAATAGATTGTGAAAAAACCAAGTTAATATCTTAATCCTACGAGGATTATTGAATTTGAAAGATTTTTCTTGTCTGCATAACAAAATTTGTTGATCTCAGTCTAAGTTATCATTATGATGTCATCACAGCACTTCTGTACTATTCACTTGGTTGCAAATGTGAACTGAGGTCAGACCCCATAGCAACCGGGCACATTCACCCCGCATTGAAGTGAAAACAAAGTAATCAGCTGTGTTTGTTTACATGACATACAAAGTAAATGCATACAGACTTGCCCATATGTATCGCGCAAAGGTTTGATTTCACTCCAGAAAATGACGTCATCTCCCGGATGTGACGTAGCACCAACCAAGTAAATTCTTTGTATTTCTTTGAAAATCAATTTCATATTTTCTTAATGATTTGGAACATTTTTTGTCTTCAAAAATTATTAAGAATAGTGCAGAATAAAATTTACAATGTTTTCCAATATGTTCTTGTAATTTATATTTGAATTATGAAATATTAGCAATTAATTTTCAAACAAATACATAACAATTAGTACAGAGAGTGCTGTGATGACATCATAATGATGACTTAGACTCAGAACAAAAGTCATTTTTATGCGGGCAAGAAAAATCTTTAAAGTTCAAGAACTTCTTCTAGGAATGATATATCAACTTTTCTTTTTTATAAATTTGTTTATTAATTTGTTCTCTATCAAATACATAAAAATAAAATTCCATGGGAATATTACTTTACAGAGATACATAAGAATTGTCTTATTGTCAAATTTAACTTTGTAATATACTGTACTGCAAAGAAACTTTTCACTCATGAAATCTTTGAAATGTATTCACTGCAAACCAAAGTAAGATATAAACCTAATTTTCCCTCCAATTTGTTTCTTCGATAGTCCTCTCCCATATATATGAAAATTCAGAGGAATACTCTTTTAGTGATTTAAGTTTGTTTAATTCTTCACTAAGATGTTTCTATTATTATCTTCTTTTTCACAAGATGATCAAGCATGGCCACTGAACTAATTTAAAAAATCTATTCATCATTTTCACTTCAATCAAAATAGTGCAGAAAAAACACATTTCCCATTTGTTTAGGTCAGGATCCACCACTATACTGTAAGTCCTCCAATGTCACAGAAGTTGAATTATAATTTTAAACATACTTTAGCCTTGAGGAAAACCTTGTCCAACTCTGATTCAATATTAGATGCAGTTGTGAATGCAATCTGTAAGGATTTTTTTGAAGACACCGTTCCATATGTGGTAGCGGGTGTAGCTGGGAGTTAGTTTTGAAACATAAAAAAGCGTCGTCGATTTACCTTGCAGCAAAAACGATATATATAGATTTTTTGAAAGTATCTTGTTTTATGAAATATACTGTTGAACCATGAAATGAAATATTTGAAAGTTATCAGTTTCTTGATGACATTTTCTTTCCACTAGTCAAGTTTTTGAACAAGGTATATAGTAGGAGTGAATTAATATACATTCTTGAGATCAGATAACTAGCGACAAGGACATATACGTCAAAGAGAGAACTAGTATTGACGAGAGACAAAAGATGTTTTGTCAAAGACAGCAGGGGCGGACTCGTTGTATGGTCCACCAGTCCTGGACCAGTGTACCTCTTGGGTTAGGCGGTGGAGGATTCAATTTTTCCCATAACAAATACTGAAATTGTTCATTCTAGTAGTCTATGGTGCCATGCAGGTACTCCACTTGGACTGGTAGATTTCTATGTGCCAGTCCACCCCTGACAGGAAAACTGTTTCTTATCAAATAAACATGCATGAACACTCAACATAATCCTTTAAAGGAATATTCCCATGTTTTTTGGTAACATTTCATTAGAAAGAGAAAAATATTAGAAATAATTTATTACAAAAATCATATTGATATGTTATTCCTACCAGGAGATATTTAACTTTTAGGGTTCACAAAAAAGGCCAATAACAAATCAGAAAATGCTCAGTATGACATCACAGCAACACATTCTCCCACAAATTTTATCTACTGTATGTATTTCATTATTAAAATCTATCATCCTTTTTATAGTAAAACCTGCTAGAAAAATAAATTGATGAAAGTTACAGTGGGTATTTATATACATTGCCAAATATACCCTACTTCAATAACTAGTGTCTGTTTGTAATCATAAAGAAACAATCAATTAACATTCAAGGAAATACATAGACATTTGCAATGGAATTGCCTCTATGACATCATCAAACACAAATTCATCATACTAAACAAAAACTTTATAATGCAATTGGGAAATCTTTAAAAATCCATATCTTCTGAATGGAATATGATATCAACCTGATTTTTGTACCAAATTGGCTCTGAAAGTATGCCCTTTCAAATAAAATGTTACAAAAAAAGCATGGAAATATTTCTTTAAAAGCTATCCATTATTTTCACCCTACCAAACTCGTGCACCAAAACACTTTCTCATCTTTAAATCAAGATCAACACTTACAGTACATCCTATTATGTCACGGAACTTGAATGCTATTAATAACCACATTTTAAGAGTAACATTGTACATATGAGATTCAATCTGATGTGCACTTCCAGCAGATGCACTAAAGCCAACTTACACAACGGGCAAGATACACTTTGCTCCAGTTATTGCACATGACGATTTTGTCGAGATTTGACGTCAAATCTTAGCAGCGCCTGGAAGGGCAATATGCAAAGACTAGCATGTCTACAATATCAGATGGGACGCATGTACCTCCTTCAGGACTTGCATACGTGATTCAGCAATGTAAGATTCTCTTGATAATTTCAACAAATATCTAATAATAAATAGAGAATCATACAATACTAAAATATGACATAATCAACCAAATATCTTACAGTTTTACTAAAAGATGTCAATAAATGTGACAAATTCCTGCAAGAACAATTTAGGAATATATCTTCCATACCTACTGTATCTGTATATGAGAAGTCAGCCAAATTTCAAGCACCCCCAAATTTCATTCACTATACGTCTTTCGTTCAATTTTACCCATCTGCATTTTGACAAAATTGGCAATAATACACCATCTCAAAACTTGGATCTAATAAGCAAAAATTGAGCAATATAAAATACACAAGACTTTTGAGGAAATTGTAAGCATTTTGTAACTTAAATACCTAATTAACATTAAATATGCATTTGGAGGCGCTATAGGGGCTATGGGAAGGGGGGGGGGGTATAGGAGGGCTATAAGATACCCAAAGACTTTTGAGGAATGTGAGTCTATGATGTCACAAAGAAATCTCTAAAAGCTCCAAATACAATATCGTCTGCTTCCAGTTACGGATCAACCATCAAATGAAGGTGCCAACTGTGAAATTTTACTGACCTTAATAAAATTTCAAATTTGTTTATGATTTGGGGCCTACATTTAATCAAACTAAAATTTTATGAATCTGGAATATATACTGTAAATATTGTATTCTTTCACATTGTCCTAAAAGTTAAAAATCGTGAAAATAAATCAAGCCATCAACTTTTAAATAAACTGTTTGTTTGTTTGAATAATTTTTGTTTGCACATCTTTGTGATAAAGGACAATAACAACCTGAACAAATAAGAATTGTTAAAATTGTGGTCAAGTTTTCTGGCTTGACCCCTTAACCTGAACAAAAACCCTCTCATCTGTTCAGTAGCATGCTCTTCTAACCATTAGCCAGTTTTCTGGCTAATTGACGCATTAACTGAACAAAATCCCTCTCATCTGATTTGTCCATTAACCAGTTTTCTGGCTTGACCCCTTAACCTGAATAAAAACCCTCTCATCCATTCAGTAATTATTCCATCAGCATGCTCTTCCACCCAATAGCCAATTTTCTGGCTTGACCCCTTAACCTGAATAAAAACCCTCTCATCCGTTCAGTAATCATTCCATCAGCATGCTCTTCTACCCAATAGCCAGTTTTCTGGCTTGACCCCTTGATATATGATAGAGAATTAAAAACTAAAGTTACTATATATAGCAAAATCTTATTCCATTCTCAGGTTATTCAAATTTGTTTAAAGTTGTAACATGGACGCTGCCATTTTGTCTAATTTTGTGTTGAAGTCATGCCATTGATGACATTATTTGCCCTATGTGCTAGTACACCTAATGTATTTCTTCAAAATTCTCTTCCAAATTGTCTTTCCAAAATGCTTTGACATGCAGTTCTAAGGGCTTGAAGCATAAATATGATATATACAAACAAAAATTCATAGACCTGTGCAAAATTCATAGACCTGTGCAAAGGAAAAATTATCTCAGAACTTAGAAACTTTGAAATGGATTGTAAAGAATACATTAATATTCTAATCTGTACTGGGTGTCTGACATCATTTTTAGAGGGCGTATAAACAAAATGTTCACTTCCACGTTAGTTTATATTGACAGAATTATTGGTTTTGTTGTGTTTGTTGATGCCCAATGGCACCGCGACATTCAAGAGTCAAATGACAGAAAATATACTGTAAGCTCAATTATTTTATACGATATGAATTTTCTTCAGATGACTTATGATTATCATTTTTATCATATTAACCAAAGAAATAGCCAGACTCTGAGTCTCCTTTAACAATTTTTGTTTGCTCAACTTTGTGATAAAGGACAATAACAATCCTGAACAAACATAAATTGTTAAAACGGTGGTCGATTTTTCTGGCTTGACCCATTAAAGTGAACAAAAACCCTCTCATCTGTTCAGTAATCATTCCATCAGCATGCTCTTCTACCCATTAGCCTACTTGTAATGCTTTCATTAATCGTGATATATTTCAAGCACTTATTTACCTGACATGAAAGCTGAAAGAGAGACATCAAAATTGTCTTTCTGGCAGGATAGATTGATCTAAAAAGCCATTTTGAAAATTACAGATTACAACCCACTCGTTTTTTGCAATATTATCTGGAAGCAGGTAACATTCAGCTGGAAACCACTCAAATACATCAATTTTTTTGTTTAAGAAATACATTTTCCACGCTGATTATATGAATTAGAACTGTACTGTTGCCATGGCAACCTTAATGGGTATTGGTCAGCTACGACATACATTCCATGTTATGTTATACCAGGGAAGTGCCATTTTGTATTTTTTTTCTTTCTCAAATGGCACTTCCCTGATTATACAACTACGACAAGGCAGTATTGCAGTCATGTTGATCGTGATGGAAGCAAACATTGCGTGTGGAAGTTCCTTAATCAAAGGGACTTTAAAGGTAACACGTTTGCTTCTTGGAAAAACAGCCTGAACCTAAAAGGGTAATCTTAGGAACAAGCAGTTAAGGCTACTACACATCGAATGCACAGTTTACATAATGGGAAATTTTTACATGAAAAGCTCAGTGGTCAAGCACATTAATCACATACAAAGGAGTAAAATACAAAAAACAATAGGTGATAAAAGTGTTGAAATTTATTTTTGTCTATAAAGAAAGTATAAGTATGAAGCTCCCTAGGTCATGTCAGGTCATTTACAGTGACATCATAGCTTCAAAGTCTTTGTGCATTTTATTTACATATATTACTTTTTTGCATCATGCAACCAATGGGTGTGTTAGAAGTTAAGGCCATCCAACGTGATTGAAATTTGGCGGCACACATTTTATTCCACAACGATACCAATTGGCATATCAATGTGAGTGCATATTCCACCGTTGTATTTCCACCAATCAAAACACACAAACCAAAATTTAATTACCTCCATGTTTGAGACGATAACCAGCCTTTAAGTAAAGTTTAATGAAGTACAGCTGGAAGTTATCACCTCGAGCACTTCTGATCTAGTTAACATGTGAAGGATCCAATTAATATAAATGTATATGGACAGGTGAAGATTTTATATTCACAAGAAAAACTTTATATTCTTAACAGCAGTCTTTTAATTACGTCAATAGCATCTCCAGCTTCAGAGTAATGGCTATAATCAAAGTTTGAAGAAATTACAACGTATGAACAAGTTCTGATGTATGCAGGAGATAAGAGCTCAAAATCTTTAATGGATTAGTTCAGGGGTCAAGCAAATCTATCTCATATGAAAAAGGACTTCAAAGAAAACAAAACGGTGAAAACAAACATTCAAAAATAAATTTTATTCCGTTAAGAAGATATTTAAGTTTAAATTTTGGTATCATTTTTATAGAAACGAATGAAATCAGACTAGTTGTGACATCACAGCCTCAGATTCCTCAAAATCTTTACATATTCTATTATATTTCACCCTGTGATTTTGTGACTTCAAAACCATTGAATATGCCAGGAAAATAGGAAAACAAACTCTTGTTAGGGTAATCATAATTCATTCACCTAAAGAAAGTTTGAGGAAAATTAATTCAAACAGTAAAACAGTTAAATAAAGTTTCTTTAAGATACAGTAACAATTGTTAAGAATAGGAGGATCAGGGCACCAACTTTCCATAGTAGACTTACTACACCAGTCATTTCTACACAGATAAGACCACTGAACTAATCCTTTAATATAACTCTTTAAAATTCCAACCTGAATTGTAGTCCTGTAAATCACCAGACTGTATTCTCCTGCTAAACTAAGGACTAAGGAGTATGATGTACTGTAAATTATATTTATCTGCTGCCATTCAATTAATGTTAGTGAGCACGTCAAGGGTTGGTAAAACAATCAGTTAACATAAGGATCCTTTTTTTTTTTGTGATGTCATACAATTTCAATGAAATTTGCATAATAAATTATTGTAAGGCCTTAAAATTCAAAATGCTGTAAAATGTGAATTTACTTGTTGCTATTTTCAGTTTATACTGTAAATTCTTTTCTTATCCAACCAATAAATAGGCAACCCATAATACCCTGAATATAGGGGAAATAGTTACGTGACGTCGTTCGTACATGCACTAAATCATATGGGATGTTAACATTTTCTGCTCTGGATTAGTCCAACTTCCATGGCTACTGTAAAATTTTGACTACTGGTAGTACATGAATATTCAAAGGTTTTCAGCAGTATATAACTTTTGAAATTCACCATCGTGTTTTTTTGACCTACTTATCAGGCTGCTCCTGGACCGTCCAATTATACTCAAGCTGTTGCTACTGAGTGTTTTTAGCTCTTAAACAATCAAGAATTTCAAGGCTTTAAAACATATACACATTAAAATATTTCAAAGATAGAAATAAAATGAGAATCATATTTAATCAGATTTTCAATAGAGTTAAAATTTCAATCGTAAATAGTTTGGCTGGACAACTTTGCTTTACACATAATTACAAAACCTGAAATTAAGTAGACCTCGAAAAGAACTTAACACCTCTTAATCTTTCTTTACCAGAAATCCAAAAATATCCTTAATGCTTTAGTTCCTTTTCTTCTTTACAGGATTAGTTCAGGGGTCAAGTAAGTCTGTCCTATATGAAAAAGAACTTCAAAAGAAACAAAATGTTGAAGAAAGCATTCCAAAAACTTATTCCATAATATTTAAGTTTAAAGTTTTATTATCTTTTTGTGTAGCAATAACTGAAATCTGACTAGTTGTGATGTCACAGCCTCAGATTCCTCAAAGTCTCTATGTATTCTATCATACTTTGTCCTGCAATTTTACAAAGTCAACATTTTAAAATTCTATACTAACTCTTAATTTCTTTTCACCTTTGTGGGGGTGGTGGTAATTTTGGCTTCTTATGGGGTGACCCATCTGTCATCTTGTTATGTTATGATGAGCTTTAAACTTGAAAATCCCCTAAACGGAATATATTGAAGTAGTTTCTGACCCATTTTGTTTGTTTAATGTCCTCTTTCATATACATGTAAGATAAACTGGCTTGACCCCTGACCTTTTAAAAGTGATCAATGCTGCCACTTTTAATCAAATAATTTTGCCACCCTCGACAGAATTTCTCAGAGTATTTCTGTTATTTCTTCTGAAATCAGTGATAAAAACTTAATATGAAAAATAATCTTGAAGGAATTTGAAAGACAAGCTGTTAAGAAAAGACCTAAAGCTAAGCCACACAGACAATTTGAAATGATTCATTCTAACATCTCCGTTACCTTAATATGATCTGCTTTATTAAACTTCAAACGATAATGCCGACACATTCAAGAACATGCTTTGGAAACATGTCATCTACAATTAATACTGCCAAAGCATTTACTATCAAAATGCCCAAAACAGGTGAACAGGTGCAAGCTTTACACTAATCATAAACAAATCATAATCCATAAATTGATATAATGCACACTTCGATCTGGCAATCTTCAGTGGCACTTTATAAAAACATCAACACAATGACAAAACAAGAATGACAGCCGCTCCCCAGCACAATGGGACCGCCACATACAAAACAAAACAGGAGATACCACTAAAATTGATTGAAAAGGTAAGTTTTCATAATGACGCTTAAAAAACGTTCACCAGACTGAGCAAGTTTAATATTATCTGGTAGGTCATTCCACCATGTCAGTCCCACTACTGCATAATAAAGTTAGTGAGTAATATTTCTGAATTGATGTGCATTCTCTTATGTATTTAAAGGTACGTGGATTAAACAGGCAAAGTAAAATCTATTAACAACCATCATAGAAGTATCAACTTCACCATATTCAGTTAAACATTGATCTTGAGCTGTCTGCCCAGCCAAACTCTTGCATGAATTAAAAAACTTATCAAACTTTGATCTATGCTTTTTCTCAAAATTCAAAACTGATCTGCTCAGATTTTAACACTCATTCAATCAACAGTAAACAGGGGGTGCTTTGGTTCAGTGGTTAAGGAGTCATGCTCGTATTCGAAAGTAATGGGTTCCATTCCCGTCGTGAGCGCTGCATTGTGTCCTTGAGCAAGAGTCCACTCGGCTGTAAAATGAGTACCAGCACTGCTGGCGAGTTAATATGTGATAGACTGTCATCCCATCCAGGAAAAGTACCCTCATCCGCTTGCGCCATGTATGATTTAGCTTTTACCTCAATCAATATAGAAATTGCTATATGTCCAAAGACCTTTAAAGAGTAAATTTTGTCCACGGAAAATATCACAAGTAAATCAGAGACACACTAGTGATGTCACTTTTGACTGCATACACTTAATTCCAAAACAGTTAGGCCTAATGGCTTGTCAGTATTTATGTCAATGTTTCAACCAATCAGAAACTTTGAAATGTATTCTGTATTCATCTCCATGGTAACACAACACCTAGCCTTTGGATAGGACATGGTTGTTTGTATCTTTCTCCTCACTAAACAGCTGTCAATTGCCAAAACTGAATATTCATTAAACCAAGAATGCTGCAGGGGTTCCAAATCATTGATGAACTACAAAAGACTTGCAGCTGTCCTCACCAAAAGTTCATTCACCACAAAAAGGAAGACTAATTGTAATGAACTTTTAAGGCAATATTTCAGACAGAATGTTTTTTAAGATGTCCTCTTGCTCTTGGATGAATCCAAAAGCCTCTTATATTCTATTACTACCGCTCTTCTTTCCTGACAGGAGATTGCGGCTGTGTGAAGTACATCTTCTATTTCTTCCTGTCTCTTGCAAATTCTGTCGCTTCCCTCCAACTATTCCACCTAATCTCCTCCTACCGCTATTTCTCAACTGTCCTTCTTCAAGTTCTTTCTTTCACCCTCTTTTCCTATATCCCTTCGGGGCCTACAATAGTGCAAAGGCCTCTTAAATGTTTATAAAATCTTATCAAACTTTTGCCTGACTGTCCGAATTATACTTAAATATTGCAAAAATTATGTTTAAAAGCCATCTATTGTGTTTAAAATGTGGCAGCGTACAATTTATTTCAAAATGATACCGATTGGCGTATCATTGTAAGTGCACATTGTACCATTGTGTTTCGAACAATCAAAACACAGGATTTGAATTTCACTTGCCTCGTACATTAAGAGACGACAACTGGCCTTTCTCTAATGGCATAAACAGAATAACAAAGTGTGTGAGAGTTCATCCCACAACCTCTTAAATGTGTACACAAATTTTAAAAATACAGATTGCCAGACTCAGAATTTAAATTCTTGACTATACATACAGGATATCATTGTTCAGTACTTCCCATTCATTACAATATTTCAATTGAACCCCGACAAAGATCCCCCCTATGGGCCATATGACATACCCACCCCTCATTTCTATCCTTTCCTTGTTTAAAGGTACAGTACATTGTACACTCCGGACCTATAGAATACTAATATTATCCACATAATGCCATCTACCTCTCATAATCCACTGTAAAATGTAAACAAGTTTGTGGAAAGAGAATTTGCATGATGGGTAATGACTGCTTCCATTGGCAGGCCAAACCACTGATTGAGGGTTTCTAATTGTTACCTGAAAAAGAGTATCTTACGGCTGACTAACAGTCTCGCACCACATTTTCCCTGAGTTATGTGCATGACAAACAAACAAACACAGGTGATTTTTATTTTTTTATATCTGCTTTGATTGCTTGATAACACTTGCTGATGCTAAATAAAATGTTCCCAATATCATTGTACTGCGCAAACCATACATTCTAAATAAAATATGTTTCTAATATCTGCATTCTGGACAAATATTCTCAGTGCCAATATATTCAAACCTGTTTATCTATAGAAAATTATATAATATTATAATAGTATATATAATATAATAGTACCTATATATATAAATATAATATATATATATATATATATATATATATATATATATATATATATATATATATATATATATATATATATATATATATATATATATATATATATATATATACATACATACATATATATATATATATATATATATATATATACATATATGTATATATATATTATATTATATATCATATATTTAATACATGACCCTTATTCCAAACCTTATCACAAAAAATAGCAATGAAAATCAGACTTAAATATTTACATTATAAAGCAGAAAATAAAGAATAAAGAATACCTACCACATCTGCAAAAAAATAAGATTTATGAAGTAGTGAATGTCACAAATGGATCAAATCTGAGTATGCATTTGTGCCACAACTGCATCACGGTTGCTATGGTGATGATGAATCTGACTCGTAATTGAGAGAAAATATGCAGGATGTAAAGAAAGAACTGAAACGGGATAACAATTTGAAAATGAAATTCAACCCAGCAGGTGAAGGTTTTATTTTTGTCGCGAGCCAATTATAAACGTTCCTTTTCACTTTGTCTTTGCAATTTAACTGGAGCAATTTTTAAAAGATACTTAATGGAAAGGACGTCGCTCAGCAGAGATGTGACGTCATATTTATTGTTACATCCAATCACGTCATGTTTAAAGTACATCAATTCATCACGTCATCAATTTTTAATAGATGCTTTGAAAGGACATCCTTCACCAAAGATGTGATGTCATGTTTATTGTTACATCCAATCACATCATGTTTAATGTACATCCATTCATCACGTCCTTAATTTTTAATGTATGCTTTGGAAAGGACATCCTTCACCAAAAAAGTGACGTCATGTTTATTGTTACATCCAAATTACGCCATGTTTAATGTACATCCATTCATCACGTTCCCAATTTTTAATGTATGCTTTGGAAAGTACATCCTTCACCAAAGATGTGACGTCATTTTTAATGTTACATCCATTCATCACGTCGTCAAATTCATTTGCAAATTTGAACAAAGATTAAACACTATCTAAGGAAATAATTTAAATGTTTTCTGTTGGTGCACAAATAGAAAAACAAAACTAGGCAAAAGATATTTGGCAGAAAATCAAGAACCTTTAATAGCCTGAATTTTGCGAACAACGTCCAATTTGTTTTACACTCATAAAAATACACCTGATCATGAGTGCATTTATTCCAATAAAATTAGATCACTGCTACAGTGGATGCTGAATTAAAAAAAGATTTGTTCATTTACTAAGTGATTTTAGATTGGTTTAAGAGAGAATGACTGCAAACCAGCTACTGCAATGAAATATCATTAGCAGGATCGAGGCCCAATATTGGTAAACAGATGCCCTCAAATTATGAAAATTGTCTGAAAACAGTTATGTATTTTAAGGCAAAAATCATAATTCACTTTGGACAATTATCTTTTTATTCTTAATTTTGTGTCCATTATTACACAGGTAAAGAGACAACATTAGCTCGATTAATTCAAAATCAAAGAAAAAGACAAAATTGCCATCAAAATTTGTTACAAATTTCCCTTGTATTTTTTTCCATTATCAAACATCAATATGCTAATTTTTGTGCAAATTTGTGTTCTTTCTTATGAAATTCCAGGTTTATAGACCTCTATACCAGCTGGCTTATCAAATCATTTTGAGTCTCATTATTTTCAATGACTGGCTTACATGTAGATTTTGAGTTGTATTCTGTATTATAAAATAACAAAATCCTTACCTCGAAAAAGGTTCAAACAACTTTCGGCTTTAACTATAAATTTACAGATGACATGTGACAAGAGATTGATGAATATTTATTGTCTTTTAATATTTATGAATATTCATGTCCATGATGATGTAATGATTACAAAGAGCATGTGGAATGGGTCTGATGTTCTTACAAATATCAAATGGGAAAAGAAAAAAACAATCAAATCAATAAGTTTTTTTTTTTTTTTTTTTTTTGAGGGGGTAATTTTGCTTTTGCCACCCTTTGCCATTTTTGCAGTTGTTATATTTTAGGTTTTAATCTTTGTATTTGCTACCTTTTGGGCATTTAAGTATAACACTTGTAAGTCTTTGAATTTGTTATATTTTGAGTTTTGTACCTTTGCATTTGCCACCCTTTGCATTTGTTGATATTTGCATTTGCTATATATCTTTTGGGGTTTTAAGTCATTACACTTGTCAGCTTTTGGGTTTTAAGTCTTCGCATTTGTTATATTTTAAGTTTTCTAGTTTTTGCACTTGCCATCTTTTCATTTCTTACCTGTGAATTTCCTATGAATGGTAGTATTCTAGTCTTTCAGTCATTATATTGACAAAAGATGTCTTCTGATCACAACACAATTATTTAAATCCACTATTTTCCACCAAATAGAAATAATTTATCATCAGCTTTCAACTTTAATAAGCTGATAACTCTGCAACCAAAAAGCCACAAAATTCAATGGTAAAGGATGAGAAAAATCTCTCACCAGTTTTTAGAGCATCTAATTTTGGAGAAGTTTCAAATAAATAAGTGACACAAGTTAAGAAGAATTTAGAAGGACATTGCCTGACATGTTCAAGCACTCTGCATGATGTGCTACTTGAAAGTTGTTGAGTATTGCATTTTAAGACCATTTTGGAAAACAACATGATGTAGGAAAATATGATTTTTTAAGTCATGAGTAAGGTTTTATGGGAAAGAAATAAGAGTGAAGTGTTTGTACCAGCTAGGAAGAATATCTCCAAATGCCGAATATGGCAGATTTTAGGTTTTTTAGTTTGGCTGACATCATGAATGTAAATTTTGATGAGGAAAACACTTAGAGTACCTTATAATCTATATATTTTTCTTTAAAATAAAGAGCAAATTTTTGAAAATGAGGGACAGAAGAGTGAAGTGATTATACTAGCTAGGAAGAATATCTCTAAATGCCTAATATATATAGCAAGTTTTTAGGTTTTTTAGTTTGGCTGACATCATGAATGTAAATTTTGATGAGGAAAACACTTACAGTACCTTATAATCCATATATTTTTCTTTAAAGTCATGAGCAAATTTTGAAAATAAAGGACAGGAAAAGAGTGAAGGGTAGAATCTCTCTACATACAAAATAAAGCATTTTTTAGGTTTTTTGTTTTGGCTAATATGATGAATGGAACTTTTGTGTAAAAAAAGCTGGTGAATGATAATTTTGATGTGGAAAACACTGTACCCTATATTAAATCTATATTTAAAATCATGTGCAAATTTTTGAAAATGAGGGACAGAAAAAGAGTGAAGTGTTTTCTTCTGGGCAGAATCTACAAACAAAATGTTGCATTTTTTATCTTTTTTATTTTGGCTGATATGATGAATGGAACGTTTGTGTAAAAAAAGTGGATTTTGCGAATGAAATTTAAGCCAGAAAAAGATGATGATTTTGGTAATTTTGTTCTCATTCGTACCTCCACCTGCATATATTTTATTGTCGGCCCATCCACTGTGAGGTTTGTCATTATCATCATCACCATTACCACCACTTTTCTGCCTCTCACCTCGAACACTTGGTCCTTTCCGCGTGGGTAACATTCTAGGACTCTCCCAGCCTGGATCATAATCGCTGCTGGATTCAGCTCCAATTGGGGGGATTCTGGTTGTGCCTGGGATGATGGGTGTACCGACCGCTCCTACTATCCTTGGCGGCGGACACATCGGTCGATCTTGTAACTTAGTTATAATGTCTGCCACCTTTTGAGTGTGATACGAGTCTTCACTCGAGTTCACACCTCCTGAGTCATCTCCAGAGGTGTCATCGTTAGTCACAGTGCTATCAAATTCATGATCTGCTACAGTAGTTCTGACTTGAGTATTGTTTTGTATGACTTCCTCATAAGGATTGTCTTCATCTGATGCATCATGCACCTGAAGGTGGTAGTATGAGTGTAATTGCGAGTGACCTGGCTGGGTGTTTGAGTTACTGTTATTGTTGGGCACATCATTGGACCCTGGGCTTGCTGGCGGACTGATGGGCTCTGGTTCCACCTGTCAATAAAAAACAAAGGAAACCTTTCAGTGTACCTGAATTCTCTCAAATGGAAAAGAATGTTAAGAATGTAAAAAGCAATCTGTTTTACGGCAATTCTGTAATTTTGTTTTCATTTCCTTAAGATATTTCTGTTACTTTTCTAGAAGTTGTCATTTGTTTTGTACTGCCGATTCCTCTTTATAGAGGCAAGAGCCCTATAAAAAGTTCAAACACTCTTTTCATCATCTGCAGACATTTACTGCCTGTCCAGGTTAATGCTCTTATCAAACAAATATGTAGAATATATTTAAATTTCTTAATTTGATAAAACCATGATTCATACCTTAAGAATATTCCCATAGATTTTCATTTTTTCATAGATGATAGAGAAAGGTTTAGAAACAAAATGGTTAAAAAACTGTGTTAATATCTCATTCCGTTTAGGAGTTATAACGATTTAAAGAGTAGAAAACTGTTCCTAAAAAGAGCTCGTACAGTATGTCCTTCAGCTTGGTGATGTCATCACGGTAATTCCAGCACAAATCTGATGTATTTCTTATAAATTAAATCACATTTTTTTAGATAATCAAACATCATTTTTGGTTCATTATAGAGATAAGGTGGAATATACATGTATAATTTACAAGAAAACAGTTTGTTATTTTCTTGGTGTACATCACATTTACAATGAGAAAATAGTCCAAATCATTTCTAAAGTAATACAAAAGACATTTTGTTGATATTGTCTCATGACATCACAGATGTTGCCAATCAGTCACTTTTGTCTAAATTCAAAAATATTTTAATTTTGTAACTTCTAAACGGAATAAGAAATTAACATAGTTTTTTCACCACTTTGTTTCTTATATTTTTATTATCATATATGAAAAAATGAAAATCCATGGGAATATTCCCTAAACTAAAGAAAACTGCCATCTCAGACTTCATATCACTATACTCAAAGCAATTGAAACAATATCCCCCACACTGACAAGATACTGGATACTTGGCCACATCCCACAATCTTCCTTACTCTGTATTACACAGGGATGATCAAGTTACCTAAGTCTACTATATTAAGATAATTCGAACAGATCAATAAAAATAGGAGACTGTCTTTAAAGTTATTAATCTAAATTACAGAAGCAATAGACATGTCAATATTGAGATTAAATGAAAGAGGTGCTACAACTCGATTTCAGCTCAGAATAAGAAGAAACAGTCACCAAATACGTGTCAATCTTGACAGAAACTGAAGAGAGGAAATTGAAAAGGGAATGACGAATGGATGGTTAACAGTATGCAGTTTCTGCCGCTAGTTCCGTGGCATGCAGGGCTAAGATATAAACAACACTTTTCCCCTAATGTTAATGTAAAAATAATCCCTGAGATACCATGCATGAACAGTGATCTTAAACAGACAACATCATTTAATTAAAATTCTGATGGATTTTTCTTAAAGGAATATTCCAATAGAATTTCACTTTTATGTATCTGACAGAGCAAAATTTAATATAGTCCAGTGGATTTGGTAAAAAATCGTTCACTTTTTGAAAAAAGTGTGAAATTTGGCACAGTTGTCGGTCAAGCCCTAAGAATAATTTTAGATGTGGAGCTACCAAAAATTTAACTTCTGGTGGCCATGGCAACTATTTTTTATAATTTTGGTCAATTTTCTCATATATAACCAGTGGCGGATCGACGATTTTTCACGGGGAGACACTATTTGACCTCTTACACTTGACCAACAGTTTTGCATTCATCTTAAGACAAGAAATCATAAATCTAATCAAATAGAAGTTGTCATGGCAACCGTTGCAATAAATCAATGTTTTATGTGTTGAATACCAATGCCAAAAACAGGTTACCTTATAACTGACCCAGAATTATACATTCATGTTTTTTAAATGATACTAAACTACAAGGGATGGCCCCAGCAGCAGGAGGGGCCCCAGCAGCAGGATGGGCACTGGGTTATGGAGTGAGGCCCCTTGTCCACTCACAATTTGTCAACTTTTAGGCAATTCTAGCATATTATCAATGAATGCCAAAACTTGAAATACAGTTTTTTATATGAATGATCCAGAAATAAACAATACATGGTGCCTAAATGAGACTAGAGGAGGCGGCAGCCAGGGAGGGGGAGGAGGGGCACCAGAGGTAACAAACAAGGTACTAGAGGTGGTTTATTCCCCCTCTATTTTTTTTTAACATGTCGGGCTAAGAATCCTAATGCCACCTTGATATTAAACAATCAGAATTGGCGACAAGTCCATGAGCTGTGTTAAAATCATGGTGATGAGGAGTGGGAGAGGGGGGTGGGGGAGAGTTGATATTGTCCTTAAACTTTGGACTGTACTGAATGCTCTTTGTCGTGGCAATTGGTTGACAGTGTTCAATTAGAAGCTGGTGGTTGGCAACTGAACTTATTGTCATAGTTGATAAGAGTTCTGTCATGTGAGTGTATGGTGATGATATTTAACTTGAATGTGTCAGGAATGGTTGTTGTGACGATGCATGAAGAAGAGAAATGCCTTCATCATGAAGGTCACATCAGGAGGTCATAACAAAGTTGTAAAAAGACTTCTTGGAGGTGAAGGGTAATTTGTCGTTGAAGTATTCAACTAGGTTGTGTATGAGAGAAAAATGTGAGATGATCAATCAACAAGGAAAACCAGCATTCTTTGCGTAGAGGCTAATCGCGATGTCGGTTGACTATTGTGGTGGTATGGTCGGTGAGCTGGTATGGTCGGTGAGCTGGTATGTTCGGTGTTGACTGCAATATTAGTTGATGGTTTGATGGATTCAGTAGCCAGTGTTGCTTGTTTTATGCTAGCTGAGTTGGCATGTTTGTAGGTGTGAAGTTGAAAATGACTGCGTATATTTGAGTCTTTGCTTTATTTTAGTCCATCTCTTTACAATTTATAGCAGAGGTAACAAGCTGACGGAAAGGTGGAGATGCACGGTTTTATGTCGTGTCGCTGATCTTTGTTTTGGGCTTGTTGGTGGTTCATGTGATGACTCTGTTGATAATCTATCACTTGCATTAATTGCTCGAAAAATGAGCTGATAAATTATCCAAATCCACTTCTGGGTATACCTTCTTAATAAGAAAGGAGTTAATGAGTTGGTGGTTTGTTGCTATGTGCTGACATGATCAGCTCTATAGTAGGTAGGACAGTCAGGATCCTGAAACGTGAATTGTACTTCTCAAACAATGCATGCCAATCAATTATGATGTGCCTTTGGCTCTTTTAGAACACTTTGTTACATTGTTATATAATTGAACAAGTCGAACAAGTAGTGAAAATAAAGCTCGTTTGCAGCTTTTCACATAGAAGGGCAGATCTATGGAGCTTCTTCCTCCAAGCAAAGCAGCTCTTAATCAGCACATCAGGATAACTGCATATCAAGCAGGTCATTGCTGGGGTCAAGTTCTTCTAAGAGCACCAGAATTTCCTTCATTCAAAGAATGGGGATAGAAAGACCAATGTTAAAATGACTGGAACCCATTGTGGTCAACCCTGTCAGAAGCAAGTCATTCCTGTCGTGAACTCCTAACTGCCTAAATTAGATGCGTGCTATGAAGAATGCCATGCCAGATGCAAGTGTGTTAAAGCAATGATGTAGTTTACTGCATTAAAGGAGACATAAAGTCTGACATAATCCCTATTTCATATGATAGAATTAAAAACAATTTTTTCTGATCAAGATTCATTCATACCCCCTTAAGCAATCTAACACAATTTTTATAATTATTGAAAACTTTAATTCTACTACTAAATAGTACTATGGAGGCTGCCATTTTGGTTTCAAAACATGCAGATTATGATGTCATCAGCCCAGCAGATGTTGGAATGCTTTGTATTTCTTTAGAATCTACCTCAAGATTGATAGATTATGAGAAATTATTTTTCTTTTGTAAGGGTCAAGAAATGTTTTGTGTACACATGAAATTAACAAAACATTCTGTTAAAAGTTTTGTGTGATATCATTTTGGAATAAAAACTTGAATCACATTTATAAAGATATACATTAAATTCCTTACGTCCCTATTGGGAAAATTATGTCATCGTGCACAATATTTCAATACAGAATTGAACAAAATGGCAGCCTCCATGTGTCAACTTCAAACATGAATAACTGGAGATAGAAATAAGATTTTTACTTGCTCTTTTTGGTAGTTAGTTAAGATTTGTATCCTCTATCATATGAAATAATCTTTGTATCAGACTTTATGTCAGTTTCATTTTCTCTCTTAAATAACTGACTGCATGGTTGTCATGACAATCTATACTAAATACTATAATTTGCATAATAATTTATGACACAAATACAAAGGTGGCTGGTCTCAAATGCCACTTGAGATCAAGGACAATGTTATTGTACGGTTTTAGTGGACCAAACGATGAAATATAAGACTGACCACCATTGTTTTTATCCCCATTTCCTAATTATTCAAATTTTGTAGAGATGAATAAAATGGGAAAAGGGCAACATTACTTGACCACTTTTCATATTCTCCTAATAATCACGCAAGTTGTTTCAACTTTTGGAGCAAAGCTAATTCCATGGTGGTTGTTGCTTAACGCTCCTGACGCTGTAGACAGATGAACGAAATTCTAGCAGAAGTGTTATTTTAAAGCAACAATTGGACAAATTATCTGCATAAAATCATGGAGCTATTGACAGATTTCAGTTAATAGCTCCATGATAACATGTGTTTTAGGCCTACAGTTAAAAAGTGTTGATCACCATCATTCTCCTTACATGCATTTTCCAGGTCTCAAAATTATTTCAGAGACCATCCATTAGCCAATAAAATTTCAGAAATCAAACAGACCTATTCATGAATCAGGGTTTGATATGGATATCATTATCATTTTTACCCCAAAAAATCACAGTAAGTAATTGCATCTTTTAAATGTTTGCAAAAATTCACCATATTGTACATGGTTGTAATGACTTAAATTTCTGTTATAATCCCAGATCTAGAAACTAATCAATAGGCATATAATCGATGTGTACAACTTTTAGTTGGATGCAATATGGGCTATAAAAGTATTCTTTTGTCCCAATTTTTGATGAGAAATTCAATTTGTTTCTCCAAATATTATGTATTCAACATTTCTGTTATAATCACAGATCTAGAAACTAATCAATAGGCTATAATAATTAATAATATCTTTGATATTATGTATTCAACACATAAAACATTAATTCATTACAACGGTTGCCATGACAACTCCTATATGATTAAATATTTTACTTTTTATTTTTAGATGAATGCAAAACCATTGGTCAAGTGGAAGAGTGGAATATTCCTTTAAAAAAGTTTTAGGCATTAGCAAAAAGAACTTTTAAGATATTTGGATATTTTGTCAGTACACAATAAAGATTCATTTTTTAACAAGATATGCACACATGATTTCTGAATGTCAGTGGTGATAAAACTAATATACAGTAGTTCACCAGGGTTACATAAAGAGAAACATTATTTATACGAGAATCAAACATTTGGCAGGATTATCAATCAAAGTAAATTTGATATTATGTATCAATTTTTGCAATTTGTCCCAAAGAATATTTGAAATTGAAAATCATCCTGTCCAGATTTACGCTCTTATCACACAAATACACGTAGAATATAGTTAAATTTATGAACTTAATAAAGCCAAGATCTGTTCCTTAAGACAGCGGACATCTGAGACTTCATATCGCATTTCTCTGAGCAGCTGAAAATTTTCCCCAAGCTGCCAAGAAGATACTGGATACTTGGCCACATCCCACAATCTTCCTTACTCTGTATTACACCGGGATGATCAAGTTACCTGAGTCTACTATATTTAGATAATTCGAACAGATCAATAATAATAGGAGACTGTCTTTTAAGTTATTAATCTAAATTACAGAAGCAACAGACATGTCAATATTGAGATTAAATGAAAGAGGTGCTACAACTCGATTTCAGCTCAGAATAAGAAGAAACAGTCACCAAATACGTGTCAATCTTGACAGAAACTGAAGAGAGGAAATTGAAAAGGGAATGACGAATGGGTGGTTAACAGTATGCAGTTTCTGCCGCTAGTTCCGTGGCATGCAGGGCTAAGATATAAACAACACTTTTCCCCTAATGTTAATGTAAAAATAATCCCTGAGATACCATGCATGAACATTGATCTTAAACAGACAACATCATTTAATTAAAATTCTGATGGATTTTTCTTAAAGGAATATTCAATAAATTTCACTTTTATGTATCTGACAGAGCAAAATTTAATATAGTCCAGTGGATTTGGTAAAAAATCGTTCACTTTTTGAAAAAAGTGTGAAATTTGGCACAGTTGTCGGTCAAGCCCTAAGAATAATTTTAGATGTGGAGCTACCAAAAATTTAACTTCTGGTGGCCATGGCAACTATTTTTTATAATTTTGGTCAATTTTCTCATATATAACCAGTGGCGGATCGACGATTTTTCACGGGGAGACACTATTTGACCTCTTACACTTGACCAACAGTTTTGCATTCATCTTAAGACAAGAAATCATAAATCTAATCAAATAGAAGTTGTCATGGCAACCGTTGCAATAAATCAATGTTTTATGTGTTGAATACCAATGCCAAAAACAGGTTACCTTATAACTGACCCAGAATTATACATTCATGTTTTTTAAATGATACTAAACTACAAGGGATGGCCCCAGCAGCAGGAGGGGCCCCAGCAGCAGGATGGGCACTGGGTTATGGAGTGAGGCCCCTTGTCCACTCACAATTTGTCAACTTTTAGGCAATTCTAGCATATTATCAATGAATGCCAAAACTTGAAATACAGTTTTTTATATGAATGATCCAGAAATAAACAATACATGGTGCCTAAATGAGACTAGAGGAGGCGGCAGCCAGGGAGGGGGAGGAGGGGCACCAGAGGTAACAAACAAGGTACTAGAGGTGGTTTATTCCCCTCTATTTTTTTAACATGTCGGGCTAAGAATCCTAATGCCACCTTGATATTAAACAATCAGAATTGGCGACAAGTCCATGAGCTGTGTTAAAATCATGGTGATGAGGAGGGGAGAGGGGGTGGGGAGAGTTGATATTGTCCTTAAACTTTGGACTGTACTGAATGCTCTTTGTCGTGGCAATTGGTTGACAGTGTTCAATTAGAAGCTGGTGGTTGGCAACTGAACTTATTGTCATAGTTGATAAGAGTTCTGTCATGTGAGTGTATGGTGATGATATTTAACTTGAATGTGTCAGGAATGGTTGTTGTGACGATGCATGAAGAAGAGAAATGCGCCTTCATCATGAAGGTCACATCAGGAGGTCATAACAAAGTTGTAAAAAGACTTCTTGGAGGTGAAGGGTAATTTGTCGTTGAAGTATTCAACTAGGTTGTGTATGAGAGAAAAATGTGAGATGATCAATCAACAAGGAAAACCAGCATTCTTTGCGTAGAGGCTAATCGCGATGTCGGTTGACTATTGTGGTGGTATGGTCGGTGAGCTGGTATGGTCGGTGAGCTGGTATGTTCGGTGTTGACTGCAATATTAGTTGATGGTTTGATGGATTCAGTAGCCAGTGTTGCTTGTTTTATGCTAGCTGAGTTGGCATGTTTGTAGGTGTGAAGTTGAAAATGACTGCGTATATTTGAGTCTTTGCTTTATTTTAGTCCATCTCTTTACAATTTATAGCAGAGGTAACAAGCTGACGGAAAGGTGGAGATGCACGGTTTTATGTCGTGTCGCTGATCTTTGTTTTGGGCTTGTTGGTGGTTCATGTGATGACTCTGTTGATAATCTATCACTTGCATTAATTGCTCGAAATGAGCTGATAAATTATCCAAATCCACTTCTGGGTATACCTTCTTAATAAGAAAGGAGTTAATGAGTTGGTGGTTTGTTGCTATGTGCTGACATGATCAGCTCTATAGTAGGTAGGACAGTCAGGATCCTAAAACGTGAATTGTACTTCTCAAACAATGCATGCCAATCAATTATGATGTGCCTTTGGCTCTTTTAGAACACTTTGTTACATTGTTATATAGCTGAAAAAGTTGAACAAGTAGTGAAGATAAAGCTTGTTGCAGCTTTTTACATAGAAGGGCAGATCTATGAAACTTCTTCTTCCAACCAAAGCAGCTCTTAATCAGCACACCAGGATAACTGCATATCAAGTAAGCCATTGTTGTGGTCAAGTTCTTTTAAGAGCACCAGAATTTCCTTCATCCAAAGAATGGGGATAGAAAGACCAATGTTAAATGGCTGGAGCCCATTGTGGTCAACCCTGCCAGACGCAAGTCATTCCTGTCCTGAACTCCTAAGTGCCTAAATTAGATGCGTGCTATGAAGGATGCCATGCCAGATGCAAGTGTGTTAAAGCAATGATGTAGTTTACTGCATTAAAGGAGACATAAAGTCTGACATAATCCCTATTTCATATGATAGAATTAAAAACAAATTTTTCTGACCAAGATACAAATTTTTCTGACCAAGATTCATTTATACCCCCTTTAGCAATCTAACACAATTTGTATAATTATTAAAAACTTTAATTTTACTACTGAATAGTACTATGGGAGCTGCCATTTTGATTTCAAAACATGCAGATTATGATGTCATCAGCCCAGCAGGATGTTGTTATGCTTTGTATTTCTTTCAAATCTACCTCAAGATTGATAGGTTATGAGAAATTATTTTTATTTTGTAAGGGTCAAGGAAAGTTTTGTGTACACATAAAATAAACAAAACATTCAGTTAAAACTTTGTGTTACATCATTTTGGAATAAAACTTTAATCACATTTATAAAGATATACATTAAATTCCTTATGTCCCTATTGGGAAAATTATGTCATCATGCA
>JAIGNY010001051.1:0-52500 GCA_020152595.1 Chiridota heheva | reverse complement strand
CATCAGGTAACAAAATCGACTTCTTTCTTACTACAGATTTTAAAATTGACTTCTTTCTTACTGTAGGTATTAAAATTGACTTCTTTCATACCACAGGTATCAAAATTGACTTCTTTCTTACTGCGGATATTAAAGTTGACTTCTTTTATACTGCAGGTATCAAAATTGACTTCTTTCTTACTGCAGGTATCAAAATTGGCTTCTTTCATACTGCGGGTATCAAAGTCGTCTCTTTTATACAGCAGGAACCAAATTTAACTTCTTTCTTACTACAGATATCAAAATTGACTTCTTTCTTACTGTGGGTATTAAAAGTTGACTTCTTTCATACCACAGGTATCAAAATTGACTTCTTTCTTACTGCAGGTACCAAAAAAGACTTCTTTCTTATTACAGATATCAAAATTGACATCTTTCATACTACAGATATCAAAATTAACTTCTTTCTTACTGTGGGTATTAAAAGTTGACTCTTTCATACCACAGGTATCAAAATTGACTTCTTTCTTACTGCAGGTACCAAAAAAGACTTCTTTCTTACTGTGGGTATTAAAAGTTGACTCTTTCATACCACAGATATCAAAATTGACTTCTTTCTTACTGCGGGTCTCAAAGTTGACTTCTTTCATACCGCAGGTATCAAAATTGACTTCTTTCATACTGCAGGTATCAAAATTGACTTCCTTCTTACTGCGTGTATCAAAATTGACTTCTTTTATACTGCAGGTATTAAAATTGACTTCTTTCTTACTGCGGGTATCAAAATTGACTTCTTTCATACTGCAGGTAGCAAAACTGACTTCTTTCTTACTGCAGGTATCAACATTGACTTTCATACTGCGGGTATCAAAATTGACTTCTTTCATACTGCAGGTATCAAAATTGACTTCCATCTCACTGCAGGTATCAAAATTGACTTCCATCTCACTGCAGGTATCAAAATTGACTTCCATCTCACTGCAGGTATCAAAATTGACTTCTTTCATACTGCAAGTATCTTTTTCGGTTGGTGGGCTGCACACCCCTACCACTTTTAGTTATGAAGTGCCTACCTACCACTTTTAACATAAAGTGCCCCCTCCTTCACGGGTACTAAACAGAGGTGACAAAAAGTATATACAGTAGTTCACCAAGCTTCCACAAAGAGAAACTTTTTATACAAGAATACAAAAGTTGGCAGGATTAATAATTAAAGTGAATTTGATATTTTGTATCAAGTTTTGTAATTTGTTCAAAGAATAATCAAAATTGAAAAATCATCCCATTTAAAAACCAGAAAATCAAAGGTTTTGAGGTTTTGATGCGCTAATACGCATTTTAAGTTTGAACTATTGTATAATAAATGTTTTTGCACAATGGGCTCAAAATAACAATAAAATCCAAATAACTTGCAGTTCTCACAAGAATGGAATTTCATAGTTATTTAAATGCAACCATTTTTATCCCATAAACATTTAAACACTTGCTAACAACATAATCATTTCCAATTTGAAACAAAACAAATATACGATTGTTAAAATGTGAGCATTTAAAGATTTTAAATTGATGTCTTGTCTACTCATTAATATGCATGACATCACCACCAAAAACAATAGGGCACATCAGTGGACCATGGGATATCTGTGTACGGAATATGAACTGAATCCCATGCATTGTTCTTAAGATACTGTGTTTACAAGCTCTTTTCAACAAAATCAAATTAAACCCAGCCCACTATGCATATTAATGAAGTTCAACATTTTTGTACCATGAACATGTACACAATAGCTAAAAACAAAATTATACCACATTTGAAACAAACCAGTCATGCGGTTGTTAAAATATAAGCAGTTTAAGAATTTAACATTAAGCCCTGCCTCATTGATATGCATGACATTGCCACCAAAAACAATACATATGGCACATATACGGACCATTGGTTATCTGTGTACTAGCGGCAATTCCTGGTTTCCGTGGCACAAGCGGATGCGAATACGTGACTCCCCCTCAACGGGACACTCCCCAGCAGTGCTGGCACTCATTTTACAGCTGAGTGCACTGAAGCAAGTAGAGTATTGCTCAAGGACACAATGCAGTGCTCACAACAGGAATTGAACCCGGTACCTTTTGCATACGAGCATGACTCCTTAACCGCTGAGCCACTGCACCTCTCAAAACAATTTAACCAGCCCCTAATTAAATCTATCGGCGTCTGGCAAAACTTTGGATGAAAGGAAAGGTGTCTTCTCATAAATAAATTAAGAAGTGAACACTGCCGTGCTGCTAACGTCAATTTTGGTTTTTAATTTTTCTTATTGATTGTGAGAAATCTGTGATGTTATCGATGATACATGTACAGTAGGTCCCTATTTTCAGTCTGGCAGATGTGTGATCAGTAACATCGCATAATTCTTAAGATCACTTGCCAAAATTGATAACTGGAAGTGACACTACCAGCAGGGCAGCGTTCACTTCTGAATGTATTCACAGGATGATACTTTTGGGCAATAACAAATGTTGGACCCATGGATACACCTATGCAAAGAAATCATTATAAGTTTGTGTAGTAAAGATTATTACTACAACAAACCACACCAGAGACATGTATGTTCCTCACATACAATGTACACATACTACATCATGTCATTGTTCAAACAGCTGTTCAAAATTGTCCAATAACTTCAAAGACATAGACAAATACAGGAAGCAAAATAGCACTTCCACAAACAATTTTCCTAAAGTCTGTATATTCCCATATAAGAGTCAAATGTGCCAAAATTTATATTGTTTTAACATTTGACATACATGACACTAACAGTTGGAAAGGTGAGTTGCCGACAGAGGCAGTATAAAACAACAACACCATCAGGGAGTGTTCTCATTTGTATCTGGGTCATGATCTGCCCCCTCCATGATAGCCTTGATCAATGATTATAGAAACACATTGCCATGTGTTCTCATTTAAGTGCAAGCTCTCAATCAGACCCACTGCAGGGTATCAGACCCACTGCAGGGTATCAGACCCACTGCAGGGGATCAGACCCACTGCAGGGGATCAGACCCACTACAGGGGATCAGACCCACTGCAGGGGATAAGGCCCACTGCCGGGGATCAGACCCACTGCAGGGGATCAGACCCACTGTAGGGGATCAGACCCACTGCAGGGGATCAGACCCACTGCAGGGGATCAGACCCACTGCAGGGGATCAGACCCACTGCAGGAAATCAGACCCACTGCAGGGGATCAGACCCACTGCAGGAGATCAGACCCACTGCAGGGGATCAGACCCACTGCAGGGGATCAGACCCACTGCAGGGGATCAGACCCACTGCAGGGGATCAGACCCACTGCAGGGGATCAGACCCACTGCAGGGGATCAGACCCACTGCAGGAGATCAGACCGACTGCAGGGGATCAGACCCACTGCAGGGAATCTGAGGTACAAGCAGGCTAGAAACTATGCGCTGAGTGTTCTCACAGTAAAACCTTGGTGGATCTGATCATCGCCTGCAGTGGGTCTGATTGCGAGTGTGTTCTTAAGTGAGAACACGCTCAAAAAGCCCACAAACGAATTTAGTATAACAATCAACCCTCATAGCCATCAACTGTGATGGATTTTGTACAGAAAAGTTTCAGCTATAATCTTTGACAAATCTTGTTAGAATCCTTTGTGAAAATTTGTACTGCTTTTCTGAATGTACTTTTTTATTCCTCATTATTCAAAATGAATCTACATCATTAATAACAGTATTTATGTCACTGGTTCTTTGATCTGTATTTTCTTTATATTCTTAGGACAATTGCATAATTTCCTTGATGTCCAAAGTGTCACCTACTTTACCTTAATACACTTGTCAATTGTGTGATTCACCCCCAGACAAGGTGAGTCATTGCACCAAAGTGGGTGGACAAAACATGTACATTGACACACTGCTCAGTCACTTAGGTGACTGACATCTTTTCGTGAAATGACTTACCCCAAATCAATCACCTCTGTACAAATTAAATGGCTCTGAAGTAAATTGACCCAACCCAGAGTCACTCGTGACTTGACAATTTGGTACAATGACGCACATGTGAGTTGCTATTTCACTTGTCAATGACTCACCTTAGACTGACATTGCGGGGGGTAGTAGAGGTGAGTCATACAACTGACAAGTGCATATTATCTTTATCTCTCCCTCCCCCTACCCCATTCAATGTTGACTAATGTACATTTTTGCTTTTCTAACATTAGAAAGGGGGAGAGGTGAGAAGTTAAACATTAAAAATCACAGCATTAAATATTTACTTCTTTGAACAATTTTGTCCAAGATTATAGCTTATTCATGGGCAATAAAATGTACTGTTATTTATATGGTAGGGAGGGGTAGCGTGGCCAGCAACATGATTTAAGGGCCACAATCTTACATGGGGAGGGGGAAACCGTGTTGCAATAATGGACGAAGTACTACAGTAGTTTTTAAACATACAGTATGTACATTGCACATGTGGTGGTGGCATGTGAAAGATTGATGCACTACGGGCCATTTCCCTTTGGTCCCATTTATGCTATGCCACTGGCAGGGAGGGCTGGTGGTTGAGTATACAATCTTACTTAAAAGTAAAGTGTACGTATCTCAGTTTGTTGTTGGTTTGCCTAATGCACTGAATATACAGACAAAAAATCCAATCACATTAATGAAGACTATATTTTCTGATAACTCGGGATGGTAAACTTCTGAGATACAGATCAACAAAACAAAGGAAAATAGGATTACCACCTTTCACTTATTTTAAGTGCAAATTTGTTTGGTTTGTTTTGTTGATGTTTAATGGCACTGCGATAGTCAGAGTCAAATGTGGCAAGAGGGTGTTAATAATTTAAGGTGCGAGAGTTAGGACAGAGATGGTTGAGAGAGGGAGAGGGGGTAGGAAGGAGAGAAAAAATAAAGGTGCAAATAAAGATAATAAAAAAGAAAGGAAGGTAAGATAAAAAATGGGGGAGTCGCGACGACGACAAGTGAACACACAATTACAATGACGGGTCGTCGCCTGCGTATACGGTTATGATAGTAGCAATACTATCATGAAACGCTTAATACGACCCGAACGAGAACACAGGTACGACGTACAGACAGACATAACATCGACAACCAAGTCAATGTCCACAGCCTTTGATAACCAGTTGTGGTACACTGGCGTGTCTACCCGACCCAGGCTTGAACCCAGGGCCTCGTGGTCTGTAGACAGGTATGATAACCACTACACCACAGTAGGTAGATAAGGAGGGAGGGGGGGGGGGGCGGGGGTGGGGAGTGTGGGTAAGGATTTAGATCAAGTGGAATAAGTTGCTATTGTGGAGGAAGGTGAATATGTTGGAAGGGGATTGTTCTTAAAGAGGTCAGAAACTAGAGGTGGATGGGAAGAGGGATGATCTGGAGTTGATAAAGGACAGGTTAAGAGGATATGTTTGATTGAGAGATCGGTATTGTAAGGCAGAGAGGGTTGGGAAAGCCTGATAAGAGGTAGGAGTAGGTGAGAAAGGAGTGACCAAGACGTATGTGGGTGATGAAAACGTCCTCTCTATGATTGTGACTGTGTAAGGGAGGATTGATCCCTACTTTGGGATTGATAGCAAATTTGTATCCATTTAAAGGCCAGATATCGTGTTAACGTGGAGATAACCAGAAATCCAAAATGTTTAGTGGTTCCGATACATTCTTTCATTGTTGGTTGATTTTCAAGTTTTATACTTACTGGCATTGTATGTCATGAAATATGCTAAAAACAAAAACCCATATTCATAAGCAGAGGTTGTGTTAGAATTTTTTGTCTAGTGTATTTGGTTACGACAAGCCCTTGAAGTTTGGCGTATTTCGTCAATTTGCCGTCGTATGTACAGGGCATTACGTAATGTACAGGGCATTGCTCACTAGCGAAGCATGCAAGTAATTGTTAACACACACACTTGTGTAGGCCTACATTGCAAAAGTGAATGAAAATTGAGCTTAAAATACCAAAAAACATCAACAAATTGGACTATTATTATCATAAAATTATTAAGGAAAAGTTCATACCCAATCCTTGTATAATGTTGATTGTTGAATCATGAAATTTGGGTTAACAATCCCAAACTAGACATCAATGATGTTATAGCTCAACCCATTACAATGCAAGAAGAATTGATTGCTTTCAGTGATTTTATTTTTGTCATATGTACTTTTATGATGTTTTTAAAGTTTGATTTGAGGTGCATTCCATTTGTGGGCAATTATTCATCATGTTAAAAATTCAAGAGTTTCAACTTTCCCGTATGAGTTGTATTCAGTTTGTTTGTTTGGGTGTAATGGCACCTTAACAGTCAGGTCATATGTGCCAAACGAGGTTAGTTGTGAATGACTGTCAGATTGGTTCTCAGTAATGACTTAGTTTTGCAGTGAGGTTCATGTTATAGCGATGTCTGAAAAATTATGCTTCTAACAAAAGCTATGTGACATTCAATGCATGGTGCCATCATGTCTCACTTGATTAATGACGTTGGCGAGGTCATAGGTAAATTCCACCACAACATATAGTTAGAAAATACATTTTGCAAACATAACAAAAAGTTTAACATTTACACATTAATCTTCATAAATGTTAGATTAATTTAATTTGGCCGGTACTGAAAAAAGATTACTAACCAAGCATGTTTCAAAACGGCCAAATATGTTATAATTAGCCAGTAATCGCCAAACTAGCAGCTAAGGTTGTGACAGTTAGCATTTTTTCATAAATGTACAGCTGTCACCATTACGATCCATAACCGTTTAACCGTAAGGCCAGTTGTCATAAGTGGACGCCCTTTTAACGCAGGTATAAAGCGAAATCTTCGCCAGGTTCTTAACAATTATCTACCTACTGTGGTGTAGCGGTTATCATACATGTCTACAGACCACGAGGTCCTGGGTTCAAGCCTGGGTTGGGTAGACACGCCAGTGCACCACAACTGGTTATCAAAGGCCGTGGACATTGACTTGGTTGTTGATGTTATGTCTGTCCGTGCGTCGTACCTGTGTTCTCGTCCGGATCGTATTAGGCGTTTCATGATAGCATTGTTACTATCATAAGCGATTACGCAGGTGACAACCCGTCATTGTAATTGTCAGCGTTTACTCGTCGTCGTCAGTTCTTATTAATAGACCTTCCATAGCAACCCATGCTAATCCACCACTTGAAAGACGCGCTACCGTTATATTCACTATGTAATGTGCAAACATGCACTTCCTGCTTCTCGTGCGAGTGTGTGAAAGTCAAGTTGACATGTACGATCGTTACTTAAATTTTGATATCTGGTGTTTTTATTCTTACATAATTAGTTCTTAAATAAATAAATTATTATCCCGATAAAAAAATCATATATTTCATGTACTTTCTTTGTCAAATACTGTTAAAAATCTTGTTTAATGAGGAACGAACATAACATAGAAATCATGCTGCCAAATTTGTTTGTGACTTCAAAGAAACATACATATGAAATATAATGGAATTTCGTTTTAAAGTTATGCCCCTAATTGTGTTTCATTTGACATTTTACCATAATTGATGAAGAAATTACTGTTTTCCCCTTGAACTTAACAAAGGGTGGAGGGGGAGGGGGAAGGGTGGAAGGGAAGGGTGGAGGGTGGAGGGGAGGGTGGAGGGGGAGGGTGGAGGGGAGGGTGGAGGAGGAGGGGGAGGGGGGAGGGTGGAGGGGAGGGTGGATCGGGAGGGTGGATCGGGAGGGAGGGTGGATCGGGAGGGTGGATCGGGAGGGTGGATCGGGAGGGGAGGGGGGGGGGGAGGGTGGAGGGGGGAGGGTGGAGGGGAGGGTGGAGGGGGGGAGGTGGAGGGGAGGGTGGAGGGGAGGTGGAGGGGAGGGTGGAGGGGAGGGGAGGAGGGGGAGGGGAGGGTGGAGGGGAGGGTGGAGGGGAGGGTGGAGGGGAGGGTGGAGGGGAGGGTGGAGGGGAGGGGTGGAGGGGAGGGTGGAGGGGAGGGTGGAGGGGGAGGGGGAGGGTGGAGGGGAGGTGGAGGGGAGGGTGGAGGGGAGGGGTGGAGGGGAGGGTGGAGGGGGGGTGGAGGGGAGGGTGGAGGGGAGGGTGGAGGGAGGTGGAGGAGGTGGAGGAGGTGGAGGAGGAGGGTGGAGGGGAGGGTGGAGGGGGGGTGGATCGGGAGGGTGGATCGGGAGGGTGGATCGGGAGGGTGGAGTGGGAGGGTGGAGGGTAAGGGTAGGGGAGGGGAGAAACAGCGTTGGGCAGAGGCGGTTGTGGCTACAGAAAATGGGATGGTAAATTTCACCCAACGTATCTTTTTTTTTATTGGTATTTCTTGTCCCCAGTAGGCAAATAGACTAAAATATTGGATGGGATCAATAGCTAAATACAAGTGTAACTGCCACGGTCATGTGGAGAACGAATTTTGTTTATACAACAGGAGACAAAGAAAATTGTTAAATAGGGTAGAGAGGGGGAATACCCCCATTGTGGGAGTATTCCTCATAATGGCGGGGGAAACACAGAGGGTAGGCCTATAAATGTTGTATTCATATATCGTTTTGTCAGTTTGTAGTAGTTGCTGCTGTAGGATATTGTGTAACTTCTTTCTGGGACATACAATATAAACTTCAAAATTATCATGCTACGTCGGAGTTCTTACTCACATATGGGGACAGGCTTAACGCACCACACCCTAACACACATCTGAGGCTAACATGTTTTAAAACACATTTTTATTTCAATATTGGGTATATAGTGGTGCGTGGCCAGGGGCAGGGAAGACTTTCCAATAATTACGGCCCTTAGTGTTTGATAATGGTAATCCCAGGGTCATACAAGCAAGAATATGTCTCCTTTGATTTAGGTAAACAATTTGAATAGAAGAAAAATCTTTTTGATTCCTATGCCAGACATGACAGTATCTGAAATGCGAGAACAAGAATTAAAATTTTTAAAAATCGCATAGAACGAAAAAAAAAAAAAAAGGTTATTAAAATAAACATAAAGCAAATGAAAAATAAGAAACTACTGTTGCATGCTTAACAGTAAAGAAATAAAATAGATAATACAAGGATAAAATATACTTATCTCACTAAAAAGAAAGAAACGAGAGAAATACATAATACTTCTTTAAAAAAAATAATAACGCACCTGATTTCATGGCCCTCGGTATTCGCGAACTTAGGGCCGGGTATATGCAGCATACTACCTCATTTATTTAAGAATAGTGACAATTGAAAAAATATGCTTCTAACAAAAGTTGTAAGCCGTTTTGTATTAATTTTAATGTAGGAGTTAATGGAGGTTTCCACTATGTAACGGTCGATTACCGACGTTATCGGAGAGCAAAGGTCACTTTGAGTGCAGCATATTCTGCAACAATACATTTTAAAAACAAAATTACGAACATTAGCAACCATCTACATGTATTAAAAAAATATGTTAGGCTATGACGTTTGCATGTTTGATTTTTTCTGCATAGGACTTCCAAATTGTTTAGTTTTAGTTTCGCTACGGAAAAAGCGTACTGCCGTGATTCCCGTGATACATATTCCCCTACTTTTTAAGTATAGGCCTATGGAATTAAAAAAAAATAGTACACAATTGTTTTGAGTTTCAATTCGTATCTTGTGACCCCAAGTTTGGATAAGAAGCCAAGCAAGCTCCTTCACGTTGAAGATGTGAATTTACGGCCCTGAAGTGTCAACGATTCATTGTATGAAAATGCTTTTCTGCATCTCATCCACCCCATGCCATCTCAGAATTCAATTGTCTTATCAGGGGTGGCGGAGCGTTCAAAATATTGGGGGTTTAATGAGATAAGGTGACATGTGATACGTTCACCTAAAATTATTAGGCTGAAGCCCGCATCTCCCTTCCCAGCTCCGCCGCCTCTGTCGATTTCAAGTCATCATTGATGATAGGACCTAAATAAAAACCTTGATATGAACGCATAATGTAAGTTTCGCGTAACTAGCATGGCTACTTTAATATGAAATTAAAATTGGTTCTTCCCCGTTTTTCTGTTTGTTCAAACTTGAAATATAATACTTAACATTCATCCTATCCATGTAATGATAATCATCGGGATTACGTAATTCCCTTTTGATGTCGCTACTGCTGCGAGAAAAATCTGGGTCACTGCCAAAATGCGTTTAGAGCAGTGATGCGGTCTAATTTGCTGCACAGTATAATTTAGTGCACTTGGAATAGCTTTTTGAATGATTTAGCCAATGTATTTTCACCCAAATCAGCACTAATGGGGCTGTTATATAGCAATAAATATTCAAGTGTTTGAAGTTTTTTCCCCCCAAAACCGAGAATGATTGTTTGTTGTCCGTAAGTACTCATGTTAAGAGCGCTATAAGCGACCACGTGTGACTTCCGCAACTGGGGATAACAGATCACACGGCGTGAGAATATTACCGAGTTTTGAGCATGAGCGGGCTATTACCGCATTAATTTATGACAACACGTGCTGATTTTGTGATTCGTAATCCAAGCAACAACTCCCTTGGTAATCCGGTCGTAAAAACAATAACAATACCCAGGCAAACATTTAATCCGTCCGTAAATACAATTATTAGTTTTGAAATATTTGTTACTCTTTGAAGTAAATAATAAAAGGCACGAATTAATCTGTAATTTTATCACAATTGATGTGAAACGAGAATTTCTTTAATGTTTTCACGGCACATTAGAACTCTTAAAAGCTGGGATACTTTCAACGATAGGCCAAAGGACATCGTTGCGTATGAATTTTGATTTCTTTGCATCGCTACCGTGGTTTGATTCATGACTGTGTGTTTCTAACCTTTAACGTAAATTCTTCTGGGCCAACTTTAGGAATAGGTAGATTGGAAAAGAATTAAAGTTGTTGTCTCCATATTTCATAGGAAAGAAGGGACGGGCCCAAATTTCCTAGCGTACTGTTTTTACTATGAGGGGGAACAAATTTACTGGATGGCTACGGCTTAATTGTCTGGGGCCCACATTTCCTAGGAAATAAGAGCCGGGAGGCCAAAATTAACTGGGGTAGAATTTACTTTTACACCGATCAGTGGTTGGGTGATGTGTATTGTGATTTGATAATTAAGGGATATAGGCGGAAATTTCTTGTGTGTATTTGACGGGTTATGTTAATGAGTGCTAGCCTGGGCCTAGCGCATTCCTAATGAGCACAAGCTAGCTACATTCCATGCATCCCATCCCAAGTACCGTGGAAATAATTAGTAATATGCATAACGCCCGGTGAAAAATGTGAAGGCAATGACATAGCGGGTAAAGATTGAAATGATAAGGTTGGTTAGATGGTTTCGTGAATTTATGCGAACTTGAAAAAGCAAACATAAAAATTGAATTAACATTGTTTACACGTAGCATGATTTCCTAAACTGTTAAACGTCACAACCTTATTAGCAGCCCTGGGATGCCCCATTGAATACTACCGTACCCAGCGATGATTCTTCCACGTGTCCACGAAAACTTATAGGTTTGAAACAAACTTATATTTCTGGCAATCTGCTGCCCATACGGCAAATTACGGTTTACGCAATGCCGCTGCGTTCACCAACCCAACAAAACTGTATCCTTAACGTTAGGTGGATTTAAGTATAACGCTCTAGCCCCGCGATGCAATGTAGCACAAAACTTACTGACACTTAAGACTTATTGTACGACAAGCGAAAATGACCAAACAACAACTTCACACGTTATCTTCTAGGCTATGTCATAACCTATCATACAACTCGGTAATCCAATCCGATACAGCGTGACCTAAATAAGATTACGAGAATGTGCATATTCATAGCAGAATGTCCGAATTCTGATTGGAAAATACTGCGATATGATTAAACATATATGTCCATACAAGGAACTAATAAACATGCAGGTATACCAACTGACCAATACCATGGCCCGGAGCGGTACCGGCACGAAACGCGAATAGGATAGAGCTATTTTTAGCGAAATTACCATAAAATCTTATACTTTGTTAAAACCTTTCGAGAGCTCTAATTAAAAAAATACATGGACTTTCTCTTAACGAAATACAAGCTTAAATTTGGATACAAAAATCTCGCTTGAGCCACAATCTCAAGAGCAAAACTGTAAAAACCTAGGAGGAGATGCATTTTTAAGCAAAAGTTAGTACAGGCACATATGAGAGGTCACGTACGATTTGATAATCTCCACTCATACACTCTGTGTATGGGTGGAGCTAAAAACACTAGAAAATACTTTTGTTTATCATATCCAAACTTTCATGAGATTTTAGAGATTTTTGACCAATTGTCAAGGATAATATACTATTCAGATCTCGAACACGCCCACTTCTTTACAATATAGTAACTTGACTTGCAGACTGATCACTTCACAGATACATGACAGGAGGAAAGCTGAATCCTAAGTAATAATATCATTGACAATTGACAGCCTGCATTCAAAACAACATCAAAACTTCTGTACAGTGTACGTACATCATGCATAAGGTCTATGTACTAGCCTATATGTGTTTATGACAGCACTACGGGCATGTTAAATCATTTGGCCGTTAGTCTCGTAGTTGTGTCATTTTTCTTTTATTTATGAGTAATATAAAATCATTTTTGTGTGAAATAAAACTTTGAATCGCACCACAGAGGTAAGCTGGTCATGATTTTCATTTATGTTAATGAAAAACTCTAAGGTAAAATTCCACATGCTATATCTAAATCTTACGACGCAGGTATACAACCTGTGTCGTAAGAAATTTCAGCCATGGCGTAATATACGACAAATTTGTTGTTAACGCGATCTCTGTCCATAAGCCATGCCCATCAAGCATATCAATAAAATAGAACTTGTTGACCACACTTGTATGATGCAAAACATGCATACAGTTGCACATTTATCACTATTCTAAGAATTATAAATAAAGCCACACCTACATGACATCACTACCAAACCAATAGGTTACATCAGGAGCTGTTACATTAGGCTCCCTGGTTACATATACGGACCATAACTCACTGACAGTGTACCACATATGACATGTGTGTAATGTGTTAACAAGATTTTTGTAGCATTTTCACATTGAGGCACACATACTGTATTATATAGTAATATAACCTGTTGACAACATGAGCATGTACACAACAACTGAAAAATAACATGCAAGTATTATGTAAACAGACATACTGTATGGTTGCTATGAATTTATCACTTTTTCAAGATTGTTTTATTTTATATTAAGCCCTTCTCCTGCCCCCTCTCCCACTTAGCAATATGCATGACATCACAAACCCAAGAATAGGGCACACAAACAGACAAATTGGGCTATCTGTATACAACCATGGAGCAGACTATGGTGCAACATTATGTCCTGTATCCAATGTATTGTCCTTCAGTTAGTGTTAATAAGCTATTTTCAGCAAAACCATATAAAGCGCAGCCCGCCATGTACATTAATGCTATTCAACAATTTCATACCATTAATATGTATACACTAGCTAACAACATAAATGTACCACATATGAATCAAAACAGACATGTGCTTGTTAAAATAAGAGCAATTCAAGATTTTAACATTAAGTCCCGCCTACTCATTAATATGCATGATATCACCACCAAAAACAATAGGCACATCTACAGATCATGGGCTATCTGTGTATTAATATAACATGAATCTAGTGTATTGTTCTTGAGATATCGTGTTAACAAGCTTGCTGTTACAGATACATACATACATACATACTGTACATTAATACATACATACATACAGTACATGATACACATGCCAGCATGACTGCATAGGTTCCTTATGCTATTAGCATCAGAACCCAAAATACACTACAATCAATCACTTCTGATAGTCAAAATATTTCCACAATACCAATCAACAGTGCCCTAGCTTTGCTGTTTGCCACTCCATTGGCTTGCCCGCCCCTCCTTGCCCCCCTTTTTCTCCACCCTGCCCCTTTTTATTTAAAAAACTTATTTAAAAACTTCTTTAAACTCATAAATGAAATACCTACATGGATACAGAACACAGAATGATAGCATAGTAAGCAATTGTCCTGTTTGGTTCATGAATGGTCCTTATGAGTCAGAATAGTTTCATTCTGAGACCTGTATGATTATAGCTAAAATCCCAGAGCTTCACCAGGTGCTTAAAACCTTAAAGGCTAAAGCCATAAGAAAGCCCTAAGGTGGAATTAATGTGCCCCTCAACAGATCTAGCACCCTGCCCCTTTTTAAATCAAACTCAGGATCTGAACCAATAAATCAGATTATTTGGTGATGGGTCAACTAATAATCTTGAGATGAGATTCCTCCTTTAACATGTACAGTAAATGTTTCATAAGGATGAGATTCCTCCTTTAACATGTACAGTAAATGTTTCATAAGGATGAGATTCCTCCTTTAACATGTACAGTAAATGTTTCATAAGGTCAAACAAATTTGGGAAACTCCTGTTTGTGCAAAATCATTCATTATTTGGGCTGCTTTATTGTAAGGTTTAATTAAACTTGTGAAAGATTAATCAAGATAGGAAAGCACATGAATAAGCAATGTCATATTCAGTGTACACTCATCTTCTCTCATGTTCATACTTGTCAATCTAATTGATCTTTGCTCTGTAAATATCAATGAAAACACACAAAAGTTCAACATTTGTTTAAGCCACACTATTCTACTACATATCCTGTATGTATAATTTCCATCTACACATTTTCCAAAAACATTTGTGCCTATTTCTTATAAAGGTTAAATGTATATCCAATGTTTAATATGCATAATACACATACAGTAATAACACTTAAATATCTATGGACAGGTAGCAACAAATCGATCTTAATCGGAAGAACATACATGTGGTATAAACCATGAAAATAGCCAAATATTTCATCAAAATCAATTTAATTTAAGGCCGTATCATATAATAAATTATGCAAATTTCATTAAAATTTTGTGACATCAACATTGGAAAACCAATGAATTTCCTTATGCTAACTTATCACTTTTCAATCCTTCACCAATTATTTGAATGGGAGAGGTTGAATACCACTAAAAGGTTTTGAATCTCCATCATACCGTACCCCTAATCAATTCTTAACAGGAGAATGCAGTTTGGGTGATTTTCTATGACTGAAAAAGGCAGAAATTTGAAGAATTACATGAAGGATTTTGATCTGTTCTCCTATTTTACTTCACAACTTTTACATACATCAAAAATTCTTTAAACTTTGATTATCAGAACTCAGCAACTACAAATGCTTGTGACATAATTTAAATACTATTCTGTTCAGAATAAAAGCTCTTGTTGATGCAGACCCCTAGCTTTGCTGTTTCACAGGAGCAGCCAACATGCCACTCCATGGGCCTGTCCTGCCTCCAAGGGGGGTCCGCCCTGCCCCTGAGGGGGCCCGCCCTGACCTCATGAGAAAAAATGTTTTATTTATATATGTATATTTATTTTATAGATTTTTTATTATTTTACTTTATCATTTTAATTAATCTCATAAATGAAATACCTCACATGGAAACAAAACACAGAATATAGCATAGTAAGCAATTGTCCTGTTTGGCCCATGAATGGTTCTTATCAATAACAGTCAGAATAGTACATTTCATTCTGAGGTATGATAATAGCTAAAATCCGAGAGATTCTTCACCATGGGATTGAGCCTTAACCCTTACTCTACCAGCACTGTTTTGAAAATGCGCTCGGGAGGCAGGGCCAAAGACGGGGCACCCAAAACAGCGATAATATCGCCGCGTGGTAGAGTAAGGGTTAATGAAGGCGTGATTATTAAAAGGTCCTCTGTCTTCCAGGCAGAAAAGTCGGGCCCCTTCCGCTTTCGGAACCCGCTGGGCCGCCCACCAGGATCATGCTGCCTATATTTTCGGGTTGGCGATATGTCGCTGGGTTTCTTAAGCCTTACTCTACCAGCACTGTTTTGAAAATGCGCCGGGAGGCGGGGCCAAAGACGGGCACCCAAAACGGGCGATAATATCGCCGCGTGGTAGAGTAAGGGTTAATGAAGGCGTGATTATTGAAAGGTCCTCTGTCTTCCAGGCAGAAAAGTCGGGCCCTTCCGCTTCCGGGACCCGCTGGGCCCCCACCAGGATCATGCTGCCTATATTTTCGGTTGGCGCATATGTCGCGGGTTTCTTAACCCTTACTCTACCAGCACTGTTTTGAAAATGTGCTCGGGAGGCGGGGCCAAAGACGGGGCACCCAAAAGGGCGATAATATCGCCGCGTGGTAGAGTAAGGGTTAAGGAGGCATTAATGTGCCCCTCAACAAGTCTAGCACCCTGCCCCTTTTTAAATCAAGCTGGGGGTCTGTGATGAATATAAAATCTACAGTATACTCCATATAAGGGTGTTTCAGCTGACGTCATAAGTCACATGATTTGTTTACATCGCCATTTTGTAGGAAAGAACACTGTCATTTGCTGTACACTTAATTAGACCTACATACATGTTGTTATATAAGATTTTTTTGTAAGATGATTATGCCGGAATCTTGCTGTGCTGTTGGTTGCAATAATAGATGTGTGTGGGGGAATGAAAATACATTTTCTCGATTTCTATTTGATCCTGATCGAAGTTCAAATTGGTTTTCTGCTGTACGACGCGAAGGCGTTCAAGCTATGGCGCACACTAGGATTTGCAGCGAGCACCTTATATCAGGCATGTAGGCTTTGTCTGAGTATAACGAACAATCAACTGGCGTTAACGATAAAGTTACTCTTCGTATACCTGGTGAATATATAAAACTTAAGAAAAATATTAAGTAAAATCAGAAAGGAAAAAAAAAAAACTGCAATTAGTAAAATTCGCTGAACTGGTACTGGTAGGTTAGCATGTAGTATGTTTGTTGTACGTGTGATGTGACTGAGCTGTGTAAAGATGGGTAAGACGCAACGATACCACTGCCATGCAAATGGAGTCCAGTTGAGTTACAGTCACGTGATGAAATCCCTCGATAGGATGCTTGGTTTGATTAGAAGAAATATTTGTTTTCTTGGTAGAGAGGTTGTTCTTAATTTGTATAAGCAGTTAGTCAGGCCTCACCTTGAGTATGCAGTTCAGGCATGAAGTCCCTTTTGTGAGAAGGATAAGTTCATTTTGGAGCAGGTTCAGCGAAGAGCCACTAGACTTATTCCCGATAAGGAATCTCTCTTATGAATCTGGCTTGCGAATTCTTGGTTTGACCACGCTTCAGTTGAGAAGATATGTGGTGATATGATTCAGGTTTTTAAATTCCTATCTGGTAGTGATGCTTTGACTTCCTGTTATTTCCTGCATGTTTCAGCTAATCCGCATGTGACAAGTAGTAACAGTTTAAAGTTGAACAAAATTCTCACAGATAGATATTCAACATTTCAGCTTTTCGCAAAGAGTTGTTAATTAGTGGAATGGTTTGTCAGAGTGGGTAGGTAGCTCCAATTCCATTTACAATTTCAAAATCAACATTGATAAGTTCTTTACTACTCTGGGCGTCTTTGATTTTTTTTTTTTTTTTTTTGGTGGTAGTGTTAGTTTAGACTTTTTATGGGGTGACTCACCCTTCTTAGCCTGCAATCTTGTTATGTTATTTTATATACTTTTCTTTTAAGGGCAATGGCCATTTTAAAATTTTGGATTTAAAGAAATAAATTAACTTATTATGCATCATGTATCTTGTGGCCTCACTTACAGTAGCCTTAGAATGATAAACAAATTTGGCATAATCTTGTGTTTCAGAAGTACCTTCTATGAATTCTAACTATGCTGAAATCATATGAACCAGCCTCTTCCAATAGACCATATTGAATCTCATAATTATTATCTCATTATGTATGTATTGTACTACAGAAGTAAGTTGGAGACAAATACTTTAAGCTTGTTAAAACTATCACCCAAGCTCTGTCTGTCTTCTCCTTATTACGAATGCAGCAAACGATCACAACACTCCCAAAAAGTTCATTTATTCAAAGCAACTTTTGGCTTCAAATTTCACCTGAGTTGCCACAATTTCTACTTCATTGAAATTATGAAACAAATCTCACGATCAATGACAAGCGTTTAAAGAAAAATCAATTATCAAAAATCAATTATCAAGTGCAAATCATGCAGAAACAAAATTAATGGTTAATTTGCATTTCGTGGTGAAAAACTTAAATGTTAAAAATGACTACATTATGAGGCTATGAAAACACTGTTAAAGATGGTTCAGTGAGAATACCAAGACAAAAGATACCATAAAACAAAACAAATCATTATTCAAATTTAAAATCTTAGGATAGAGAGGGCCGGGTGCAAAACTTATTGGTAAACCGGCCAGCTAAAAACACAATCTAAGTTTTTAAGCAAAGTGAATATTTATTAGTTATTAAAGCTTAAATTAATCAGTATGGGAAGTTCACTATGAAATTATATGGCAAACTTCAAAGCTGTCTATTGGTTTTTAAGGAGGGGAAAGAGGAGGGGAGGTTGCAATGACCCTCACTAACTCCCTTGAATATTTCTTTAAATCATCATAAAAACGTCCTCCTTGTTATTTCAACTTACAGTAGTCCCAGGTATCTAGGCCATAAATCCTGGGGGACCGGAAGGACATGTGCCCCCCCCCCCAAATTGTTTGCATAATTTTTTTTTCTTCAGTACATTTAGGAAAACCCCCCCCCTCTCCTTTCATACACACACACACTTTCTTGATGAGAATTACGGCCCTGTCGGGTATTACACAGACATTATTTCTTATTACCAGTGAGGGGTAAAATGTTTATATCCCTTCAATACTGCACTTGAGATAATGACTAGAGCACACTACATAGAGCACCTAACTCTGCAAAGCCACTCTCAGAAACTTCATTTCATCTCTCTCTTAGACAATTGAACATCAGAGTCATCGTTCCAGAAACCTGCATCGACTTCAACTAAGTCATGCGCCAGATTTTATCAAAATTGATTCGTTTCTTCTTAGAGAAGTTGGTGGTATACAAACACAGGCAAAGAAGTACTAAACAGAAATACAATAATTCCGAGTAAATTCAAATTTCAATAATGCTGTGGTGAACCTCAGACGATGTCATAGGGTGGACAACTGCCCACTCACTTGTCTAATGGTGGCATCACAGTCCTTCACCAGGCTGAAGGCCTGACTGTCAACTGGCTTAAATGGACCTTACTAAGACAATATAGCATGCAACATCATCAGCATCAAATTCAATATGTTCTGTATGGCTAAGACTATGCAGCTTATGACTGCTGTAAGTGAGCTGCTACAACGAAACATATTAAACAAAACTAACATTTTTTTACAGAAGTTTATCTCCTCGTCCTTAACTCATAATTTGAAGAATTTGAACATCCGCAAAGCTATATCTTTGTGCAATGTTTATTCAAATTGTAAGCGTTTCACTGGCATGATTAAAGTGAAGTTGAAAAGGTGATGCCTAATCAACTGCAACTTTTTTCCTTCAAAAGTTTGAAAGAATATTCCAATGGATTTTCATTTGTTCATATATCAAATTGGTGAAAAACCTGTGCTAATATCTTATTCCATTTAGAAGTTACAAAAATTTAAAGTATTTTTGAATTTGTACAAAAGTGACTAATTGGCAACATCTGTTATGTCAGAGAGACAATTTCAACAAAATGTCTTTTGTATTCCTTTAGAAATGATTTGGATTTTTTTCTCATTGTAAATGTGATGTACACCAAGAAAAAAACAAAATGTTTTCTGGTAAATTATATATTCCACCCTATCTCTATAATGAACCAAAAATGCTGTTTGATAATCTAAAAAAAGTATGATTAAATTGATAAGAAATATATTAAGAACTGTGCTGGAATTGCCTTGATGACATTACCAAGCTGAAGGACACATACTGTATGAGGTGTTTTTAAGACGTTTTTCTACTCTTTAAATTTTGTTTCTTTTGAAGTCCTCTTTCATATTAGATTATAGCTTTTAAATGGAATAGGATATTAACATAGTTTTTTCACCACTTTGTTTCTACAAATTTTCTTTATTATCTATGTGAAAATAATCACAGATGTTGCCAATCAGTCACTTTTGTCCAAATTCAAAAACACTTTAAAATTATGCAACTTATAAACAGAATAAGATAGTAACATAGTTTTTTCACCATCTTTGTTTCTAAAATGTCTCTATCATATATGAAACCTGAAAACCAAAAGCTTTTTGTGGTTCCAAAGCCTCCCCTTTTTTCTCTTTTTAGAGCGGTGTAATGTGATTTTATAGCAGTATGTATGAATGTATATAGAGGGGTGTAATGTGACTTCATAGCAGTACTGTATGTATGAATGTATATATGACTATTCAGACACATGAGTTGATGGTGGTCTAGATCAAATGTTTTTGTGTTTTTATCTGAAATATTATTACAGGGTTGGCAGGTGTAATAGGTTTGTGTGGGAAAGTTACAACTTTGATGTGGCCTAATGGTTGCTGGCCTAATGGTTGCTGGCCTAATGGTTGCTGGCCTAATGGTTGCTGGCCTAATGGTTGCTGGCCTAATGGTTGCTGGCCAGATGTTTTTCCTGCCAATGTTTATATTTAGATATCAAATTTTGGACTTTTTCTTTATATTTGTGTGTAGAGGGCAGTGTTGCCTTAAGGCAGGCAAGGAGGGTTTTGGTCTTTAAAAATGTATTGGAAGTACATGAATAGAGCCCGGCACCTGTATATGGCTGCTAGTAAAGGGGAATGGTGACTTCCTAGGGAGTGGGAACGTTTTTAGGTATGCTAATGCCCAATGACCAGGGTGTTATAGTGTGATGTCGGGGGATTGATTTTCAACCCAAAATACTGAATATTTCAAGAGTTTGCTGTGCATTTAGAGCTGATTTTGTTTTAAACCGAACCATGATTTGATGTTATTTTGGAGTCAATTTAGCCCTAAAATATATGGAGCTTTCAGGCCTTCGCCTCTGGATCCCCATCGGGGCTTTGCCTCTGGACCCAGAGGCCATTAGGTGGGCCCCTGGACCCCATGCCGTTACGCTTGAACTACATATCTAGATTGTCGATCAAGCGGCAATAACTTTTAGCCATCCAACTTTAAAAACCCTCCGGCCCTGAGCAACTTTCAAAACCCTCCGGCCCTGAGCAACTTTTAAAACAAAAAACAAGTCATATTGCTACCACAGATCGCGAATCTTGGTAAGGGAAAGTTACTATGAAACAATGTTAAAGCCATTGAACTAAATACCGTAATGTTAAAGTCATTGAGCTAAATACTGCAAAAGTCAATACTATCTATAACATGTGTCCAAAAATCCATTGGCAAAATAGGAAATGGTCACTTATATGACACCTTTTTTCAGTAATCTCACACTGTAAAATTTCGTACATTTAGTTTTAATTTTTTCAGATAAAGGAAATTGTTCTTAGATCTGCTTCTATTGGTCTTCATTAGTTAGCAAAGATATTATCTATAGATTGATTATTTCATTAATTTCTGACCAAATATCAGATTGATTTATGAACAGAATCTTGTAAGAACAAGCATTTTATAGCAATTTCACATCAAGCACCGCCAACCATATAAATAATATAAGACCTGCTGACATCCTAGACATGTGCACAATAACTAATAACAGCAGCATAGCAAGTATTACATCAAACTGTCAAATGACTGCTTAATAATCACTTAATCAAGAATTTTATAATTAGCCCTGCCCACTCATTAATATGCATGATATCATCACCAAAATCAAAAGGTTCTTGTACTCCATATAAGTATCTTTTGTACTAAATATGACAAGTCTGGTGTGTATGGCTCATGAGATATTGGAGAACAAGTTAGCCGTCACACACCCACGCACACACATACAAGTTTGCACACACGCCAAAGCGACTGCAAAGGTTCTCGATGCCATTGGCATCAGAACCAAAAATGAAAATCCATGGGAATATTCCTTCAAGTGTGATGTCAAATTTATAGATGCACAAAAATGTATTTCTACAGAATTCATTTTTCTTTTGTTTAGAGAGTAAGGCACATGAGCAGATGGTAAAATCATGTTCTTGTAAAATGCATGTTACTTAAAAATCAAACAAAACATGTGTCCAATTATTTGGAAAAGGTAATTAATATTTAAAGGAAATAAATAAGCATTGTCTTGGATCTGCAATTATGACATCATAATCAGGGGGGTAACTTAACTTCGAGGCCAGGGTGGTGTATGTCAAATTTGACCGACAAAAATTTGCATTTGCCCGACTTAACAAAATATATATAAATACATGTGTCTATACAATCACACAATATATATCAGTTGGGGACATATCACCCGCCTCCCACTAATGCTGTCAAACTGAAGTGTCAAACATGGTACTGCGTAACACTGTATGTCCACTTATGGGCACCTAGCTGGCAAGACCTATAGTGTGAAACCTTGGTTGAGGTCCAGAGGAGCAAAGCCCTGGAAGCTCTAAAGATTTTTATTTTTGATGCTTCAAAATGGCTGAATACACAACACAAAGTCAGCCAATGTGATTGATGAAAAGAAGACAATTTTTGTTCTAATGTTAAAAAATCTACTCAGAAAATCATTTGAGTTATCATTTCTAAACAAGCAGAGGGAAAATTGTCCCTGCAAATTGAGTAAATTAGGTTAAATTGTGGGGCTTATGGACAAAGCCTTGCAATTAGTTTGGGTCCAGGGGCAAAGCCCCGGCATCCAGGAAGCTCTGAAGATTTCTTTATTTTATGCCCCACATTGAGAACATTTTGGAAAAATTGTGGGGTTCATAAGCGAAGCCTTGGAACAGCAGTGTAGGAATTATTTGATATTGGGGACCAAATTTTATTATTTGCCCCAACAAACCTCAGTACCAAAATGTATCAGTCTCTTATCACACTCCAAAACCTATTTGTAAAGGGGAGGGAGGTCGTTATATTATTAAAAATATTGCTACAATTTGAGACCATTTCACCAAAAATTGAAAAAAAATTTTCCAAAAATGAAGTAAATTTCCCAAAAAATTAAGGAAATTGAACAAAAATTAATGTAAATTTCACCTAAATGAAAGAAATTACACAAAAATTGAAGCTAATTTCAAAAAATGAAGGAAATTGCACAAAAATTGAGGCAAATTTCTTGAAAATGAAGCAAATTTCACAAAATTGAAGACTTCCTAAAATTTTTCCAGAGAATTAAAAAATTGAAGGAAAGATTTCACAAAAATGAGAAATCTTTTAAAAATTGAAGAAAATTTACCAAAAATTGAAGCAGCTTCTTTAAAATGGAAGATATTTTCCAAAATTGAAGGAAATTGAACAAACTAAAGCAAACTTTACAAAGAAAATTTTACAAAAAGTGAAGTCAGTACCCTGAAAATTGATAGAAACTTCTCAAAAATCAAATAGAATTTCCCGAAAAGGAACGAAATTGCACAAAAATTGAAGCAAAGTTCCCGAAAATTATGACGAGGAATCATGGAGTCCAGGGGCGAAGCTCCAGAAGCTCTGAAGATTTCTTGTTTTTGATGCCCGAAAAATGATTTACCTGTTTAAAATCAACACAAAGTTCCAAAATGTAAGCGATGAAAAGAGGATACTTTCCAAATGTAAATCATGGGGTCAGGGGGCAGAGAAAGAATAGGGGTCCAGGAGAATAAGTCCCGCCCGCTTAAGGGTTCCTTGTAAGGGGTCTAGAGGGCGAAGCCCCCCCGAAGCTGTCTGAACAACACAAACTGATAAATTTCTAAATTTACCCTGAAAATTGATACAATTTGGGCAAAATTGTGGGCATCAATGGTGAAGTCTTGGTCTAAAGTTTTTTTCTTCCTCAAAGTAGCTTAAAATCAACACCAAAAGACCAAAATGTAATATGAAAAGAAGAAAAAATTAAATTATAATGTTAAAATCTACTTAGATAAGCATTTATGTTAACATTAACACTGTCAGCCAGAAGAAACATTTATCCTAAAATTTTTTCCACAATATTGTTGGGTTCATGGATGCAGCTCTGATAGGGTCGCAGTGGTGAATCCCCTTGAAGATTTAGTTTTTTATGCCCAAAACTGAAAAATGGCTCTTGACTTTAAAAGTATGTAGGCGGGCATCTTTCCTATAAACGTCTCCTGCAGTTACCCAACCTTAGCCAATTCAGCGTCATGCCAAGTCGAGTGTACTGGTGGAGATGATTCTGATATCTAGATGATTCAGGCACGATTAAGATTTATCTCAAACTTAAACATAACATAAGGCATCCAACACTCTGCCCGACTAAGTTATGTTGTCAGCATGATGCTGAGTTGGGAAGACATGATTCTGATATAACGATTTGGACATGACTGAGATGTATCTCTGATTTCAACAGTACATCTGACATTTTACATCTCTGCCTGACCTAGCCCAAGTATGATGTTGTCAGCATAATGTGCCAAGACGGCAGTCGATATCTAGCTTAGTCAGGCATGATTTTATTCTATTTTATTTTCTTTCCATTTTCATGCATATATTACAATATTTATAATGAAAAGACATAACAATTTATGAAAAAATGGTGGAAGGGCTTAGAAGCCGGAGCTTTTACATGACTGAGATATACTCTGATACCAGGATACAAGTGCACCTGTCATTCTACATTTTTGCCCAACTAAGATCAGTATCCGGCCAACAGATAGGGAAGGGGAGAGGGGGAAGGTGGGGATGGCGGGAGGGGGTAAGGGAGCAAAAAACAATGATTTTATCCAAAACATTTTCAAAAGTATTCTGTTTATTGCAGAGAAACAAAAACATATTGCATAGGCCTGACCATATTAATTATCCTTCAATTTTGTTTCAATACTAGGCCACCGTTTTTCTGGACGAAATAGTCACACACCTCCCCCCCTTATCTTCCCTGCCACCCCTGATCATAATGTTCACTGCAAGTCACACTGATGAAATCTTTAAATGCAATAACTCCAAAACAGAATAAGATCACATGAACCTATATGGATTTAACACCAATTTGTTTCTTTAACGGTCCTCTATCATACACACACATGTAAATGAAAATTCACGGAAAAATTCCTTTAAGGTGAAACTGATAGGAAAATTTTATAAAAAGTGAAGTCAGTACCCTGAAAATTGATAGAAACTTCTCGAAAATTAAATAAAATTTCCTGAAAAGGAACGAAATTGCACAAAAATTGAAGCAAATTTTCCAAAAAATATGCCATGGAATCATGGAGTCCAGGGGTGTGGCTCCAGAAGCTCTGAAGATTTCTTGTTTTTGATGCCTGAAAAATGATTTAAGTGTTTAAAATCAACACAAAATTCCAAAATGTAAGCGATAAAAAGAGGATACTTTCCAAATGTAAATCATGGGGTCAGGGAGCAAAGAAAGAGTAGAGGTCCAGGAGAATAAGTCCCGCCCGCTTAAGGGTCCCTTGTAAGGGGTCCAGAGGGCGAAGCCCCCGAAGCTGTCTGAACAACACAAACTGATAAATTTCTAAATTTACCCTGAAAATTGATACAATTTGGGCAAAATTGTGGGGATCAATGTTAAAAGTCTTGGTCTAAAATTGTTTTTCTTCCCCAAAGTGGCTTAAAATCAATACAAAAAGACCAAAATGTAATATGAAAAGAAGAAAAAATTAAATTGTAATGTTAAAATCTACTCAGATAAGCATTTATCTTAACATTAACACTGTCAGCCAGAAGACAAATGTATCCTAAAAATTTGTCCACAATATTGTTGGGTTCATGGATGCAGCTCTGATAGGGTCGCAGTGGCTAATCCCCTGGAAGATTTAGTTTTTGATGCCCAAAAACTGAAAAATGGCTCTTGACTTTAAAAGTGTGTAGGCGGGCATCTTTCCTATATACGTCTCCTGAGCCAATTCAGCGTCATGCCAAGTCAAGTGTACTGGTGGAGATGATTCTGATATCTAGAGGATTCAGGCACGATTAAGATTTATCTCAAACTTAAACATAACATAGAGGCATCCAACACTCTGCCCGACTAAGTTATGTTGTCAGCATGATGCCGAGTCGGGAGGACATGATTCTGATATAACGATTTGGACATGACTGAGATGTATTTTTGATTTAAAAAGTACATCTGACAGTTTACATCTCTGCCTGACTTAGTGCCCAAGTATGATGTTGTCAGCATAATGTGCCAAGACGGCGGTCGATATCTAGCTTAATCAGGCATGATTTGATTTGATTTGATTTATTTTTCATTTTCATTCATATATTACAATATTTATAATGAAAAGACATAACAATTTATGAAAAAATGGTAGAAGGGCTTAGAAGCCGGAGCTTTTACATGACTGAGATATACTCTGATACCAGGAACATCATAATGTTCACTGCAAGTCACACTGATGAAATCTTTAAGATGCGATAACTCCAAAACAGAATAAGATCACATGAACCTATATGGATTTAACACCAATTTGTTTCTTTAATGGTCCTCTATCATACACACACATGTAAATGAAAATTCACGGAAAAATTCCTTTAAAGTGAAACTGATAGGAAAATTAAAATTGCTACAAATCGCAGACATCTGAACAAACACTTACCTCAGGATCCAGCACAGCATACACAGGCTGCTGGTCACCCATTACATCGACAACGAGTAATAAATCCAAATAAATTCAACGGCAATTGGCAAATGCTCTCAGGTAAATTCTCTTAAGCTTCTTGCAAGTCCTCCATGTGCATAAATTCAGAGAGGCTGACAATTAGTCTGTCTTCTGAGTCGATACTTGGAGATGATTACATTGCATGTATCTTACAGACCTTCTTGATGGATGTGTGTCTTGTTACAGTGAACATAGTCCTCTGAGTACTGCAAAGAAAGGGACAAATATGGTAATTTACAATATGTCACGCAAGACATTGTACAAGTCACACAGGCTCTGGTTATCCGATGAGAAAGAGAAAATACTTAGTAACACATTTACAAAATGATGCACAGTGAAAATGGGGCAAACATTAGATATGCTCTTTTTGTAATGAAAAGTACGGGGGGTGGGGGACAAACTCATCACACAAACAAACATGCCTACCGAAAGTGAGTGGGGAAAGACAAAATCACACTAACACTAAGATACAAATCTTGGGGAGAACCACCAATCACCCCCATCTTCCTGATGGTTATCTACATAATGTAATATTGAATAGTGATTGTCTCTCTCTTCTTAATTCCAATCACAAAATTCTAAAGAAACCCAACATGTTACAAAAATCAACGTTTGATAAAATATTCTGACAATTGATATATGTATCTTTTTAAGTTGACTATGGCTAATAGTCTAAAGTAGATACTCAAATCGTTTACAAATATTGACAATTTATACAGTAATGCAATTAACAAGCAGTTGTCATGCAGATACAATATGACCTTACACCTTTGGTGTAATCTTTTCAAAAGTAAAAATGCACCATCTCTTGGTTTATACATAAAGGTGGAAAGTGCAGGACAGGTCAAATCAAGGCTAGGGGTCAGTGAAGCTGTCAAACACGTTCATGTTATTTCGATGGGTCATGGTAGGAGCGTTTAAATTTATCCTACCACCACCATGCTTGTGGACTCGATAAGATGATCTTATTTGATATACAGTAAGACAGTCCTGGAGGGGAAGGGGAGAGGGGAGGGGGAACTTGCAGGTGATTTCTTTTTGCATCATTATCGTAGTGCAGGTGTCCGTATTCATCTTTTTCATAGTGCAGGTTCCAAAAAAAGGTGTTTTACTCTGTTAAATTCATACTGCTGGTTTATTTTTACAATATTTTTGTTGAATACTCAATACTGCAGGCATCAAAATTAACCTCTTTCATACTGCCGTTATCAAAATTGTATAATTTAATACAGCAGGTGCCAACAATCCGTCATACTGCGGGTATGGTTTTTGGTTGATCATCTACTTCCCTACCACTTGGGGTGGTGGTGGGGAGGATGGGGAGGGGGAATGCAGGTGCCTTTTTTGTATCATTTTTGTAGTGTAGATGTCTGTTTTCACAATTTTCATAGAGCAGGTGTTTTACTCATACGGCTAAATTCGTACTGCTAGTGCATTTTAACAATATTTTTTGTTGAATACTCATACTGCAGGTATCAAAATTGACTTCTTTTATACTGCAGGTATCAACATATTATACTGCAGGTACCAAAAATCTGTCCTACAGTGGGTATGGTTTTTGGTTGATCGGTTACACACCCCTACCACTTTTAGTGAGAAGTGCCCCACCCCCCTACCTTGGTGGCAGTAAAAGGAGTAAAAAGGTGAAGAAAGTTAAGTGACAAATTAGGCTCAAGCTACTCATTCATACATATATCTAATTTTCCATAAAAGTTTCAAACAAAGTTACAATTGGAAGTTGGAACAAGATTAAGTATCATAGGAAACAGTATAGGAATTTATATAATTCTTAAATACTGTAGTACCTCCATGTTTAAAAAAGCAATGGATCATATATCTATAGTGGTTTAACAGGTTAACTGGAAAGTATTTACCTGAAGTCTATTCATGCACAATGGGCAGTTGGATCATAAAGATGCCTGAGGGGAGACTGTGTTTTATCAAGTGTGAAACATGACACCATAAGAATTTCCATGATGACACTAAAATATTGCACCTTTTTTTAGCTATAACCTAAAAATTACATTGATTTACTATTTGAAAACTACAAGCTTCAATTTGCATTATAAACATCTCCCATATGAGCCAAAAGTTCAAGACTGAAACTGTTCAAACTTAGTGGAGGTGAAACATTTTAAAGGACGAAAAGTGAGAAATCTGTACAATTTTATAACCTCCACCCAACACACTGTGTTGGTTGAGTATAAAATACCCTCTTCATCTGTCTTTTCCCCCCTTGCCTTTTTCTGGTCTGTTATGAATCCCAATACACATCACCTCTAAAATTTTCATGTGTGCCATCTTATTACCTCAAAAAGGTTTTCATAAAATATGGTTTGCCTTGGAATACTTCTTTGCGCTAATCTGCATGCGCCAAAAGTGCATATACAAAAATGAGCATAAAACCAAGGCTAGACACAATCAACAAATTAAATTTGATAATTTAGTAAAGTATAAGATTCAAGAAACATTAATTTGGCAAATTTTACCACGTAAGCAGTCAAAAATCATATCATATGCTAAACCACACTGTCGTAACCGTCAATATTAATAACAGACAGTGGTCAATTATTGGATAAATAACCAGAGAAAGACATCACAACAAGCACCACGTTCGATAAAATCTAATGAACCTCGAAGAAAATCAAGTCAGAAAGCAACTGCATCGCTTGCGAGCCTACTTTTGCTCACGGCAGCGGAAAACTAAATATGGAAGCAACGGAAAGCAGATTTTATCTCAAGTTGCTGAGAATGAAACCAAGAGTAAAATGGATTGGCGTCGTCGTCGTGATTCCCTGTTATCTGTGGCTGAAATAATAAAATGAATTTGGTGAGGCACAAGTGATTGACAGAACTGCGAAAATGATCGGATGATAGTGAAAAAAGTGTGACAAAGTACACTTGTTGCTAAAGCTGCAGCTTTTGTGGAGTACGTGTCCCAGGCCTATTTCTAATACTGTGTCAGTTAATCATCAACATTTAGAAGTGCAGCACTTCCTTACTTCATCACTTACAATTTCTATCAATTTTCATCAATTCATTGTTTCTAGTGACACGTAACAAATTCTTGTTTAATTAAGAAATAGCATCATTATTCAATGCAGAACAGTTTAATATTTCTGAAAGAGCCTTAAAGATCTTGCTCGTGAGTATGACTAAGTTTGGAAATTCCAATTCTGTACAAATACCAGAAGAATAAAAGTATCATCTTATAGAATTATGGACAGCGAGAGGCAACATGGGCTTAATTGGTTTAAAATATGACTTAAACCATTAAAACAGCAAAATATTAAATCAAATTGGTTCAAAATTAACCAATTTACAGCATTTTTCTTTTTCAACTGTTATTGCACAATTATGTGACATCAAAGGGGGAAGGATCCTTCATCACCTTTTGTAAAACCTGTTTGTTCTTCCTCTGTCAATGTTGTTTGAAGTATAGCATTGGACTTTGGCAAATGTTTTCAGACCTTGGACGTACCCCAAATCATCATGTATCTAGAAGAGACATTCTGAAATTAACAAGTACAGTAGCTGATCAATTTGAAGAACAGAATTTTAAAAATTACATAAATAATTTGAGATGTGTTCCTCTTACTATATCACAAGTTCCACACAAACTAACAAATCTTGGAAACTTTGTTTAGTCATAACTTAAAAATAAAATAAGCTTTTCACAAATTGTAAAGACTATTTAATCAGATTTTCATGCTTTCATGTAACTGAAAGCATTAGACATCTTAAAACAGCTAGATGTCCATAGTCCTTTAAGCTTGTGGAAAGGACTGTAAGATTTTAATTTGCCAACAAACATAGCCAAAGTAGTAAGGACACATCCCAACTTCTCTCCATCAATGTTGAAAGTCACATTTTCCCGGTTTTTTGCAAAGCGACATTGAAAGGGGGAGGTGAGGCAAGTGTCACTTAAAGGAGCACTAGACTGAAAAGTGAGGGAGTATTTTTAGGGGTACCCCCAAGAAACCAAATACTTATCGAGCACGCAATGGTATATCAAGTCTCTGCTTAACATAAAATATTTAAGTGACCTTTACCCTCAAATCACCTGTGGGCTATGGACACATGAAGCATATTGATCTGTTGTGGATAATGTATCTGTATAATTTGCAAAAACAAGCGCCCTCACTTTTAAGTCTGGTACTCCTTTAAATTACTTTAGCATCTTTGTCCCACACCTTTGGCCACATTTGTAGTTGTTAACATTTGCCATACAGTTTGTTTGTTTGTTTGGCAGTCCGAAAGCATGCCTATTAATAGGAACATTTATAACACAAGAGAATATTGAAGTCATGCAGCCATATTGTTCAGATGTCGCAATAAAATGTCATAGTTTATAATTCATGTACTTGAAATATTAAAAATCATTGTGTTGAAAAGCATTTGAATTTTAAAAATGGCTGTTCTGCGCCAAGAAGCCTAGCTCTATTTTATCTAATATTTCGAAAAGGGCGTGGTGAACATATCAAATGGGAGTAGAAAAGTTGTACCCATGACAGTAATGAAGTTATTTTCATAAGTTTTAAATTTCCCATTGCAAAGATATTTTTCCCAGACATATTTCAAATTTGAAAAATGTAACATTGCATAAGGCTAGCAAAGGATCATGGGAAATATCACAAAATGGCGGCTTCCATGTAGCAAAATGTTCCCATTAATAGAACATTTATGTTCCCATTAAAAGGCATGCTACCGGACTGTTTGGTGAGGTTTTAAGGCAACACCACAGTGATGGTCAAATTGTGCTGCAGAGACTAGATTCTGAAATTAAGAGGTTAAAAAGGTTGGAAAAGTCGAACAAAGTGCAGTAGGTATAGATATAAGGATAGAGAGGATTAGGGTAAGATAAATTAGATTTAATTATAGTAGAAGGTACATGTATGACATAGGAAGGAGATGATTTTTTTCTGGGGAAGTTTTTGCAGAAGAGCTTGGCAATGGAATTGAAGTGGGAGTTAATTTACAATATATAACATAAAGGCAAGGTGCATTGTGGGTAAGAATGATCTTAACCATCCTTGCACAGTATGGTAATGGTGACATCATCAATTAAAAGTTACAAGTGATTACCTGCAAAATAAAAAACGTGACCTGAATTAAAGCAGCAAAAACTGAAGCTCCATTGAAATTTCACTCATAATTTTGTTTAATCGAACTTTGAAATTTGCAAATAAAATTTTGCGAGGAATAACTTGGCCATGAATAACTTACGCATATCCACTCAACTTCTAAAACACTCGTTATCTGGAGTAGTACTTTTTTTGCAAAGCTGCCAAAATTTCTTAAAGGCCTGACAAAGTGACATGCGGCGGTGACAATTTGTCAATTGAACTCGGCATAAGTGAGTTAATTATCATGACATTCCCTCCATATTAAGTAAAGAGCTTCCTTTATCACTTTGCGCATCGCCATGGAAACAATGATGCTGACAATAAGTAGTGTCAGTTGATTTCAACCCTCTGCTTTAGTTCCTCTCATGACCTAGGGCAAAATTACATTACCTCGCACTCAATCAAGATAAATTCTGTTTTGGTGACACGTTAATGAAGCTCCTAAGGGATCAATCGGTAGCTTTGAATATACATCTGCAAAATATGTCCCGAATAAAATTTACAGGCAATTTTATTTCAAACTTGATGGGGCGATATGCTTTCAGGAGATGGAACAAGGAAATATGTGATAAGTTTGAGACCGTTGACTCAAATTCGTGGACAAAACTGACAAACTTACACTTTGATCTTCCTCTTGATCAAGTTCTTTTGCATGTGCAGAAATTACTAGCGCTGACAGTCTACTTATAGGTATATCAGATTCGCCCCTTCATCCTCACTTTCTTTACAATTGTTAATATTTTTTGAAGAAAATAAATTGAAATTGTTTTCTTATTCAAGTGCCTTCAGATGGTAAATTATAATTAACCTAAGATTTTGTTTTACTATTTTCTGACATATTAAACCGGGTTTTAAAGCCACAAAACTATTACAGATTACATTTGACACAACTGGTCTGATTTCAGTCATTCTACAGAAAGAAAAAAATAAACATGGCTTTCAACTTGAGTACGGTCTCCTTACAGAAAAATTAGGTTGCTGCAAGCTTGTGATAAGATAACATTTTTAGCTTGCAGAAGCTTGCTGCAACCTTACAGCAAGCTTGCAGCAAGCTAGTATTTGGGACAAATGCAAGCTTACTAACTTGCGCAGCAAGCCAAAACCTTCCCGCAAGATTGCGAGCTAACAAATATTGTTTAAAATGCATGAAAAATAACTAAAGAGGCTGATAAATGACAACAGTTTACATGTATTTTATTGCTTTATTAAAACATTCACCTGTTCTAAAAATGGCATAAACCAAATGATCATGGTAGCGCATTACCGGGACTTCATGACAATGCAAATACTCCACAGAAATTTTATAATACATGATAACTCTCCTCCTACAGTGGAAATCAGTAACCATGTAATGCACAGTACTGCACAATTTTCTTTCATAAAACACTAGAAATGCAATTTTTCCTCAAATTTTCTTAGCCTCAAGCCCAAGGGTTTTAAGTGTAGGTGGGTAATATCTGTGAAATATTTCATACAATACTTCATAAATATTGGAAATTAATGAGAAAGGTTTCTTACAGTATTTAATCAACTTTATTAGCAAAATGAAAAATGTTATAGCATCAGTTGCATTCAGAATTAATGTGCAGCTGAATCGAGCCCATGCATTCATTCGTTCAAAATAACAAAACTAAAAATAATGCCATCCTTCTATTTCAGTCCCTTCCACATTGATTTACTTTAGAAAGGAAGAATTAAATCTCAGTGGCTGCCGTGATTATGGTATTGATCAAAACGAACAATATAATACTCCTTGCCTCTAATTTCGCTAATGGCTTTTGCTCTTAATTCACCCAAACTAAAATACTGTACTGTGAAGGTCAAATCTATCAGGAGATTTGGTAAAGGAATGACATGGAGAACATAAGAATGTGTTCACACTTGAGTATGAGCTCAAGATCAAACCCACTGCAGGGATTTGATCGCACTTTGATCTTGATCCTAGGTGAGCAGTCCGGTTCATGCTCCCAATCAGGAGATCTCCCCTTGTCAAAATAACCCACAATGCATCTTTCCAAATTCAAATATCTTTAAAGAAATACATAACGGTAAAAAAGGTTTATGCCAAAGGTAGGGAAAATGCATGCAAAATATTCTAACTTTATTGGTGCAACAGAAAGATAAAATTATTTTCTCCATTTTCACCAGCGCAAATTTGACTTTCACCTGGGCCTTTTAAAGTAATCTTTAAAATTTCATTGCAATAGTTCCTGAAGAGTGGATTCTAACATATTATCCATTAGCAAAAGTTCAAATTATACCAAAAAAAAAGCTCCAAAAATATAAATTTCAATACAATTTTCAAAGAATGCAACTTTAGAACAAGAAAACAATCTAGGAGTTGCTGATCTCATCACCTTATGAGTGCAGGCAGCATAGTTGGAGGAAATAGCTAACAGGGTTGCTATAGCTCTGTGACTTTTAATGAATTGTACTGCCCATGCAAGCTGAGTACAAGCAGATGTTGAGACAGACTTGGCTATCAATCTTTAGGCATGTTGATGGATTGTACTGCCCATGCCTATTACAAACAGACAATTGACCCCAGAGTCTAAAGGGACACAAATTCATGTACCACAGTATCATGTAGCAACATTGTGTTGGTCCAGGTCTTGTACTTTTTGAATTAAAAATGGTGCAAAATGTACAAATTTGTACATAATTACCCACTAAAATTTGGCCTCTGACCCTTGACCCTAATCACTGAAATAACTTTTGAAATTTCTTACATTTATCACACCCTACTGTATGACACCATTCATGCTCACGTCACACCTACCATTCCATAACTATATGGAAAAATGGCGAAAAGAAGTCAATAGCATTGTGACCTTTGACCCCAGAGTCTACGTGACACAAGTTCATGTACTAAGGTGTCATGGTATAACATAAGGTTGGTGTAGGTCTTGCACTTTCGGAATTTAAAGTGGTACGAAAGTGTACAATTAGCATATTAGCATATAATTACCCCCTAAAATCACAAATTTTTCAGATTTATTGTAACCTACTGAATGACACCATTCATGCTCATGTCACACATACCATTCCATAACTAGGGGGGAAATGGTGAAAAGAAGAAATGGTGAATAAAGGAGAAACGGTGAAAAAAGGAGAAATGTGAAAAAAGGGGAAATGGTGAAAAGGTCAATAGCTCTGTGACCTTTGATCTTTTGACCCCAAAGTCTATACGGGACACAAATTCATGTACCAAGGTGTCATGGTACAATATAGGGTTGGTATAGATCTTCTACTTGTTTAGTTTAAGAATCTGCCAAATTTTGCATAAAAAGTACTTATTTGACTCATGACCTTTGACCTTTTTGACCTCAAATTATTCTAAAGTTTTGTAAGAATATTAAACCCTACTTTGCAATTTGTAAAGATACAAAGTAATTCCTTCAAAAGACAGCCATCACCAAAAACTTGTCTCATTTGACCTGTGACCTTTGTACCCAAAAACTTGGGAGACAAAAGTTCCGGGCCAGGGGTACCCGTTCACCAATTTGGTTAATGTGTGAATTACTTTTTTTGAGTTAAAAGCGACACAAAATTAATTGTTGCATATGCACATACACACACACAAACACAAGGACAGATATCAAAATTACCAAATTTTGTTCACTTTCAAAAACTTATGACCCATGACCCCTAATATGAGGTGATCATATCGTCCCTCTTTTCGCGTAGTGACGAATGTCATTTGAGTAGTGACGAATGTCAAAGTTGAAATTATCAATTCCGCATACTGAAGAATGTTCGGAAAAGTTTGAAGCTTGATGAAATAAAAGTTGATAAACGTATTATATAGTTTTATATGTCATTGGAAAGAGAAAATGCTAACCGTTTGACAATTGTACTTACATTAAAGATATTCTAAGCAAAAACTTACTTCATAAAGCTTTAAAGACATGTCTTTGAAGCTTCATGAAATAAGATTTATGCAGAAATAATCATTCAGTATTTTGTGCTAATTTTCGTTTTACTTAAATAAGACATTCATTAGTATGTGGAAAGAGGGACGATATGAGACCCCTGGTGGGTCCCAGCAGCCCCCTCCCCCATGATATCAAGGGGGGTGGCGATGTAGTGTAAGAGGCATAGGTGGTTCTTTGCCTATACAGCAAAGTGACTACAATATCTCATCTCCACATGTATGTATATGTGGGTGATGAGATAATAACAGAAATTGAAAAGCAAATAAAACAACGGCTGAAATTTTGAACAGTGGTCACTGCCGCATGTCTTAACCCTTACTCTACCACGCGGCGATACTATCGCCACAGTCCTATAGGAGTAATCTTGGTATCATTTTAAAGTACTCGGATATTTCTTTCACAAAATAAAACTTTTTCATAGGGGTCATATTACATAATATTTTAGAAAAGTACATCAAAAAAGGGTAAAACTCAAAAATTGCTAAACAATTTTTTTTTTTCTCTTTTAAATCTTACAATAACTTCAAGCTCACATTTTTGCTTCAAAATCAAACACGCAAGTCCTAAGACATAATAGTATTGTTTTCTGGTATAATTTTTATAATCCCTACATGCAATCTTTTGTTCTGGAGAAATTTCTTTAAAATTTCATGAATTTCTGCCATTTTTGACCTGTTTTTCCCCAAAAAATCGTGTACCCAAACCGTACATCACACATGCTTCTTTGAACCGCCACTCGAAAGCGCTTGAAATTTCCTTTCATTTGATATATAAATAAAGGCATATCCCCCTCTATTTAGAACCTGTCCTATAAGAAATATATTACACCTCTCCAATTTGAACAACTACGTGGTGCAGATCTAGAGGGAATGTACGCGGCTAGCATGCGAGCGCTCCGGGTTCGAGTCTCACTTTGACCACTGCGTAATTATTTTTCTGCTGCAGCTTTCAGGGGTCGTTTGACTTTTATCATTTTTGATGTTTTTTCATCTTTCCTTTCTTTCTGAAAATTATAGATTAGTATCATTGGAAAGAAAATTTCAAAAAGAATCTAAATATGTAGCACAAATCTCTGTTTTCAATACTGACAAGAAGTTATACTTCTGCAAAGATTGACCATTTGTTGACCAAATTTAGCCAAAAATTGCTTAATTTGCATAATTTTGCCCAATATTTCCTAAATTGGTTTTAATTACTCAAAAGATAAATATCTTAGCATCTATTCCAACCAAACTTGTAACAAAATAAAATAAAAGGAAAGTTGTCAAAAATGCATATGGAAAAAAAAGTTACGAAAATTGGGGTCGCTTTTTTTAAAGCCCTGGTAGAGTATGGGTTAAATGTCAGAAATGATGGTCACTGCGCATGTCTCAATCTCCCAATTGGGAGAGCTCCCAATCGGGAGCATGAACCAGACTGGTGAGAGTAGGATAGTGATCCAGAGCAAGTGATCAGATCCACCAATGAGATTTTCAAAAAAACATTTGTGAATGTAGATCAGTGAGTGACCTGCAATCACATAAATGACACAATGTCCTGTTACACCTTGTTAAATTCCTGTGAACATAATTCTTATGTCTATTTTTTTGCACATATTTGTTTTCAATGTCAGCCATTTGGGAATGTTTCCAAATTTTTTACTCGTTTTTCTCGTTTTTAGAATTTGGAAAATTTGAAGCTCAGTATTTTAGACATGATTTGCTAACTCCACAAAATACGAATATACAGTACTGTATTGTAAAGTCTGAAACAATTTTAGCTCTTCCTGAAATAATTGTAAACCAATGATTTTTTAACATTTATCAAACATTTCAATGAAAATCATACTTAATGCCCATGTCCTAGGAACTGTACTGTTTTTCTGAAATTGTCTGCACTGAGTTGGTAGAACAATTTCAGATACGTAAAACAGACCAACTATTGAGGTTTGTTAGTCCAAGATTTTGCTTTACTCTAAATGATGAATAATTTGTTGTAATTTCTAGCTATTTTTCAAACAATGCTAATTCTCATGAATAATTCAAAACAGATCCGAATATTCATTTAAAGTCACATTTTTAATGTAATGATATTAAAAAAATAATAATTTCCGCTTTGGTAAGACTTTTTTAACGGGATTCATAATATATCTGACTGTTTACCATGACAACTAGCAGAGCATTCACTTTAGAGCCAGAAGGTTATGAGTGCAATTCCCAGACAAGTCCTACCACTGACTTTTGTGTTGTCTTGTTAAAGGATTAGTTCAGGGGTCAAGCATGTCCATCTTATATTAGAGAGGACTTTAAAAGAAACAAGAATGGTAAAAAAAAAGCATTGAAAAATCTGATTCCGTTGAGAAGATATTCAAGTTTAAAGTTTGGTATCATTTGTGTAGAAACGACTGAAATCAGACTATTTGTGATGACATAGCCTCAAATTCCTCAGTCTTTTTGTATTCTATCATATTTTGTTCTGTAATTTTGTGGCTTAAAAACTATAATATATGTCAAAAAAGTAGTAAAACTGAATCTAGGAAGGGTATTTATAATATACCACCCAAAAAAGGTTTGAGGAAAAATAATAGAAATAATGGAACAATTAAATAAACTTTTTTTTAAATACATAAAGACTTTGAGGAATATGGGGCTGTGACATCACAAATAGTCTGATTTCAATTGTTTCTACAGAAATGATACCAAACTTTAAACTTGAATATCTCCTTAATGGAATAAGATTTTGCAATGCTTTCTCCACTATTTTGTTTCTTTTGACGTCCTCTTTCATATAAGATGGACATGCCTGATCACTGAACTAATCCTTTAATAGTGTTCAGCATAAGGGATTAGAGCAAGGGTAATAGTACATGTTTTTGTGCACTGCTTTTTTGCAGCTGCAGTGCTAAGCCCTCAAAAGGTAATGTTCCACAATTCTTCAAATTTAGCACTATGAATTGAATATAATTATCACTAAGCATCAAATCACCGGCATTGTCCCTCCATCATTTGTTGGCTAATTCACGGATCAAACTTTAGTTTTGCACCACTGATCATGTAACTCCCAATTCTGAACCCCAAAATAACCCATGGACCATGTTTTTAGGATAGAACTATGTACTGTATATACCATACCTCTTACAGAACTACTCTTACAATATGTCAGGGCCCCAATCTACAGTAATCTTAAACCAGTTAAGTAACAACTTGCACTTCTTTGCTGTACTTTCATCAAACTTTTCCACACAGTGAACAATGCATTTCACACATGAATGACTAAGAGCTTTCCTGAGGATTCACTCACAGACACGATGGCCTCATTTCATCTTCTCAGTCTACTCTGTAATACTTGTATGCCTCCTGTCATTTTGTCAGCTGAGTTCTTTACAGATTTTATTGGAAGAGCTAAACTCTCTCAAATCTTACATAGAAACTGTGTCATCAATAAGAGATTAGATAACTATTCTATTAGTGAGCATTTCTGCAGGAGGTAATTAGAAGTCATTAGTTCAATGACCAAGTGGTCAATTGGCAAATGCCTTCAGGTAGTCTTCAATCACAAAGAGGCCAAGTCACCATAAGTGGTCTTTGTCAATGAAGGTGCTATTTTCCCCTGGAGTTCTAATTTCTATTTGCGCTTACTTCTGCATCATAAATGGGCACCCCATTATTTCCCCCTTGATGATGAGCACTTCAGAACTATAGCTAAATTGCTTTAATATCCCATTCCATCTGAGGTGTATTGTCTAGAAAGTCTGCGATTTGTAGTGAATTTAATTTGCTTATCAATTTCACTTGAAATGCCACAACCAGGCACAAGCAAGACTGTACGATCTTATTTGAAGGAACTTAGCAGATCTTGTAATATTCAAATTATATGGAGGTGTAAAGGCAACATTTTTAGCTCAAATTTCTTTAAAATCTATTAAGAACCATGAAAACAGCAAACAATTAATCGTACCAGTTAAAGTTGATGCTTTAAGGGACTCTTATTCCAAATATGAGGGCATTTTTTTTGTTAAATCAAGGTAATTTAGAAATAACACCTGTCTTATTTTGATGCTTGTCGATTAAACGATTAAAAGTATTCATAAGAAATAATGGTTAACTTGAACTTTTGCATCAATGGCTTTCAGTACCCTCAAGTGTATGAACAAATTGTTAAAATATTCTTGAGACTAAAGTAAAATATGCGAATCACTTTTTGGCCGTCAGCTCCTTCAACAGCATTTTGATATCTCAGGCACCCGTCAATATCTGATTATATGCAAATGTGTGATAGATTACAACCTGTAATTTACAAGGTTGATAATAATATCTTATCCTTGTTTTTCAATTGTCTACATCATGATTATAAAGAGGCACTGTTCACATACAGTAGTTATAGGAATTAAAATTTGTGGGAGAATGTTTGGTTGTATCATCTAATTTATGTTAAGGCGTACATGTGATGTGCTCAAGCAATAGCAAATTTCCTGTTTTGTAATTTATTTAAAGAGAAATTATGAAAAACAAAAAATTAATTAAAGAGAGGCAGGGGGAATTCCTCCATCCCTCTGAACAAGAGGTACAGCAAATTAACCTACCTGAGTTAAATGATTGACAGCTTGTTTTACCCAATCACCGCAGGAATTTGCCTCGCAAGAAAATCTGCGTAATTAAGTGGGGGCAAATATTCTACACGGTGCTGGTACAGTACAGCTAGCTAACGGCGCACGCTCATGTAGTCAATGCAACTTACTGTGCAAAGCAAATTTCTGCACACACAGACTGAGTGACGGCAAAATGGCGAACAAAAATTGCGCTTACGGGCCAGCTGCGGTCTTTGTATATCTGATTGCTGTTACCCAGAACAATTAGCAAACTAAATTTTGTTTATCATATTTGCTGAAAATTCTAAAAATCCCAAGAAGTGCCATAAATGAATCAAAGCTTGCAGCAGGCCTCGCAGACATCTAAATTTCAACGCATTGGTAATGCAAGATTGCAGATTTGAGGTTTGTTTGCCCCACATAGCTACCACATTGCTATGGTGGGCATGGCCTATTTGGAATCAGCAAAGGTTCATTCTACAATACCACTAATCATTTTCAGTGACTATTTAAAAAGAAAAAAAAATGTTTAAGAATTACGTTAAGATTTTGAGTTGTCTGTCCAGTCATACATCACAAATTCATCAAAGATTAAAAATGGTTCAACCTTTGCTCAGTCGTAAAAACCAAAAGTGCTATTTTCAGAATTGTCATCTGTTCAAATCTAAATACTATTTTAACCAATACAGAAATTGCCACACGTCTGCAGATCTTTCAGCATTAATTCAATTTTGATATTGCATATTAAGACCTCAGATTCAAATTCCCTCCAAATTAACAAAGACTTGTTGAGATTTAGTGCCATTGCAATGATTTATAATTGATTTTCAAACGGGTTAGGCTCATATTGACTATTTCTTGACTATCATATCTCAAATACAGTAAGTCACCACAGCTGTATGTAATAAGGATTATCCCATAGAGCAAACTGTTGCCTTTCAATTTCAACTCCCTGATTTCAATCACCTTTTACAATTTTTACCTCCTAAGAAGGAGGGAAAAGGTGGAATTTATCTGCCAAACTTATACTCTTTTAGGCCACTTATTTTCCTACTGTATATATATAATATATATATATATATATATATATATATATATATATATATATATATATATATATATATATATATATATATATATATATATATATATATGTATATATGTATATATATATATATATATATATATATATATATATATATATATATATATGTATATAATATATATTCATACATACGCATTTATATGTACATACATACATACACACATACATACATATATATATATATACATATATATATACATATATATATATATATATATATATATATATATATATAATATAATATATATTCATACATACGTACGTATGTACATACATACATACAAACATACATACACACATACATACATACATATATATATATATATATATATATATGTATATACATATATATACATATATATATACATATATATATATATATATATATATATATATATATATATATATATTCATATTCATACATACGCATATGTACATACATACATACAAACATACATACACACATACATACATACATATATATATATATATATATATATATATATGTATATACATATATATACATATATATATATATATATATATATATATATATATATATATATATATGTATATAATATATATTCATACATACGCATTTATGTACATACATACATACAAACATACATACACACATACATACATACATATATATATATATATATATATATGTATATATATATATATATATATATATATATATATATATATATATATATATATATATATATATATATATATATATGTATATAATATATATTCATACATACATACGTGCATTTATACATACATATACACATACATACACACATACATACATACATATATATATATAGGAATATGGGAGCTAATCCTCTTTAAACACAGAGCAGACCCTGATTCTATAAAGTCTAATATTTCAAGATTCAAAATTTATTTTTCACAAATGCAGATCTGGATTAAAAAACATACCTATATAATTTCTGAATTCAAAAAACATATATAATACATTATAGTGGAGTAAGACCCAAGCAGATGTTTTTACAATCTTGGACAAAACTATTGGAACAATTTAGTGTTATGAGAACTATACATAGGTTAGTGGTATGTTTCTTTAATAATTGTAACTCCTCCTCCCACCTCCACCCCTTTTCAATGGTGGATATATTTCTGCAGCATTAATGAAATTTTAACAAGGTCCTTAAATTCTAATTTAATTACAAATGAAAAAATAGGGATTGAAAAAGCAATAGGAAAAAATTACATTTCTGATTTCTAAATGTGGAATAATTTACAATAGAAAAGTAGGTTCATGAAAAGCATCACATATTTTCACTAAGTGTTTCAACAAGTTTTGTCCAAGATTGTAGTCCACCGATAAAAGTATCAAAAAGACTGTATAAACTTTAAGAATATGTACATACGGTATGTAAATCTCATTTGAAATACAGCAGCACCTCAAACAAATACACAAAAACAAATGTTACTTCTCCAACACTTTCACTTCCCCAATTACAAAAAGACGAGATTATACAGAAATATATCTGTGGTACAGTGTGTCGTAGCTCTTCCTCCAATACCGTCAAACAATATCTTTTAAGAACTACCGCACACCATTACAAGACTCAACTTGTCAATCTCTCACGTTAGTATGCGATCTATGGCGCATAAGACTTGATCTAATTTGAATCAATTGAAGTAGTTCCCAAGAACGAACCAAAATGAACAAATAGCTCCCGGCATTTTAAGAGTAGAATACTTCATAACCCGCTTCGAGGTTGTTTTCTGTATCAATACACACACTAAAGGCCAAGATTATCCTTCGTTCTTTACATTCAAAGAATTAAGTTTGTAGCTAATATCAACTACTGTAGGTCTCTTCTCAAATAATAGCTCCCTAATACTACTGGGCAGGAATGGAAATAAAAGGTTGATATTTTTATTTCAAAAACTACATCTTATGAATTAGTTCAGTGGTCAAGCAATTATGTATGAAATATGTAAATGTATTCAATTTATGAATTTAAAGCTCTTTTTGGTGACTATATAATCTCTACCTGTCCATATATCTTTAAGTTATAATATATAATTATGTAATATATTATGAGTTCTTATACAAAAGAGGAAATTAAAAGGAATTAATGGTGAAGAAACTACTTCATATCTTCTCCCATTAAGGAGATATTGAAGTTGAAAGGTTTTTTTTTTATTTCTGCAGCTACGGTTTTTTTGGCATAATTTAAAGACTATTCTGTTCAGAATCAATCTAAATGAGCATTAGACCGAAAAGTGAGGGGGGCTCGTTTTTTGAATTTCACAGATATATCATCCACAACAGATTAATAAACTTCATGCCTCCATAGCCCACAAAACGATGTGAGGGCAAAGGTCACTTGAATATTCATATTAACCCTATTAGAAGTACTGTAAATATAGCTCAAGGCTTGTACCTATGTGCATACAGTTGTGCATGCAGTCAATCATACACACAATTGTAACACTGAAATATGAAAGCGGTGCGTTAGTTCAGGCCCCCTACATTTACTTGCCTGTCAGACCCTGGATATTGTGACTTCCGAGAGACTCACGGGTAGATATTGATACGAAGGTGGAGGTAGTTCATTCATGCCATTGTCAAAGAACAAATTTGATACTGTAAATCAGAAGGTTATGTGTCATAAAATTGGTTCAAGATTTGTTTTAAGAAAAGAAATTATAACAATAGCCTACTTTAAGCTCAGCACTCCCCCCCCCCCTTCCCCTACCACTTGTACACCCCTAGCTTTTTCAGTACTTTTAGAATTTCCAATCCTAACCAACACTGGCAATGTTTAGTGATTTCAGCTACATGGACATGCATGTGGCTACATGTATGCCACTCAGCGTCGGACGCCACTGTCCAGCACCTGAAACATGCGTCCAGTAGTGGGCCTTGGAATTGTGTCTAGCATTCGGCATATAAAGTGAAAAGAAATCATAAAAACCGAGGTATAGCAAAGTATTTTTATTATATTTTACTTTTTAGCATTGTTTTACATTTTAGAATGAATGTTTTGTTCATTTCTATCAAATGTCTATCACTGAATTGTTTAAAAAATCATGCAAATTTAAGCTTTGTGAAGGGTCTAATTGTCATATAACCCTCTAGCTTCTGAAGACACCGACCCCCAGCTGGATGTTACCTCTGTACTCCAACAGGACCTTAAATCAAGACCCTTCCCTTCCCCCTCCCCCTTCATCCCCGGCCGAAAATTGTCCAGCACTAATTTCTTGCTCTACACCCCTGTACACAGAGCCACTGACATCAAGGAAAGATAATAACAAATGAAACAGGGATGCCAAGATGATATATGGTGACATTGTTGTTTCCATGGTATCAAAAATACCTTGACCATTATTATATCATGTCATATGTAACTGCAAATTAAAGCAAGTATTTGTGAAACAGAATTTCAGACGTATTTCAAATGAACGAGATTTTAACAAAATATTTGCAGCACATCTGATTTTGTTTCTTAGATCTAGGGTTTTTTAGGTAAATGAGATCTGTATGTGGAAAAGTTTTGGAGCATTTTTCCAAAATTGATAATCATAAGATAGATATTACGATATGCTGTTTATCATAAAATACATATCACGATATGGTGTTTATCATACGATAGATATCACAATATGGTGTTTATCATAACATAGATATCACGATATGGTGTTTATCATACGATAGATATCACAATATGGTGTTTATCATAAGATTTATATCACGATATGCTGCTTATCATAAAATAGATATCACGATATGGTGTTTATCATAAGATAGATATCACGATATGTTTATCATAATATAGATATCACAATATGGTGTTTATCATACGATAGATATCACAATATGGTGTTTATCATAAGATTTATATCACGATATGGTGTTTATCATACGATAGATATCACAATATGGTGTTTATCATAAGATTTATATCACGATATGGTGTTTATTATAAGATAGATATCACGATATGGTGTTTGTCATAAGATAGATATAATGATATGGTGTTTATCATAAGATAGATATCATGATATGGTGTTTATCATAAGATAGATATCACGATATGGTGTTTATTATACAATAGATATCACAATATGGTGCTTATCATAAGATTGATATCACGATATGGTGTTTATTATAAGATAGATATCACGATATGGTGTTTATCATAATATAGATATCACGATATGGTGTTTATCATAAGATTTATATCACGATATGGTGTTTATCATAAAATAGATATCACGATATGCTGTTTATCATAAAATAGATATCACGATATGGTGTTTATCATAAGATAGATATCACGATATGGTGTTTATCATAAGATAGAAATCACATATAGTGTTTATCATAAGATAGATATCACGATATGGTGTTTATCATACGATAGATATCACTATATGGTGTTTATCATAAGATAGATATCACGATATGCTGTTTATCATAAAATATATCATATGGTGTTTATCATACGATAGATATCACGATATGCTGTTTATCATATATAGATATCACGATATGGTGTTTATCATACGATATATATCATATGGTGTTTATCATACGATAGATATCACGATATGGTGTTTATCATACAATAGATATCAGGATATGGTGTTTATCATAAGACAGATATCACAATATGGTGTTTATTATACGATAGATACCACGATATGGTGTTTATCATAAGATAGATATCATGATATGGTGTTTAACATAGGATAGATATCACGATATAGTGTTTATCATAAGATAGGATATCACAATAAGGAGTTTATCATAAGATAGATATCACTATATGGTGTTTATATGGGTTCAAGAAAAGGGTTTAATTCTACAAAAGAGGAGGAAAACAAAACCAAAATGCACCTTCAATATAAGGCCTAAAAAAAGTTGTTGTTTGCCCTATCTTGTGGAAAATTGTGGGAGGAGTGGGTGGAAAAACGTTTTCATTTTCACAGATCACTGAAATAAAATCTTTCCTCACATGTGCCGCTTGCGATCAAGACATCTTTGCTCTTCAATCGAAATCGAAATTGAAGCACATGTAGCAGAGGGGGAGACAGAATGATCACATGATTGAAGAAATTGTTATTTTGTGTTTCGTGGACTGTTTGCCAAAACAATTTCTCCCTACAGTATCTCCTTACACGTAGGGTACTGTATTACTATGGCAACACAAAAGTGGTTGCCACACAATTTTGTGGTGAATTTTATGAAGCGTAAATAAAAACAAAATATTTCTAAAATAATGCCATCTAGATGTACCAATTGACCCTGACACCAAACTTGACTGAGAAAAAGAAATATGTACTGCTTAAATTTTGTAAACAGAATTTTTTTAAATACATGTACCAAAATTAATTTATATGGTAAGATGGAGTGTGCAAGTGCTCAGAATTGTGCTGTTAGGCCATGTAGCATAGCAACAAAACAACAGTTTTAGTATATTCACATTTTGAACTACGGACACTAACCAGGAAAATCAGTAATACATTTTGTGCCCAAAGGAGTTCTGATAACTCTAAGAAGCAACAAATTCCTTCATATTGTGGTCCAGTTTATGAATGGTTTCAGAATTGGACAAAGAAGATTTTAAAACAATTTGGTTCAAGGTTCTGTTTGTTTTAATGGTGGTGTTTAGTCCACTAGCATATATACCCCCCCTTCCCTAGCATATATACCCCCCCCTTCCCTAGCATATATACCCCCCCTTCCCTAGCATATATACTCCCCCTTCCCTAGCATATATACTCCCCTTCCCTAGCATATATACTCCCCCTTCCCTAGCATATATACTCCCCTTCCCTAGCATATATACTCCCCCTTCCCTAGCATATATACTCCCCCTTCCTAGCATATATACCCCCTTCCCTAGCATATATACTCCCCTTCCCTAGCATATATACTCCCCCTTCCCTAGCATATATACTCCCCTTCCCTAGCATATATACTCCCCTTCCCTAGCATATATACTCCCCTTCCCTAGCATATATACTCCCCCTTCCCTAGCATATATACTCCCCCTTCCCTAGCATATATACTCCCCTTCCCTAGCATATATACTCCCCCTTCCTAGCATATATACTCCACCTCCCCTAAAATAAATCAATTCTGGGTCCATTAACACATTTATAACAGTACTCAACACAGTAAATCCTACAGTTACTACATAATTGTGTGGTGAACACTACCTTACTGTATGTGCATTTAGAGTCTCCTCAGCAGTCAAACCAATATAGGCACTGCACGATGATGTCACAAATTCCAATATGAAAACTACTACACCAGTGTGTCTCTACAATAAACAAAGCGATAAGTAATCACAGTAGAGGAAGCTACTGAACAGCGCTAACAAAAATCTCAGCCAATCTTTTCCAATGTTACGTCTTTGGGGTAAGTACATTAGCTGTCTGTGTTAGCAAATGTATCATTGCCACGTACAAAAGAAATCCATCAGAAAATTCTTAAGTATATTTTTGAAGAATAATTTATTTATTGTTTCACAAACAGATACTTTAGTAGTTGTTAAACACTCGATACTATACTACTCTGTAAGGTTCTGAGGACAACAAAATGTAAACTTCAATCAAGTCTTACCAAACAGATTCCATTGGAACTAAACATAATAAATCACAGATTGCGTATTTACAACTCACGTCTTTTACTGAATGTCAATGCAGGCTTCAGGCATTTATCCAAAACTTTATTCCACCGTGAACGAAAACCTGCTTCATCAACTAAAATTGGCAGTTTCTTAATTGACCATGACAAACTTAATTACACAACACGTTACATATTATTCAAAGTGTTCAGTGTACTGATTAACAGTCTCGTTATTTCACCAATAACTCCAGTGAGCGCTATCACGTCAATGAAGATGAACACTGAATGGCTGTGAGCAAGTTTAACCTTATTACAGATCGTGGGTGAGTAATATATCATGGAGCAACATGCCTGTCACATTTCAATACAAAGCTCTAAATTACCACAAAATGCAATTTTTTTAGTTTCATTAACACTCTATATTAACAATTTGATGTATAGGAAATTTTCTAAAGGCTATGAATGCACTTTTTTGTTCATGTGGTATCTTAGTTACAGTATATGTGCATTAAACTCAAAAATACTGTTACTACTTAGTATAGCTACAGTACCTTCTTTGAAATGGTACAGTACAGTCTAATACTGTGAGTGATGTACTTTTAAAGGTATACAGACACGTGGAGGCAACTTTAGTGAAATGCTTTAAAATATCATACAAACAATTTTTAATAATAAATTTCAGTTAACACTTTTTATGATAAATCTGTGAAAAATTTCAGTTAAAAATAATTTTCAGTTAAACGAAATCTCAGATATCAATATGCATATTTATATGCAAATCTGTGACGCTTTAAAATATCATACGAACACTTTTTTTAAATAAATTTTAGTTAAACACGAAATCTCAGATATCAATATGCATATTTATATGCAAATCTGTGACGTTTGTCTGAAATTGACAGACGATAATCAGAGCAAATATATGGCAAACAAAATGTTCAAAAATCTTAGTCTGTTAAAAGAAGATCTAGAACCATAAGTGGGTCTAGTTCTTTTTAGTGTCTTTTCAATTATTCACGGACCTGTTTTGCCTCCTAGAATAATAACAACTTTTTGTTTGTTGGTCTTAGATAGCTAATTTATAATTGCTTTAGCAGCTGCAAGGGCAAATAGGATGCTTGGTTTGATTACAAGAATTTTTTGTTTTCTTGATAGAGAAGTTGTTCTTAATTTGTATAAACAGTTAGTCAGGCCTCACCTTGAGTATGCTATTCAGGCTTGGAGTCCCTTTTATAAGGATAAGTACAATTTGGAGCGGGTTCAGCAAAGAGCCACTAGACTTATTCCCGAAGTAAAAAGACTCTCTTATGAATCTAGGTTGCAAATTCTTGGTTTGACCACGCTTGAGTTGAGAAGAGTATGTGGCGATATGATTCAGGTTTTTAAATTCCTATCTGGTAAGTGATGTTTTTATTTTCTGTAATTTTTTTGATGTTTCAGCTAATCCTCATGTGACACGTGGTAACAGTTTGAAGTTGACCAAAGAGTTCTCACGGACAAATATTCAATGTTTTAGCTTTTCGCAAAGAGTCGTTAATGAGTGGAATGGTTTGCCTACGTGGGTAGTTAGCTCCAATTCTGTTCACAATTTCAAAGTCAACATTGATAAGTTCTTTACTAACTCTGGGTGTCTTTGATTTTTTTTTTTTTTTTGTGTGGTGATGGTGTTAGTTTGGGCTTTTTCTTAGCCCGTCTGTCATCTTGTTATCTTATGTTACTTGGTATAAATATTGATCTTACTGTTAGAATTTTTCCAGCTTCCACATCAGTCTAAAAGCTGATTCTTTAAGGCGTAACATATAAAGTATTTGAAAATGCTGGAGATTTTCACAGTTTGATGCAGATCTGGTTTGATGGGACTTTTCATACAATTTTGCTGATGTGCCTGTGTGGTACACATTATCCATTCATCTTTCACAATCAAGTGGAGCTCTATTTTTCTAACCAAATGCATGTTATTTTCCATGGGAAAAATTTGATATTGAGATTCCCAGCATTCAATTTGAAGTTGTGTATGTCTACCACCCCTTGGCAACACCGTTGGTTGTTTCCATTTCTTTCAAAGTTTGACATTCTTGAATTGTAAAACAGGGACAAGCCTGCTGGAAATGGAGATCACATATTTAACCACTACCTGTGGCAGGCAAAGCATTGAGCATGTTCTCAGATTAGATCGTACTCACCGTCAGACCCACTGCAGGCGATCAGACAGATCCACCGACAAGATTATCAAAAAACAGGTGGGAACACAGATCAGTGACCTGCCATCCCGTTAGTTACGCAATATCAGGTGATTCCTGTCATAAATTGTTTAATTTCCTGCAAACAATTAGTCTGCTCCATTTCTTCGCGGGTTTTAATTTTCACTGACCCACTTTTCGAGTTCACTCATGGTTTGTGGTACCCCCACCAGATTTATCTGCAGGGGGTCTGATCGCTAGCTCACACCAAACTTGCACAGTTTTGCTCCGATGTGAAGCCGCTCAGTTTCCGAAATAAAAACCGGTTTCAACCGGAAAACCAGTTTTTCACCCGTAATGCAAACAAGCCATGAACATAAAGTGCATTGCATGCACTGTTATATGATAGCAGCTAAAGAAGTTTGTATCACAGTATTTTCTGTAAATAATGTTGAAAATGATAACAGAGACATTAATAAATAAAATATATTAGTAAACTTTAATGTTGTTTGCGTGTAGATTTTATTACCCCATTTCCCCCTCAAATGATGCTAATTTTACCCATTTGGCAGTCTAGGTCCGAAAGGCATTTAAACAGTTCCCAAGCCCCAAGCCCAGTCACGTAAAAAAAGTTATGAAAAATGCTGTTTCGACAGGCCACATATATGCCCTTATTTGATCATGATTTCTATTCATAGTGATGATTTCAATTTTCTTTCATGTAAAAAGAAAACAAATTTGTTAAATAGTTGTAAAACCCATGCCAATTAAACCTCTAAATGCTTCATCTTACGAGGCGATACTAGCCATCGTGTACTTAATCACGCAGTAAAATTGTTGCTCATTTGCATATAAGCCTACAGCAGGAAAATCTTAGTTAAGATCCCACCCACTTAATACTCAACATTTCTTTGAAACATCAACCATGGCCAGGTCATGGCTCTTAAGTTCAACCAAAAATAATAAATTCATTAATCATGCATATCTCACTCTTATTTTTCTTTTCAAGTTCAATAATCATTCTTGCTGTTATATTTAAGCTACCAAAGGGTCCTGCCCTACAGCCTTAAAACTGCGCAAACTGGAGTGCACAGAAAAGAAAATGCCCGCTAATAAATAGTGTCCACAGTCCCACTCCATGCCAAGTTCGTATTTTCTTCTTCAAAATGAACAAATAAAAGTGTAATACCTGCAATCTCTAAACGAATAATATGATACGTGATTTGAATACATCATGATTGAAAATTGAACTGAATTACATTGTATTCCGTACCTAAACCGGACCCTGTTTCATCAAGGAGCTATAAAATCATTTTATTTTCACAACACAGGCCGCACACATACACCCAAGTAAAATCATTTCTTTGGCAATCTGTAGATAAGATTTTTAGTTCTACATTGATTTGAAACATTAAGTATCATAAGCAATATTATTGGTCACTCAGAATCATATAAAACAGGAAAACACATCTGTATTTGAACATTCTGTTTGTTCTTTCTACTTATGAAACGATATGCAAAGCGGAATGCAGAGATACTATGATTAATTTATGCATACCAACAAGGCTATCACCTAACGGGTCTGCAAAAAACATACATAAACTCGCTCTACTTTGACCCACTGAAATCATTTGAGCTTGTACCCTAAAGCAAATCACACGTGCCATGGATCAATTACATACACGTGATTGGAACAGAAGATTCCATCGCTAGTGCTTTTTTTTTTTTTTTAAAGTGATTTGGTTTTTTCAGTTCTTCCATTTTTGTTTTTAATAAAACATGAATAAGACCAAAAACGTGGTTTTGCAAAACCAGTAGACCGTGCAAGCTTAGCTTACACTCAGGTGAGAACACATCACCTCGTTTTTTGTCTACAATCAACGAGCAATGTTATTGTTCTGGGATCATAGTACAGGCAGGGATTGACAAATCAACTTCCCTGCCTGGCAGGAGCACCTGTTTGTGGTTGTCCTAAGGTTCCACGTGGAGATTTATTTGCACACATGCAATGCACACTTTGCTAAACCGTGTTTTCCATCCGGGCAGGTCAAGTAAATGCCATGGTTGCGCGGATAAGATTCTGGTTGTCCCTGAATGTATGATTTATTGAACGCCAGATACAAGATAGAAGTGAGAACACAGGTCAGGGGACAGTCTGCTGAAAATGGAGGTCAAAGATTTCAACCGCTAGCTACGGCAGGTGAAGCAACTTTTTAACTTTATACTGAAAATCAATAAGAAGCTGGATAGATGTGCAGTCCCTGAACAGATCCTAAACTTAAAGCTACATATATATTACATGCGATATAACTTAAGTGGGGAACCATTGCAGGTTCTGAAGTTTAGCAGTTAATTTCTTATACAGGCAACACAGACCTCTGCCAGTATCTAT
>JAIGNY010001046.1:0-64397 GCA_020152595.1 Chiridota heheva | reverse complement strand
GATACTATCACGAGCATTATTTTCCAATCACAACTCTTATTTTTTTCAGCGAGGAAAGTCCTCGGTCTACTGTGTAATATCTAACATCTGCACATGTGCCGAAGCTGCAAATTTCTTTAGTTCAGAAACGTCTAAGCTGATGCAAATTGCTGTTTTAAGCAAATTTAAGTATTTCATTTCCCGTGTCTTTTTAAAGGACATAGATCAGCCCAAAATAAATTGGTAACGACGATGCAGAGCGTACCACAGAGATTTACAATCATTATTTATTTTCAATAAGTTCAACAAAAAATTACAACCTGAAAAGTAAGGAACCGTGGCAACGCAACTTGTGTCTGCACTATCGGGGCGGGCACGGCCATTCTTTATAATAAATCATAAAATAAAAATTGAATAAAATAATATAAACTAAAACTAAAATGATAAGTGAAATAAAAAGGGTCTGCGCAATAAAAATAAACAAGTTTAACTTACTGAGATTTCCATGTTTTATTCCGAAATATACAGTATTCCAAATAGTCGAGTAAAATTTTAACTCGTGAAATATTTCCACCAAAATATCAGGAAACGTTGTCAAAAACCTTTTAAGGGGATAGTCTACCCAACAAACTATTTTTTTCTGCAGTGATCCTCAAGAAATTCATTATAGTATATGTGATAGAGCATTACAAAAGAAAATGAATCACCGATTTTTTTTTAGCTCATTTGCATATTTATAGTGGCCAATTTGAATAATTAAAGAGGTAAGTGGCAAGAAGACAAGTCAACTTAAGAACATGTCACAGATTTGGTTAATAGCTCATTTGAAAGCTCGTGCAACTATCTACAGACTGTGAGAACAGTCATTTATGCATAACATGTATAATTTCAAGATAGTAATTAAAAATTCCTTAATTAATATGTAAATTATCAATTAATCGACTGGTTATTGAACATGAAAGAACATCATCAAAAGTTAAAAGCATCAGTCTCTTTGTCATACAATTCAAACAAAATGTACCAAATTTCAAAGCTTTCTGACATATGAGATACAGACATTAAAGAGCCATTATGTGGCATTTTCAGAAAATGATGAAAACAAATATTTTTTACAATCAGGAAGGTAGACCCTTTCCTTAATATGTAGTTCCATATACAGTAAAAGTGAAAGTAAACAAAAAGAATAGAAAAAATAATAAATTGAGAACAAATAAAATTCTGAACTAAGCACTCTTTGCTCGTTGTGTAAACCTCCATGTTGAAAAGAATGCATCAAAATCTATGTCCAAAATCAGCAACGTAAGTAAACTGAAACCATGTTGCTCCTACTATTTGATAAGCCCAGGTGCACAATTAATTTCTGTATAAATTAGAATCGTGCCAAAATGTCTTTCTTTTCAACAGGTACTGTATATTCTAATTCTTACCCGCAACTTACGAACATTTAATTCCATTAACATTAATCTCTATGAAACCTATACGCAAAAACACGGCAAACTTCTAAAGAATCATAAACAATGCCGCTGCCCCATTCCCAGCATCTTTGACAGATTTGTTTACAAATTAATGCCAGCTGCGTGTGGACTTTGGCCTAGCGCAGTCCAATTAATTAAGATTGGCACATTTAAAAGGGAATACTTATGATTTTCACATTTAAAGGGAAATACTTACAAAGGTATATGCCCCCTCCCGATCTTCATCATGTCTTCCAAATATTTGAAGTCTAAAGACATAAACTTAAGTCTGGTGGCTATGGATAAGGGACCGGAGATCACAGCGATTAATAGCGATTTGGAGGGGTACTCCAGAGTGATTCCTTCTTCTACATGTTTAATTTGATATTATCAGGCTATCTCCTTCATAAAAATATACAGTAATTTGGTAGATTATCTCGTCCCCTCTCCATTATCTCCACAAAAATTAAAGTATTACGACAGCAAGAAGGGGGCAGATGGGGGCCGGGAAAGCGAGAATGGCGAAGAGTGGATATTTGTTATGATCTCATACCTCGTTTGCAAGTTGAAGCGATAAACTGGGATCGTTAAACTATTGATTTTGGGGTGGGGGAATTCTCTTTTATGAAAACATAATTTTGTAGATCGTATCATCCCCATCCCAATTATTCTGAATATCTCCACAAAAAAATGGAAGTATTACGAATAGGAATAAGGGGGTCGATAGGGGCGGGCTGGGGGCAGCAGTGCCATGGTTCTTTGTTAAGTTCTCCCCGTTTCAGGTTTCAAACGGCAAAATTGATCACCAAACATTGAATTTGTGGGGAAATTCTTTTTACTGTGAAAACATACTTGGTATTATCCTTCCCCCTCCCCATTATTATTTGTTTTCCTGAATGAAGCTAAGGCGATGCTTCCTTCATCCCTCTCCCGTGCTCAGTGAATTTTCTCATATTTCTCACTTCACAAAATGCAAGATGTCCCCTCCTCCTTGTGGTTTTGGTATTCTTGTCTTTTTTTTTATATATATCTTTTTTTTACGGCTTTCCTCCATCTTGAATGTTTACATAAAAGTGTCATGCATGCAGTATGTCTTTCAACAACTTAGTGCCGCGTGGCCAAGTAGTTCGAGGAAACCTGTCCCCAGGTTATAAATTACCCAGAGTTAGTATCACATGAAGGGGGACGCAGGCAGCATATCATTGAACGAGATATTTTGTTGTTTTTCTGACACAGTTCTAATGATTTTGCGTTAAAAAGTATAATTTATACTGATGCGATGTGTGGTAATAATTTGCTATACATTAACTTGGCGGCCATTAACTGGGGTGACAGCTTCCTGCTCGGAAGGAATGTGCCACTGGTTTATGGAAGTTTTTTCATTCTTTGTTATGTGCAAAGATGGAAGTAGAACATATGTTTTCAAAACAAGGAAATGACATTTGTTTGCAGTTTTACAGCTTTTATATTTTTTGTTTTCTTTTCTTTTCTATGATGGAGAAATTTCAATAAAATTTTCTTTATTTTTGGAAACTTGTTTTGTTAAAGTTTTAAACATTTTTTTGGACTAGGACTTTAATATCGGAATATAAATATCTGAGTAAGTTGATATTGTTAATTTTGTTGTGTATTCTCCCATACTTTTATCAAGTGCAATTTGTACATATTTTTCCATAATTTTAAAGTCCTAACGACTTGCCGTTCCCTGCAATAAACATTGTCGAGCTTTTTTTGTCTCGTCTAAGGAATTGCATTTTTAGAGGTTGGAAGATAGTTTTGCTAACCTTTTTAACTTGACATGCTCTGAAATATTCCATGGATCAATTATATGGTAAAAATATTGGCTTAAAATTGTTGGTTATACATGTATCTATTTCACTGAGATTAAATTTACATATACAAAAGTAGGTTACAAAATGTTGGAATTAAAAATAACAGAAAAGGAAAAAAGTACAAGCAATATTGCACTTAGCGACTAAAAATAATCTGCACCTTGAAAAGGAAAACACTAAACTCGAAGGAGAGTAGAAACTTTATTTCCAGTTACAACTTGTTGTTATTTAATTTATGAATTAATTCAATTATTTCGATGTGATGTTCTAATAATACTCTGATGTGAATAGTCTGATGTAATGTTCTTATACTATTGATGTAGACCCAAATAATACTTCAATATGATGTTTCAAACTCCCAATGCGATTCTGATATTGTCGAACGTTTCACTCAATTCAGACCTTTCATTAATTACTTAACTGAACGGTCACGGCAATGTTTTAATGTTATAACAACACTGATATAATTTGTTTTGCAGTGGCGATGGCTTGTGAAACTAAACAAATTATCTCCCGATTTTATCATTTTCAAACTCGCCTGTAAAACGCCGGTAAAGCCGCCGGTAAAGCTCCGGTAAAACGCCGAAATAACTCGCCGGTGTCAAACTGCTCACATCAGTACTGTAGGTACGATCTGCAGAAATTCAGTCAGCAGGCTCATCAGTCATGTGATGACTTCCTGACAAGCAAAGAAATACAAATTCAGCCCAACTGAATTTAATAATAGGCTTATTGAAGAGCTAGTCATAAGTGTTAAGCAGAAAAAGATACAAGAAACCTTCTCAGGTAAAGACAATACACTGAAACTTGACGAGGCTATGAACATCGCCTGAACCTATGAAGCAACAGTAGCCCATATGGAAGAGATGTCCAGTGATGTTGCTGTAAATGCGGTCCACCGTGGGAGACAAAAAGGACCACCTTGTGGTAATTGTGGTCTACAACACGATTGTACCTCAAAATGTCCTGTATATGAAGCCAAGTGTCATGGTTGTGGCAAAAGCAACCACTGGAACTCTATATGCAGGCAGTCAAAATAATTGCCAAAGCCCTCCAAAGCTTCAAGTCATGATTGTAGGAATAGTATTTGGTCTAGAAATAGGAACAAGACCAGACAAAACAACAACAAACCAAAACAAGGACAATTTGACAGCATACAACAAAACACATCAAAACCAAATACAAACTAGAATCTTAGCACTCTCTGAAGCGCATACCTCCATCCGTTGCAATTCCAACATGTCTAAAATCATTTTAGAGTTCATTTGATCCCCATACCCAATATAATATACCTCAGAAATCCTAGGCCCACCAAGATTCATCTCCAAGTTTTGATCTGTAATGAACATTTACAATCTAAATCCTCGAAGATTATCTTCTGACTAGATTTCTTCCAAGGCCATACCATTGTTTTATTCAAGTGAAGCATCATTGTTTGAGCTCTGTTCAGCCAGGATTCACATTCCATCATTTTCCATTCATGGCAGAAACCAATTGTTTCATTTTCATTGATTCCAGAGAACATTTGACAACTGTACATGTAAGTCTCTTTGAGTCCAGAAAATTGACATTGTTCAGCACATTCCATTGGAAAGTTTCAACTTGAGTCTTGACAACTTAGTCTTGACAGATCTTATCCTAAAACATCCCCATCCCTCAATTTCTGCCCTTCCCCTGTTTCAATTTATCCCAAATTTGATTCACATCTTCCTCAAACAGTAACAAAATGACACAACCAAATTTAATCAAAATCCAATCATCAGTTCTGGAGATATCTTGAAACAAACTCACCTTAAAATGTCCCACCCCTCCATTTGCACCCTTTCACTGTTCCAATATGTCTCAAATTTTCATCACTTTTTCTTTAAGCGGTAACAAAACCACACATCAAATTAAATGCAAATCCAATTATCAGTTCTCGAATTATCTTGATGAGGCAAAACATGTCCCCATTCCCCATTTTCACCCTTCCTCTGTTCCAATCTGTCTCAAATTTTAATCACTTCTTCCCTAAACAGTTACAAAACTACACACTAAATGTAATCCAAATCCAATCATTAGTTCTGGAGATACATGTATCTTGTTTGTTTGTTTGATGAGAGCTTAACGGCACCACGACAACGAGGGTCAAATTGTGCCTGAGAGGTCAAATCATTCTAGAGGTAGTAAGGAAAGGAAACGGGGAGAATGAGAGAAATTCAAGAATGAAAGGTCAGAAAGCTGTGATTGAGAGGGGAGGTGCATGGTTGAAACTAAAACAAAGTAGAGAGGGGGTGGAAGAGGAGAATTAAATAAGGTTGTAGAGGGAAGCATGATGAAGGAAGGAGATTATTTTATCCGGAGGATTTTTCTGGAAAAACTCAGCAATTGAGTTGTGGGGAGCGAGGAAAGCTTTGGGAAGGTTGTACAGGGGGCAAGCAAGGAGAACGTGATGGATTGTGAGGGTGCAGTGGCAATTGTTGCAGAGGGGTTGGGGGGAGCCAATAAGGAGGTGGGAGTGAGTGAGGTGGGTGTGACTAATTCTAAAATGGGTAATATGAACGTTGTTGATACAAGAGAGGTTGTTGATGGTTGATTTGATCGGAATTGTGCGCTGGATGACATGGAGTTTGTTATCAATTTGGGAGTTCCATGAGGTTTGCCAGCGGTCACGAACAAGGAAAGCAATCAGCGGTTTGATGTCAGAGAGGGTTTTGGGAAAAGGGGTAGGGAAGAGGTTGGGGGCAAGCGTAGTGGCTGCATCAGCCCTGTCATTGCCAGGAATGCCAACATGGCTAGGTATCCAGAAGAAAAAAACACTTTTCCTGCAGAGGGTGGGAGAAAGGAGTTTTCGGAGGAGGTGGCATGTGAGGTTATCCCATTTAAGATTGAGTAAAGAAGTAAGAACAGCCTTTGAGTCGGAGAAAATGGCAAAGCGGCTGAGCGAAGAGTACTAAATAAAATTGAGGGCGAGGATAATGGCCTTAGCCTGGGCTGAAAAGATGGGTGAGTAGTCGGGAAGTCTGCTACTGAGGGTGATGTCTTGGATGACGGCAGCAGCAGCTGTCTTATTGCCTTCCTTGAAGCCATCAGTATAGATGGAGGTGTAATTTGAGAGTTGGTCTTTGATTTGTTTGTGGAGATTGATGAAGAGGTTAGGCTGTGTTTTAGTTTTGTGATGAGTGGAGAGGCCCAGGTGAATAGAAGGGAGGGGAGCTGGCCCAAGGAGGAAAAGTGGGCCAGGAGTAGGTGCCGAGAGTGGCGGGGCGGGGTTGATGCTGAGATGGAAGAGGTCTGATTTAATGCGTAAGCTGAAGGGAGGGGATAGGGCTTTAGTCCTATCAAAGAGGGTGGATAAATTGGGGTACCTAATGAGGTTGTAAACAGGGTTCTGGGTGTTGGTGAGGACTCTAAAAGCTGAGGAGAGGCTAAGCTTTCTACATCTAAGTAGAAAGGGGGTTCGTTGGCTTCAACTTGAAGGCTGGTGATTGGTGAGGTCCTGTAGGCACCTAGACAAAGCCTGAGGGCTTTATTTTGGATGGTGTTGATGTGGTCGAGGTATGAGTTGTGAGCGACACAGTAGACAATATTGCCATAGTCAAGCTTGGCACGAGTGGTAAGCCTGAAAATTTTGAGGAGAGCATAGCGGTTTGCTCCCCAAGTGGTGTTGGAGAGGAGTCGGAGGAGGTTGAGGGAGCTGTTGCATATTAGTTTCAGCTTGGTGATGTGTTGCTTGTAGGTCTAGAGTTAGACCCAGGAACTTTGTGTGTTCAACTTTAGGGATGCGATTGCCATTGAGCACAAAGTTCGGGTTGGGGTGGAGATTGTTGAAATGACAAAAGTGCATGCAGAGTGTCTTGTCTTTGGAGAATTTAAAAGCGTTTTTGTTGCTCCAGACTTGCAGCTGGTTGAGGCTGATTTGGAGCCTATTTTTAACAATAGGAAAGCTAGGGGAGGAGTAGAAGATGGTGAAGTCATCCACGTAGAAGGTTCGTTTGATATTGGGGCCAAGGTTATCCGCAATGTCATTAATGCTCAGGTTGAAGAGAGTGGAAGAGAGGATGCTGCCTTGGGGGACGCCCTCTTCTTGGGGGTACGGGTTGAAGAGGGTGTGGCCAATACAAACTTGGAACTGCCTGGGTGAGAGGAAGTTTTGAATAAAGATGGGGAGATGGCCTCTGAGGCCAATGGTGTGAAGTTTGGGGTAATGCTGTATTTCCAAGTAGTGTTGAAAGCTTTCTCGAGGTAAAAAAATATGGCAATGAGGTGTTCCTTATTTGCAAAGGATTACCGGATAGCAATGTGGAACGTAATTAACTGGTCTAGGGTAAAGCAACATTTTCAAAAGCCACTTTGGTTAGGGTAGAGGATACTGTTGGTCTCAAGGAACCAGTTTAGTCTCTGATAAATGATCCTTTCCATAATTTTACAGAGACAGCAGGTGAGGGCGATGGGGCAGTAGCTGGAGGGGTCGGTACAGTCCTTCCCCAGTTTAAGGACGGGGATGGCAATAGCTGTCCTCCAGATAGAGGGAAAGGAGTGTGAGGACCAAATGTGGTTGAAGATGGTGAGTAGGGTAGTGGTGGCCTTGGTGAGGAGGTATTTCAGGAACTGGTAGGGGATATTATCTGGGCCCTTGGAGGTGCAGCCAGCGTCGTGGACGGCTTGGTTTAATTCAGAAAGGGGGAGAGGGGTATAGTAGCTTTCGGAGTTGTCGGAGGGAAAAGTGATTCTCCGGGTTTCATCGCAAGCTTTTTTGGTTTTGAAGGCATTGGAGTAGTTGGTCGAGGACAAGATGTTGCTGAAAAAGGCAGCGAAGTGGTTAACGATGTCCTTTTTAGCAGTGAGGAGGTCACCATTCCAAGAGAGATGGGAGATGGGAGATTTGCCTACTCTGCCGTGGAAGCTGTTAATCATTCTCCAAATCTTCTTAGTGGGGGTGTTGGTAGTGAGAGAAGAGATGAAGTTGTTTCAAGTATTGGTTTTATTGTCCTTGAAAGTGCGTCTGGCCTTGGCACGGCTGATGCGAAAGAGGTTGAGGTAATGGGTGGTCGGGTTAGTTTTGAAGTTCCTGAGGGCTCTTTTCCTGTTCTTGATGGCAGTTTTGCAGTCATCAGAGAACCAGGGGTTGGGGGATGCTTTGGGGGTTTGGAGGTTTTGGGAATTAAGCAGGTGGCAATGTTGATAAGGATATTACTGAACTTTGACATGGGATCCTCATCCTCGAGGAGATGGGGGGAGAGGTGTGAGGCACAGAGGGTTTCAAAAAGAAGCCAGTCAGCCTTCTCGAGGTTCCAATTGGGGGTGTGGTTAGTGGGGGTTTGAAGGTTGGAGTGAATAAGAAGAGATCAGCAGTGACCTTCCAGTTAAAATCAAGGAGGAGGTTAGGGGAACAGATAGACAGGTCAATACAGGTGAGGGAGCCTGTGGCAGGGTGAAGGTAGGTCGGGAATTAGTGTTGAGCAAGGAGAGGCTGTGTGTCAAGGGTGTTTTCAACGAGCTTGCCTCTGGGGGTAATGGTATTGGAGCTCGACAAGGGGTTGTGGGCATTGGAGTCACCAAGAAGGATGAAGGGGTTGGGGAGCTGAGAGATGAGATTGTTAAGGCTGGTTGGTTGAGCGTTGGCGTTTGGGGGAGATAGATATTGCAAAGAGTGATGGTTTTGTGGAGGGAGACAGATATACAGATGGCCTGAAGTTCAGTGTTCACATGAACTGGGCTGTGTGTGATATCGTGTCTAACTTACGTACATTTGTTTTTAATTGTTTGTTTGTTTGATGAGGTCTTACACCTAAAACATTTGTTTTTAACTTACATAAAACATTTGCTTTTAACCTAAATAAAACATTTGTTTTTAACTAACATAAAACAGCTGTTTGTAACTTCAATAAAACATTTGGTTTTTGACCTACATAAAACCTTTTTCTTTTTAAAACTTACATAAAAACATTTGTGCAATCTTTGTATATGATAAAAACCATACTTAGTATCTGAAGTGTGCAGGCAAGTCTTATAATACTGTATTTCAGGTGTGCCCGCGAGTCTTCTATTTCAGGTGTGCCAGCGAGTCTTATGATACTGTATTTCAGGTGTGCCGGCGAGTCTTATGATACTGTATTTCAGGTGCCCGCGAGTCTTATGATACTGTATTTCAGGTGTGCCGGCGAGTCTTATGATACTGTATTTCAGGTGTGCCCGCGAGTCTTCTATTTCAGGTGTGCCAGCGAGTCTTATGATACTGTATTTCAGGTGTGCCGGCGAATCTTATGATACTGTATTTCAGGTGTGCCCGCGAGTCTTATGATACTGTATTTCAGGTGTGCCGGCGAGTCTTATGATACTGTATTTCAGGTGTGCCAGCGAGTCTTATGATACTGTACTTCAGGTGTGCCAGCGAGTCCTATGATACTGTATTTCAGGTGTGCCAGCGAGTCTTATGATACTGTATTTCAGGTGTGCCAGCGAGTCTTATGATACTGTATTTCAGGTGTGCCGGCGAGTCTTATGATACTGTATTTCAGGTGTGCCGGCGAGTCTTATGATACTGTATTTCAGGTGTGCCAGCGAGTCCTATGATACTGTATTTCAGGTGTGCCAGCGAGTCTTATGATACTGTATTTCAGGTGTGCCAGCGAGTCTTATGATATTATATTTCAGGTGTGTCCGCGAGTCTTATGATTCTGTATTTCAGGTGTGCCAGCGAGTCTTATGATACTGTATTTCAGGTGTGCCAGCGAGTCTTATGATACTGCATTTCAGGTGTGCCAGCGAGTCTTATGATACTGTACTAAACAGATTTTCTGTAAATAAGGAAGATAATGAGGATTTTGTTTGATCCCTATATGTTTAAAGGTTAACTTTTTCTTTATGCTTTTAGACTTTACATGTTCGGAGAGAAAGTCTATGTTTTGTTATTCTAATAAATGGAAAAGACAGTGTAATTACAAGTTTGTCGTGTTACATCACTGCTAAGTGTACCATAGACAGAGACAAAATGATATCAAGTTTATCACAATACATCATTGTAAAATAGTTGATTGCTACTGGTTAAAAATAATTGACGTCATATCAAAACTTGTATAAATACGATTGCATTTTCCATGATTCAATTAAAATCCCATCAGAATTCAATCAGTATTCTACTATTACTACAGCATTTACTCAAAGTTTCATTTAAAGGATTTGACTGTAATTTTTTGTGATGTAAGCAGCGAACAATGCCAAGACCAAGAGTAATGTAACGATTGCCAGTGCCAATAAGGCCACTAAAAAGCTTCAAGTCAGAGAAGCAGGTCCCCCTACAACCCTTGGCGCACTCTATACTGCCAGAGAATGTTATACCATGGAGTATGTCAAATACAGAGCAGGCCAACAATTCTACAACAAGCAACAGCACAGCTCCAACAGAGAGGGATCTTAGAAAGCATATTATGAAAAGGCTGATGTTGATGAGGTAGAACGTGAAGACTATGAAGAAGATGAAAGTTCGTAAAATCAAAGTAAGTACAAACTTATTCAGATAGAGAGTGGACATTTTAGGTGGTCTGGTTATGACATTGGGGGAGGTTTTGTAGAGTACACTTTATATGGAAATGTATATCTACTGGTACATGGTGCTCCCAAAGAAAAAACAAGCGAAAAGTTAAAGAAAAACAAGAAGGGTTCCTGAAATGCTGTTTTCAGACTCAGTGATAAACCTTTTACCTGTGTGTTAGGTGGAGATTAATTCAAAAAGTTAGTCCATAGTTCTGAGAGTATTATGGAGGCTTATGACAAGTGTAAGGTGACAGAGGGCAATGATAGTGAGGATGAAGACAGACAAATCAGTGCAAACATATTGGAAGTGGATTTAAAGAGGACATGACATGGTCAAACAAATTGCTCTCTTTGGTAAGCTTAGGTATATTACTTCTCGAAATGAACATTTTTGTGTGTGACAAGAGATCTCGAAAGCGTAAAATCGACGTTTAAAATTCCCTCCTTAAAATTGATTATGAAAAATAGGTCTAGAGGTCACGTGACCAAATGACGAAACTTCAGGCAGACATGTCACATGACCCATACTATCGCCTTGCTTTAGTCAGTGTAAAACCTACGCTAACGCTAAGTCCAGACTGAATCTTTGATCAAAAACAACACGATTTCTTCGAGATTTTTCTCGAAAATGCCGTAGGGCCTACCGATATATTGTAGGCGGTGTATTAATGTTTCTCGGAAAGGAATTAGCATCTATAAATTTCAATGGACGAAAAAAGTGTGGATAGCAATAGCATTTGTAAACAATACCAGATACCCGTGCAGATTTTAGAACTTAAAAAGGCCTAGGCTAGGCCTAAGCCTAGGGCCTACACAACACAGTGTAATTTGTAGCGATCACTTCACTGAAGATTGTTTTGAATCCGCTGCAAGGCTTCGGCAACAGTTCGGCTTGGGGAGTGTTTCTGGCAAAGAAATTAGGAGCATCAATCCGGGAAAGTTTCTTACTATCAAGAAGGAAGCAATTACTGAATTAGTCTTAAAGATGTACCCTCAAGTTCAACGTCAGCCATGGCAAGTGCTACTGCTAACCTAACTTGTTATGCTACTCCAACCAGTGGACCTGACGTTAGTCGACCCGGCATTTCTGTTGATTGGTGGAACCTACTTAGAGTAAGCTCATATTAATTTAGTGAATTTATTATTTGCGTTTTTTGTGGTGTAGGGAGAGCTTAGTAAAATCTTTTTTTTTTCTTTTTTTTGTGGTTGTCTGAAAAAGCATTAAAATCTGATAAGATCTGTTGTGGATTTTGAAATTAGCACTGTTAGCTTTTGACTTGATTAATGTTTAATCAATATCTAATTTATGCTAAATTTATGATGTATGACTGGGAAGTTATTTACATAAGAAAATATATACCAAGGTCGCCCTGTAATACATCACAAAATTTGCATGCAAATTTGTCTACTGATTCCTGAGATTTTACAGCCATAGTTTGGCATTTCCGGTGGTATCCTTAGGCCTTTATTGGTATATCTCAAAAGAAATCCCCCTTTTTCAAATTCCCCCAAAATTACACAAGGGGGAAATTTCCCTAATTTTTAACCGTAGTGTCAATGCTGCTTCAACTTATTCAATGTAACCTCCTAAATTACCTTTGACTTTGCCTGTAGATCATATTTGTCTTTTTCCATTTATTGATCATAAAGGTACTTTTATTTATTTACAGCATATGTAGATGAGCTTCTCAGTGAAGTAACCAACGTCGTTGGGACAGGAGACAAGTCCTTGAAGCAGCAGACAAGCCGTTATCTTTACCACCACTACCTTTGACAAGCACTGTGCAGAAACCCTCACGCCAAGAAGCCCTGCAGCGGCAAATGACAAGGTTTAGAAGACCTGAGGAACTCAGATTGTGTTATTTGCATACTAGAAATAGTGGTGGACCATGTTCCAACTATATTTATTGATCGAACTATGGCAAAAGTCTCATTTTAGTTTCATATTTAGCTGTTGAATATTCTCAGTGGAACTGTATATCGCAAGAGTGCGTAGCTCAGAAAAAGTTTAAAAGTTGTGTCAAAATTGAAAAGTTGTGTCAAAGTTGAAAAGTTTTTCATGTCGTGGTCATCATCGGCATCTACAAATGTTTTAACTGAGCTCATAACATAAGTTAAGAATAGTGTACATTTATGTAACTTGGCACATGGGTAAAAGACATTAGTACTGTTCAGAGGAGCATGCTTGGGGGTTGTGTATGTATACTAATTAGCTTATTTACATATCAATGAACATTTGTGTTTATGATATCTCTTAAATTAAGGTGGGTTGGGTGTGGGATTTTGCTAACACAAATGATATATATATATATATATATATATATATGTGTGAAGAGCATTGTTCACACTTAATGGTGAGGTATGTGCACATTTAATTGAATTATTTGCATAACAATAGACTTTCTTGTGAAATGTTGAATCCGAGATCACAACATACAGTAAGCCAGTTAAAAATGTTTACATTCACGTAACTTTCCTCAAGGTTAGATGAAGTTGGTAATGTACAGATTAGCATGATGAAGGGGGAAGGGAGGGGGGGGTAAGCATACTTATTAGCCTATATGCATATGTATCTCTGATACCTCTTGCATTAGGGCCGTGTGTGTTGGTATATTAAGCAGGTTATTTGCATGTTAGACCTTTGCTCATTACTTAGTAATAAATACTCTACATGTACATTCACAAATCTTGCCGGGGCAGGTATTTAAGGCATTAGACCTTGTAGATTAGTATTGTGAGTTCTGTGTTAATTTAAATTAGCATAACAATTAAAATACTTGTTTATATATTTCTTAAAGTAGTGAGGATGTGGTGAGATTACTAAGATAAATAGTGTTTTGTTCATATTAATTTTGAGATTTGCATAACAACAATTAGAAGTCAGGTAGCTCAGTTGGTAGAGCACCTGCGACTAAGATGCTGGAGCTTCCGCCAAGCTTTGGACAAGTCTGACCAGTTTTCCACAGCTATGCAGACAGATCGCCCGATCATCAAAGCACAAGTACATCATTTGCAGCTCCTGCTCCTCATTCAGCTGTTGAAAAAGTGGCAATGGTTGTATGGTGCTCGCCGTCCTTCGGAGAGGGCGTTAAGCCGTCGGTCGATGGTAGGACAGTCACACCCTACTTGCTTCTCTGAACACTTCTCGAAAAGAGTAGGGTAATAACCCGGTGTTCATTCACTTCCGTCCCGGTCGCAGGAGACTGGCATCTGCTATGCAGGCTATAGCTTAGCGTCTATGCTTCATATAGGAGTCTTGCGAGTTCCGTAAGGAGGGTTGTGTACAAACAAATACAATATGACAACTGATCAGTAATTTTGTCTGAAATGTTCTTCCAAGTTGATGAACTTCATTTGCTGTGTAAAATATATATTTCCTTGAAGGGCATGTCACCGATGTTCTTTTCCTTTATACAGTATTTGTCAAAGGTAATAAGCACATATGAATGCAGGGAGGATGATGGAATCAAGTCGCACCTCAGGCCTGGATAAGCCAACTCACACCGGCTTGATGGTTTTGTACAATTATTGAATTCCTTTGGAGGATCAAAGGTGTACAAGCCTGATTTTGTTTGAGGACAACACAAACTTAAATAAAGCAAGACATTTCAAGATTACCCATGTACTCTTGGACTGAACCCAGGAGTTAAAATTGCCATAAAGTCGATTTAGGGGTTGCCCTTATCCTCGACTAAAGTTTAGTTACTGTAGTCGAAAACAAAATCCAAGGAATGATTTGGAACCAAAGATTTGCCCTCATTCCAGGGACGTAGCCGGGAAGAGGGCTTGCACCCCTGCCCCCATTCAGAGGCCCTGCCCCCTTTCAGAGGCCCTTCCCCCTTTTAGTAGCCCTGTCCCCTTTCAGAGGCCCTACCCCCTTTCAGAGGCCCTTCCCCCTTTCAGAGGCCCTTCCCCCTTTCAGAGGCCCTTCCCCCTTTCAGAGGCCCTACCCCCTTTCAGAGGCCCTTCCCCCTTTCAAAGGCCCTGTCCCCTTTTAGAGACCCTGTTCCCTTTTAGAGGCCCTGCCCCCTTGCAGAGACCCTTCCCCCTTTCAGAGGCCGTCCCCCTTTCAGAGCCCTGCCCCCTTGTTGCCACTCAAATGAAATGGCAGAATTAGTGTAATTGTTCATTGCCACTGCCTCGCTACGCCACTGCCTCGCTACGCCACTGCCCCGCCATGCCACTGCCCGGCTACGCCACTGCCCTGCCACGCCACTGCCCCGCCACGCCACGCCACTGCCCCGCCACGCCACTGCCCCGCCACGCCACTGCCCCGCCACGCCACTGCCCCGCCACGCCACTGCCCCGCCACGCCACTGCCCCGCCACGCCACTGCCCCGCCACGCCACTGCCCCGCCACGCCACTGCCCCGCCACGCCACTGCCCCGCCACGCCACTGCCCGCCACGCCACTGCCCCGCCACGCCACTGCCCGCCACGCCACTGCCCTGCCTCGCCACGCCACTGCCTCGCCACGCCACTGCCTCGCCACGCCACTGCCTCGCCACGCCACTGCCTCGCCACGCCACGCCACTGCCTCGCTCGCCACTGCCTCAATCCAGGGCTTAATCATTATCTCATGACCTAACCTCAGCAATATGTTTAGCTGGTTGAATCCTTACAAGCTGGAACCAATATACAGCTGAGTGAACTGCTCAAAAGCTGCTCAAGGACAATGGCAATACAACAGTACCATTTGGAAATTGGAATATTCAAACCCAGTATCTTCTGCACTGACCTCTGCCATTGATGGAGAATTTGCATTGAACCTACATTTCTACTCAAAATTATAGTAAAGCAAAACAAACATAAAACAAAAGGAACTTTTAAAATGACAAAAATGTATTTTAAGCCCTGCAGAAAGTATATCAAAAAATACAATGTGGTGAACATTTGGAGAGGAGATTATTGGTTCATTTATTTCATTTCAATAAGGTTAGGTTGTATATCGAAAGGTTAAACCAGTTAGCATGGTAATTTGGGGTATACACTGATTGATATGGCAGAGGTTTAACAGTAATAGCATCACATAATAAAACATGCAAGAGCTTTTCAACAAATATCATTAAAAATTAAACTAATTTGGTGCTTTTGGATTCATTGTAGTGTAATTATCTGAACAATATTACTGTTCTAATGTTACAACACTAGCACCTGAAACTTCAAAGTAAATACTTTTGGGGCAAACTTAGCCAGGCAAGCACGAAAAAACAAAACTTTTACATCTTCAAATAAAACAAGTATTTTTAAGGATGCACTTCCAAGAAATACTAAATCACACTGCACAGGAGTCAGTCTCGAAAATAACAGTCAGGGTATTTAAACCCAACATGTCCTTCAGATAAAAATGTAGTTCTGATTTTTAGCACAGCACATGATGGTAGAATTACACAATTGTGTTTGCCAAGATAGTCCCTGCACCATCTTACCAGTTGCCGATATGCAGTATCATCTGAGGAGATACAAAAAGAAAATAAGCATTAACAAAAGAACAATGAAATAACTTCTTGAATGAATCCCATTTATCTTTTCATCAGTATGAACCTTCATGTTCATCCCCATGGTATCTTTGCCAACAATGCAAAGGAAATTGACCTATATATGTGGTTTTTAGGTACTGTATAAAATGATAATTTTTCATGTCTCTGAAATAAATGATATATTCCTTTGTATGGTATGGTAAAGTACAACATGCCTTTTTTAATGAATGCTGGGCTTCAGGATCTGCCCTCTCAAACAAACATTGAAAGAGAAAGAAAATTTGACCTTTCAAGGAGCTGTACCTCCCAAGAAATGACACAATAAAAGCCATGACCTTAATCAAGAAAGGGTTATATGAAACAATGCTTGGATGGAAAATTTTAAGATGCTTTGTAATTAATACCCACTTAAGGTAAATTTTAAAAAATGGGAAAGATCTTAAACCGTCACTATACATCATTTTTAATTAAATCGTATTAGTATAAAAATAAATTAAAAAAACTGCAAAAACAGATAAATAAAACATCAAGAAATGTTTAGCTTATTTAATTGTACTACATTATATGTATTATCTTAATTTTATCCTCAAATAATCTCAAACATATCACCCCCGCTAAAATCTTATAGCCCCAATGGTAGTGTTTTGAATTTTGACCATACTTTGGAGAGCTCATCAGACAATTTTTACGGAATGAAAAGTAGTGTAAAATACTTGAAAAAAAGTAACTAAAATCACTTTAAAAACAGTTTTTGAAGACATGGATGGGCTTCAAACATCGATTCTGGTCATTGTAGGCGAGAAAAAGGTAAAATGGTTTCATTTTCATAAAGATCTTAAAACTGAGATCTTCCTATACTTTTACACTTTGCTGAAAACAGCACAGGAGCTGAGGAGGGTATAGGATTTTGTAGTACCCTTGGACAGCCAGCCATCACCAACGACAGCCATAATAACACGGCTGGATTAGTCCGACGGTACTACTAGTACGTTAATTATCTTAGTTATTTTTCATTCATCAATTTTCTCACGTGTGAATTTTTAAAAACATAAGAATTGCACCTAATAGTACATGACAACCCTCGGCAATCCCAATAACAACAGTACTGAGGGATGTGTGTAATAACCAGGCCAAGTACTAGGCCTACTAGTACTAGCTCGAGATTCCTCTAGCTTTGATGGTGTGCAAAATGTCAAAAATGGATGCCTAACTCACTTTCAGAGAAATCTCGGACTAGCATTTAGTACTAGTGCCACCACTACTACTACGTATTACTATTAGGCCTAGCCTACGCCTACCAAACAAAAACTTTTTCTCGCAAAGTAATTCTCGCAAAACTACTATACGAGGCTTCACTGTCTCTTGACCTAACCCAGGGTTTCAATTTTCATTGCGGAGGGGGATTAATCTTTGCCAAAAGAATTAAGAAATTTCACCCATCTCAAAACACGCATAATCAAAAAAGTATCTCACCATGTAGGTTATTAACAATTTGTTGGAGTCTCTCGATGCGAACATGGTCGAATTCTTCAGCCTCCTGTGCATCGCCTTCCGGCTCAAATTGGTACGGGGCAAGGCCGATAATTTCACCTTCTACCTCTTCATTTTCATCAGAATCATTCCATTCTCCTTCATCAAAACTTGAGGAAGAACATTATAATACAAGATCTATTTCGCTATCAGACGAAGAACAGGAAGAACGCCTTTTGTCCGTCGCCATTATCGCAAGAAAGTACAGTGTTTATGTGTCTCCAGTGGCTAGCCAGCTCTGCCTTACGCCTGAAGTTACGTCACAGGCTTATTTGTCACGTGACAAGCATTTTCATCGTTAGCTACGAAGCGTGCGATTTTGCTGCATATTTCTCTCGATATTTGCACCAATTTTTACTATTTTTTCGGGAATTGGTATTATAATTATGTGATTTTATATTACTAGAAGTTATTATTTTAAGTTTTTAGCCAAAATCGATGACCATGTCATGCCCTCTTTAAGTTTCTGTCGACGAGCAATAGTCAAGGTATGAAACCAAAAGCCGCGCCTGGACATAAGAGACTGGTTCTACACTCCTTGGGGGAAAGAAAACCCTCTAAGCTTGGTATGTGGTATTGCTGAAAAAAATATGTGAGAAACTCCTTACCAATTTGCTTTTGAATTATTTGTCTGTTCAGAAGATGGGTAGAGTTTTGCATTAGTTGTGGGCATGATTATAGTGATAGGAAATAATCTTAGAAATTTTTCATCATTTAGCAGTTGGTGAAGCAGATTCAAACATTAAATAAGCATTATAATTTTTACCATATTGCATTTCAAAACCGAATCATTAAACATCATCAATTTGACTGCAGACTTCTGGGTGAGGTTTAGACGTATTTCAGACTCTCTTGCTACAACTGCTGATCATCTTAATGGCAAAGACGCTCCAAAGAGCTCGGATAACGTAGAGTATCGCTTCCCTACTCACAGTTTTCCCGCTGCAAATTGATGAAGTTTATCCAAGGAAAGTTGTTTGTGGCACCATCAGTGGACACTCTAATGCATGCTAACACGGCAAGTTATGGTTTTGAATCACTACTGGAGAATGGAGCTTACAATACAACACAGATGATGATGGTTAAAATATTACAATTAACGATGGTTGTGAACAATATTAACAGACATTTAAAAGCTTGGTGCCAAATTGGTGAAAAGTGGGGAAAACGTTAAAAAAAAAGAGCCCAGTTTAAATTATATCGTGCCAAGGGCTTATTTTAGAGATGAGACATGAAAGGCCAAAGGCATGCCTCACCTGGTGATGTGTCTGACCAAATAGTTGTACTCTTTGTACCTGAAGAACATTGAAACATTACTTAAAAGAATGATAGAGACAGAAAAACTAGAAATGGGAAGAAAAAATAAACAATTTAGGCTCTCTGTTATGGCAACACGGTTTCAGTTTAAATTGTAACAATTGTAAAAAATACTAAAGAGCATCAATTTGTTTACAACAACCGCAAAATTAAAAGAAATTCACCATTTACACCTCATGCTTTGGGGTGAGGATAATGTGATGCCCATAAGTGCATTTCCCGACTACGTATGCATTATGCAAGATGATGCCAGGAAGGCGCTGAGGGATGTAGTTATTGACATGTTTTGTAGAATATTGATTGCAATCAACTGTTGGTGGAAGGTTACTGAAGGTTTGTGATTTAACGCAAAAAGGAGGGCAGCATTGCCCCCTCAAATTTACCTATGGAAAAGTTTACACCATTCAATCAGAATAATGAGGACAGTGTACCCCCTGGAGCAATCAATTTTTCAGAGGACTCTGGTCATGACTGCCAACTTCCGTGATGTGTTTACCTGGGCCCAATTGAAAATGCTAACTTGGTTAATACTGTATGTCATCAGACATATATTTGTATGTAAAAAGAGAGGTTATCAGCTGATCCAAAAATCTTAGCATTAACTGAATACAGTATGGTTGTGAAGATTCAATATGTATCATACCGATGAACTTAAATTCAAGCCTGCCGGCCCGATCCAAGACATGGCCATAAAGGAGATTAATGACAAATTGAGGGGATATCACAAACAGAACAATTCATTGTTTATTTATAGATTTTTGCAGAACTTTGGATTAAATTACAACACTGTTTGCACAGACTTAAAATGTTACCATTTTGCACCGACCAAGAACGTGAAAGACAATCTTATTGTATCTTTGTTAGTGACGATTAAGTTGAGTTACTTGGCAATTAATGCTTGCATGAGGCGTAAAGGCCATAAGGCTCTGTGCTGAAAATATTTTTAAAAAAACTGTATCAATTACAACTAAAGCTAGTCATGATTGCTCTCCAGACAAATCACTTAGCGGTAAATGCTTTAAACAGCCAACTATTGTTGCTCGGTAAGCTTTCTGCTTCAACAAGCTGAACTAATAAGGCAAGCAAATACACTGCACTTGCTGGTTGACAATAAATCCTTTCATTGAATCAATGGAGCGGAAAGGGTAAAAAAAGTAGTTAGTGCAAATGGTGGTGGTTTTTGACATGCAGTAAGATTAAGCTTTCTGAAATCGGCCATACGGCGGATATTTTGATAAATTGTAGTAAGTTTTTACACAGCATGTGTATGGTGTACAACCTTTTGTGCAGATTTTTTTGAAAGCAGCTACGGTGTACATTTCAGATAATATTTGCGCTTGCGTGACTGCTCTTTTCAGGAAAAAAATGATGAATTATATTTTCTACATTGATAATGAGTTTTACGATGTGACAACCAATGACAATGTAACTGGCCAATTTTTGGATGGTATGTACGTTAATAGAATGCGCCAAAGGTGTGATGGATTATGCAAGTATCTTGCTGTGTGCAAGAGACATTGGGATGAAGAGCCACAGAAAACCTTTATGTAATAGTTTTGAGAACAAAAATCTTACAAAAAAGTTTTAAAATAATTTTAATGAAATAAGCAGAGTTTATACCTACATGTAGAACCACCCCAGACATCGCACACAATGATTGGAGCGAGTTACCTGATGACAAGGAACATACCGCCGCTTTGGAAGAATTGGAAAGATATTCAAACATACTGAAGAGAAAAAATAGACAAGGAACTTATTGCTGTTTTGGAATAATTGAACAGATATTCAAACTTACCAAAAATGTTACTTGTAAAAAATCAAGAACATTTGACACTTAAATAAGTTTTATTAGTAAATATTTTTTCATAATTTAGTAGATAATGCTGTGTGAGTTAAAAATAAATTTTGTTTTTTTCTCAAAAAAAGAAAAAAAAGGTATTTTAGTAAATTTGCTGTGTTAATTGAAAACAAAGTGGTTTTAATAAATTTGCTGTGCTTGTTTAAAAAAATGTCATGTGCATTTTTACAGTCTGATGTTGGAGACACCCCAGATTTCATGCCGAAAGCTTGGAAAGTCCGCAACTGGCTACTATCTCACTCTGCGGCAATCAATTGCATCACATCGGCATGCAAAATGTGTACGGAGGGAAAATTAAGCCTAGCTCATACTTCAGAAATGAGCTGGACGATCGAACATATGCTGAAGGCACTTTATTAACATTTGAAATTGTTGAAAAGTTGGTCTGAGAGACAAAACAAACTTCAAGCCCAAGATCTAAAGATGTGTTTTTCTGCACTTAATTACCATTATGATGTAGATAACAAAAGTACATTCACTCGGTACAATTCTGATCAGGTCAAATGCATTGGTTCTTATATAAGACTTTCATTAAGACAATTTGGTTTGTTTTGATAACGCTGATGATGTATTGGGGGGCAATGGAAATCGAATAGGAGTCTTGAGCTACAACCCCCTAGAAGCAGATACTCAACCATATGGGATGTTTCTATCATCGTCAGCTATCCCAGGAAGCTTCAACCAATAGAAAGCTTACCACTGAAAGTTTTGACAATGAAATTGGTTATGTTGATAGCATTGTTGTCAGCGCAAAGACTACAAACATTAAGCTTGCTTGATATATGTAACATGCAACTATACAATGATAGTGCTGTTTGTACTCTCTATGAACATGTAAAACAATCCAGACCAGGTCGTTTATCTATGCAGGTCACATTGAGTGACTATGCACAGGATGCAAGTCTAAGTGTTTTCAAGATCCTTTTAAAATACCTCCAAAAAACTATTTAAGAGCAAATGAAACTAAATTATTCATAAGTTATGCGTAAAACCGCACAGACCTGTTTCAAAACAAACACTCTCAAAGTGGTTAAAAACAGTAATGTCCTTTTCAGGAATTGATGTAAATCAATTCAAAGCCCATAGTACAAGAGCGGCCTCTACCTCGGCTGCATTTAAGGAACAGTTTTGTTCCTATTGAAGATATTCTACAGAGGGCATGTTGGAAAAAGTGAAAGAACATTTGCCCAGTAATATAACAAAACCAATTTAATCAACATCTTACTCTACAGCACTGCTGAATGCTAGCCTGACCAGCAGTACATGAACATTATTGGAATGATGCAACTGTCAGTATAATTCTAACCTTCTAGGCATGGCGGTGTGCTATATGCTGTATACTGTAAATAAATTGTTAGTATTAAGAATACCTTGCCTGGGAGTTGTTCCTACTGTTTCGATTGTGGCAGGAAGAATGAACAAAACTACTCAGAATTTATTCAAAGGTACTGGAGTTCTGTTTAGCTTATTATTTAGATTTGGTACAATTTTACTTGGTGGTGGTGATTTAAGACCCAAGCACTTTATAATTCTATTTGGTGGTGGTTTATAGGATATGTATTTGTTATATGTTGGGTAATAAGTACCAAATGGTAATTTTGTTGATGGATCATGAAATTGAGTTGGAATTGCAATCAAAAGTGATAAGAGTTTCAGAAACTGTTACAACTTACTTTTTCTAACATATTGGGTGTGTGATTTACTTACAATTATTGACATGATTGTCAGTGGGCAATTGTTTCTTGTTTACTTGTCTTCGTGCACACTTGGGCTTTAAAGTTTCATGTGATCCCATAGTGCAGTGATGTGGAAGTAGAATCTTAAAATTAAACAAAACTTACCTGGAAGTTGAAGTTTGATTGGAATTCTACTGACACATCACACAAACAGAGGGATTATATGCCCTCCCAAAGCATATTGCATTCAATCCATTGTTCTCTCTTTCAGCATCCTAGTATGCACTCACCTTTAAAACCTGAAGCTAGTCGATGATACAATCTCTCATGTAATCCCTCCATTTGTGATCCCTCCATTTGTGATCCCTCCATTTGTGATCCCTCCATTTGTGATCCCTCCATTTGTGATCCCTCCATTTGTGATCCCTCCATTTGTGATCCCTCCATTTGTGATCCCTCCATTTGTGATCCCTCCATTTGTGATCCCTCCATTTGTGATCCCTCCATTTGTGATCCCTCCATTTGTGATCCCTCCATTTGTGATCCCTCCATTTGTTATCCCTCCATTTGTTATCCCTCCATTTGTGATCCCTCCATTTGTGATCCCTCCATTTGTGATCCCTCCATTTGTAACTCCTCCGTTTGTAACTCCTCCGTTTGTAACTCCTCCGTTTGTAACTCCTCCGTTTGTGTGATGTGTCAGTAGAATTCCAATCAAACTTCAACTTCGGGGTAAGTTTCATTTAATTTAAAGATTTTTAAAGATTTTTTTTTTTCTTCCCTTGCAGGGATAAATGTTTTGCATAACACTACGGATGGCGAGACAAGAACAAATGGGGTGATACAAGGATTACGTAAACTGAGTCCCGCGTCAGACTCGGCCTGTTTGGCACACCTAAGAACATATTTCCTACAGTTCAGACAATGTAGAAAGCCATTTACACATTTTATTCAAATTATGATTAATTCTTATGTTTTGTACTTAAACATAGAAAATAGCTCAAGTGGTAGAAAAAAGCTTCAGTTAACAGCTAAAACATACCAAATGCCAAGTGGGCCCGGGGACGGATAGATATATCAGTAAGGTTTATTTTGAAAAGTTTGTTTCTTAGGAACAAATTGTGTAACCATTTTGTCGTAGGGTAACTTCGATTAATATCAAATTAATCAATATCAAATTGAAGAGTTACATAACTGCGTATCTTCCATTGTGTTGTAAACAATGACATACATTTAGAGGTACACACTAAGAAAACTGTGAATGTTCTCTCTCTTCCCTCATTGTCTCACTTGTTTACTTGGTACTCTATCAGTAATTTTAAAGAGCTTAATTATTTAAACAACGCAACGGGACATTTGCTATTGTACTACTTCCAGCAAAGTCAACAAACCATTTTAAGCACAGTCATAAGCTATCAAGCCTCTAGAGAAGAGGAATGATTGACATATCCACTGGTCAGTGCAGGGATTTGAAATTTTAATAAAGTTAGATGAGGATCTGAATTTACCCTTAGTAAAATAAGCAATGAGTAAAGTAAAACAATGTATTTATTAGAGTTAGTAATAGTTCATACATGTATGTACACTTTTGTTTGCTCATAAAGATTTTAATAAAAATATAAAAAAAATTGTTGGCTGCATATTAACTATAGCCCAAACATGTTTGGACTGCACCACGACCCTCGCAGCCCCATAGATAGCCCACATGGAATGGGCATCCAAACGGTACAACTGTTTACTACAGCTTAAACATGTTTGGGCTACACAGCGGCCCTCCCCACCCCCATAGGTGGCCCTCTTAGGACGGGGTCCAAATGGTACAAGTCCAATCTGCCCTGGGTAAATTCAGACCCCTTCCACTATGGGGGGCTGAGTTTACTCCAGGCAGATTGGACTCATGCCATTTGGACCCACCCGTCCTAAAAGGGCCACCTATATCTACTTTTGCTGATTTATTTTATTGATATCTCTGACATACAACATTTAACCCCTCTATGTAACATGCATGCTCCTCTCCTTCCCCCAGCAGCAATATTCTTGCACCTTTCATCCTCCACATCATATACATTACACAATAAAGAACACACTATCAATATTTTCAGTGGACTACAAACACCCCTTTCTTACCCACAAGAAATACTGTTTCAGTATTTTCAGTGGACTAGAAGTATCCCTTCCCTATATAGGATTATTCTTTATTATATTTTCTGATGTCAAACCCAACCAGCTCAAAACACCAACTCTTTCCCTTTTGAAATTCTCAAATTCCTCTAGATAGCAATGATGGCACTGGCAATTAGAGCTACAGTATTTTCCACTGTAGGCAAAGGCAGGATTTAAGGGGAGCAAGGGGGTATTCCCCCCCCCCCCCCCCATACCTTTTTTCCATATTTATTTGTATCTTCTGTATGGTAAAGTTTTGTATTTAAGTGTGAATTTATGATTTTGCCCTCCACTTTAAGTAGACAACTTTTAGTTTGTGACTTTGCACCATCCTGCCCATGAGTGTAGGTAAGGTAACTTATTGAAAAATATCAGGGAAAATTGAAGAAAAAATAAGAATACAAAACAAACCTGATCGGTGAAAGCCCATCCTTTCTCTTGCATAAGCCAGTCCACAACAGTGATGGGAAGCAGTTGTTCCAAACCTTTTAGTTTACGCACAATCAAGGTGCGATGTGCCCATGGACAGGCGTAAGAAACATAAAGATGGTATCTGTCCTTCTCAGCCTTGAATCCACTCGAGCCATCAGCTGAAAAAATGAATGGGAGAAACAATTACATGAAGAGCCAGGGCGTAGCCAGAGGGGGTTGACCAGGTCATTTGAGCAGGGTTGATGACATCAACCTAACTTGATAATAATTGTCACTTTTTTAAATCTGGAGCTGAAAGTGGATGAACATTAGCTTTTCATACTTTGAGAAGCGATGATACAGTAGTACCAGGCAGCAGCCTGCGATGATACAGTAGTACCAGGCAGCAGCCTGCGATGATACAGTAGTACCAGGCAGCAGCCTGCGATGATACAGTAGTACCAGGCAGCAGCCTGCGATGATACAGTAGTACCAGGCAGCAGCCTGCGATGATACAGTAGTACCAGGCAGCAGCCTGCGATGATACAGTAGTACCAGGCAGCAGCCTGCGATGATGCAGTAGTACCAGGCAGCAGCCTGCGATGATGCAGTAGTACCAGGCAGCAGCCTGCGATGATGCAATAGTATCAGGCAGCAGCCTGCGATGATACAGTAGTACCAGGCAGCAGCCTGTGATGATACAGTAGTACCAGGCAGCAGCCTGTGATGATACAGTAGTACCAGGCAGCAGCCTGTGATGATACAGTAGTACCAGGCAGCAGCCTGTGATGATACAGTAGTACCAGGCAGCAGCCTTGGACTGTAATTTCTGGGGACATGTCCCCCTACTTTTCAGTAGAATTGTAAAATTTCAGCACATTGTTGGAAATATTTGCCTCTTGTGCCCTCCACCCCCACTTTTTAGATAAGCGCCCCCTCTCCCTCTACACACACACACACACTTTCTGGATGAGAATTACAGTCCTGCCAGGCAGGAAGTATTTGGCAGCCTACTGGTTACTTGACATTGAATTAATATTACAGTACATGTTTATTTCAGTGTCAAAATTTTTTGCTTTTGCATCTGTAATGCAAGGTCAGAAAACTAAAAATACGAAACAGCTGTCAGCAATGAATGTAAAAGTGGGGTCAGGCAATTAGAACCGGTGAAAATGATAATTTGTTAATAATACTACAAGCAAACTACAAATTGACTAAGAATTATTTAAAAGGAAAAAAAAGGCCAGTGAAAGTCATCAATGAAAAACTATATAATAGGCACAATGGAGAAAAGCAGGGAGATGCATGTATTTAAGGGAAGATAGAGATGGTTGGGTCATGTACTAAGAAAGGACAGAACAAATTAAGTCAGAACTTATAGCTATCACATGGACACCAGAAGGTAGAAGAAAGGAAGGACCTAAAGCTACATGGAGAAGAGTGGCAGAGAAGGAGAGAGATGGTTTTGGATGGAACAGCTGGGGAGAAGCTGCAGTAGTACAGTAGCAAGAGACAGAAAGAGATGGAAGAATTTGCTTAGAGAAGTCTCAATCTCCTCACCCAGGAGAAAGGAGCGGTAAGGGTACTACAAACACATACTGTACACATTTTTATTAGGAAAGGCTATGAGTTTCCGGTGTTGAGTTAGTAGCCGAGGATTGTGTAACATGTAACTAACCAAGTTCTCAAGAAGTGTTTTGGTATCATGCATAAAGATAAAGAGTATTTTGTTAAGATGTTATTGCATACTGTGTAAGTGGGATATTGGAAGTTGGTTTCATCAAAAGTTATGTACTTGTGCTTTCAAGTTTTGTGTGTTCAGCCGTTATTTTTGTACCGTAGATCCCAAGCAGCGATACTCCTCGCTACCCCGGGAGATACTCCCCATCCCCCTCAGTTTATTTCATACCAATAAACGTTTTCCTCTAAAAACCAAAGTTCCATTTGGGTACAGAAATGATATTTTGACATTGACATTTTTGCTACTTGTGGGCTGTATTAAACCTAACTTCTGAGATTGTCAGGCTGTTGTTAGAAAACAAGAAAAGGAAATGCCAGAGTTCCAAATTAGAAAAGATTTAGTTGAAATTGGATATGCTTTTGCACAAAACTGTTTTCACCTTATGGGGGCAGCCAGGCAGAGATGAGAGTTGTTAGGGCAGGGGTTGTTAGAATTGGAGGCCTTTAACATATGGTACTTGTCTTGGACTGCTGGAAGGGAAATAAATATGTAATGTTACCTAATAAATCCAAGCCTGTCACCAGGAGTGGAATAGGGGGTTGGAGGAGGCACATGCCCTTAAAAAATCTGTCGTGCCCGCCCCTGTGCCAACCCAAATGAAAAACTGACATTCCATATTCTCTTAAAACGTACGGTGTTGGTTATACAGTATATTAGTCTTTGACCTGTTATTTTCATTTAAAAGTATTCCATTATTTTAGTGTATCAAAAACTAGGAATCTCCATTGTTTCTGGGGAATTTCTCCCCTGGACACCTACAGTATTCACGCTTGAAATTGTGTAGATATGAAGAAGAAATGACCACCAGACCAACTACTCCTGTGCTAAGGAGACCACCCCACCCCTCAGACTTGGGGCAATACTCCTCTCCCCCACTGTTCAGATGTTTGTCTACGATGAGAGAATCCCAAACGTCTTGAAGTTGAAAAGATAATTACAGTTTCAACTTTTTTCTATTTTTTATTGCAATTCTATTTAGCCTACTTGATACAAGAACATCGTAGACATGAATTCATTCTGATAACTATTTCCTTCTCAACAACTCATTCCCACAACTGGCAGTAAAAATAAACTGAGGCTTGTATCATATTCTGTATATGACCAGCACAATGTGACCACATATTTTGTAAACAAATTCCTAACCTCTGAACCTGAGCATGTTTCTGAATCTGAATCTGAATAGGTTAAGTCTGCAAAAATCCTTCTAGAGGACATAAACGCCAACCCAGCGTAGCAAAAGTATGAGAAAAAGAGAGAGAAAAAAAACAAAAAAATCAATTAACAAGTTTAGCTTTGAAACAGTTTAGACTTGGTGCATGTACAATGTTTAATGGTAAAGCATTATAATCTTTTAGTGTTTGAGGAAAGAAGGAGTATTTATAAACATTCTTTTTAGCATAAGAAATGTGGAAATTCAGATCATGGTTATTTCTTGTACTAATTCTTGTATTTGGATTCAGGTTATAATTAACAATGGCAACAAGACTGTTATTGATTTTATATAGCTTTTTTAGAAGGGTGTTCCTTCTTCTTGTTATTAGCAGGGGCCAATTTAATCTATGAAGCATGCTAGTGACACTGGATTTATAAGAGTAGTCTGCCATACAGAACCTGGCTGCTTTCCGTTGAATTGATTCAGGCTTATCTACATCGCACTGGTGATGGGGGTCCCAAACTGCCAATGCATACTTAAGTACTGGCCTAACTAGAGCTTTATATGCAGTGGTTTTAACATCAGTGGGACAGTTTGAGAGTTTAAGTCTTAATAGGCCAAGTACAGAGTTTGCTTTGTTGATGATGTTGTGTACAGTATATGTTTATCCCATCTGAGTTTATTATCAATTTCAACACCTAGGCACGGGTGGGATGTTTTAGCGGCTGGTTGCACAAGGAATAAACTGGTGATTTATAGCATTTTCTAGGAGATATGAGAGGATGTAGCATTTAGAGGGTTGGAATTCATTTGCCATTTATTTCGCCATTGTTTAAGTTTATTTCAATCATCTTGGAGGATTTGTTGGCCAGAGAGTTTATCAGTTGTTCTATACACAAGACAATCAATCATCAGCAAACAGTCCAACTGTGCTGTTTATATTATCAGGGATGTCATTGACATATAAAAGGAAGGGTAAAGGACCTAAAACGGTACCTTGTGGTACACCCGATAGAACTTGTCTAGGATTTCAGATTTCGCAATCACAGACAACACGCTGAATGCGGTTGCTGAGGAAGGATGCAAACCAGGTCAGTAGATTTCCATCAATGCCATATGCGGAAAGTTTGGATAACAGACGTTGGTGTGGGTATTATCGAATGCTTTTGAGAAGTCGAGTATAGCCATAGAGATGGTACTGTTTCGGTCAATTTGTTTAGAAATATCATTTACTGTTAAGAGAAGTTGTGTTTCAGTAGATCTTTTTGCTCGTTAGCCATGTTGGAGATTAGTTAAGATACTATGCTCATCAAGGAATTTTATCACATGTGAGTGGATTATATGCTCAAGGGTTTTACTACACACACAGGTAAGAGAGACTGGTCTGTAATTAGCTGGGTCGTGTTTATCACTTTTTTTAAAGACGCTACATATGTTTGCTTCTTTCCACTTGTTAAGGATAGTACCGTTATCTACAGAGCTTTGAAAGAGATCAGTTAGGATTTCAGAAAGGTCTTCCGCATATGTTTTTAAAAAGCATGGTGGTATATGTTTGGGACCTGAGGCTTTGTTTGGGTTTAGGTTTTGCAGTTGCTTTTTGACACCTACTAAAGTGATTATAAGTTGGTTTATTTTGTTGGTGGTGAGTGATTTAGTTACAGGGATTTGAGAGGTATCTTCTTCTGTAAAAATGCTGAAAACTGGTTGTTTAGAATGTTAGCTTTAGTTATACTGTCACTACAAAGTGTACCATTGTTCATGAGGTTTTATTTTTATTTTTATGTTTATTACAGATGAAGTTGTTTTTTAGCTTCTTTGATTTTTTTACGAACAGATTTTCTAAAGCTTTTATACGTATTCCAGTCAAGGATTTGTTGAGTTTTCTTAGCTTTCTTAAACAGTTATGTTTTTTCTTGCAGAGACGGCGTTGGATATGGGTGAGCCAAGGTAGATTTAGTTTACTTGAGGTGAATTTATGAGGTGTGTTTTTTTCAATAATCAGTTTAATTTCCTTTTAAAAGAAATTCTATTTTTCATCAACATTAATGAATGAGCTATTAAATTTAGAATAATATCGCAGTTTAAGTTTAGACGGTTTTCTTTTATGCGTTCTGTGTTAACTTTTTTCCTTAAATAGATTTTACGTTTAGGCAACTTTTTACGAGAAGGGGAGATGTTTAGGGTCAGTTCAAGAATATCATGGTCACTTATACCGGGTATGACGTTAGCTGAGTTAACAAGATCAAGAATGTTGTTATTTCTGGTAGGTGATTGCACCATTTGAGTGAGGTTGAATGAATCGGCCACTTTAAGAAGCATTTCGGTTGCTTTGGAGGAAGTGGTAGTACCTGAAATAATGTTTTGGTTCCAGTCAATGTTAGCTTGGTTGAAATCACCAGCAAGAATAACATTGCTTTTGTCAGCATTTTTCCTTAACTTTTGTGGTGATTTTCTCAACTCAAGAAGGCTAGTAAGGTCAATGTGACTGAGCCTGTAAAAAGTTCCTACACACAAGCTCTTTTCCTTAGGGAATTGGAATTTGGTCCAGATGATCTCACAGTCAGTCTAGCTTAGTAAGCTCAGTGAAAATCAGGTCATATTTTATTGCCTGTAATACACCACCATAACCATTCAAACTTTGCGAAGGACTGTATAGTTGTCGGGAAAAATTTCAGAGTTGTTGATTTCGAAATTAGGTCAGGTTTCAGTGCCGATAAGTAGGTAGCATTGAAAAGTCTCCAGTGGATTAGTCTTCTGTCAGTGCATGCCTTTCTCTCAGGCACCAGCATAGTAGAAATACTCCTAAACTTAATTCCTAAACACGTTCGCCGTACATTCTGACATTGTTATCACAAAAAATATCAATGTATGGGTAAAGAAAGCCCTCAACTTTAGTGTTCCATTTGAAAAAATTATCATAATTCATGCAAAACACGGTGATAAACAGTTAGAAATGTCATAACTTCAAATCTATACATGAATCAAAGACAACAATATGGCGTAATATGTACTTGTCAACAAAATTTTGACCCCAACCTCCAAATCCGCGGATGTGCATGCGCTCCATTAATAAAACACTCTGCAATCAAAACATATTGCGCATGGCCAATACGGCATAGTCGGGTCACGCGTGCGGTCACGTCGGTCACGTCTGCGCGGTCGCAGCGTCGCGGTCACGCGCGTGGTCACGCCGCGGGTCACGGTCACGCGTCACGCGGTCACGCGCGCACGCTGCGATGGTCACGGTCACGCGTCGCGGGTCACGCGTCGGTCACGCGGTCGCGGTCACGCGGTCACGCGTCACGCGGGTCACGCTGGTCACGCAGCGGTCACGCGTCGTCACGCTCACGCTGGTCACGCGTCGGGGTCACGCAGCGGGGTCACGCATGCAATCATGCGTAGGTTGTAAAATTTCGACACATAGCACATCATGCACTCACAAAATCACTCCGATTTTGACATAAACAAGTCATAAAATGTAACAAAATTCATACAATCGTAAAACATAAGGTGTTTTCTATAAGTTTTGAAAAGATTTCAGTAATACATAGGCCTAATGAAAATCCAAAGATATCACAGGATATGAAATGTAGGCTATCATCACGGATTTTGCTTTACACTTATTTTCCAAGGGGTAACAATTTTTGCTTGATACCCATGGCCATAGATGATTTTTTCTTTAAGCTACGGACGACATTTCAGAGGAGTAAATAAAAGGGCAATGTTGTATGATAGGGGGAGGAAAGGGGAGGGAAAGGGGAGGGGAGGGAAAGGGGGGGAGGGGAGGAAAGGGGGAGGGGGGAGGGGAAAGGGGGAGGGGAGGAAAGGGGGGAGGGGAGGAAGGGAAAGGGGAGGGGAGGGAAAGGGGGAGGGGAGGGAAAGGGGGAGGGGAGGGGGGGAAGGGGGAGGAGGGGAAAGGGGGGAGGGGAGGGAAAGGGGGAGGGGAGGGGGGGGGGAGGGAGGAGGGGAGGGGAGGGGAGGAAAGGGGAGGGGGGGAAGGGGGGAGGGGAGGGGGAAAGGGGAGGAAAGGGGAGGGAGGAGGGGGGGGAGGGGAGGAAAAGGGGAGGGAGGAAAAGGGGAGGGGAGGAAAAGGGGAGGGGAGGAAAAGGGGGAGGAGGAAAGGGGAGGGGAGGGGAAAAGGGGAGGGGAGGAAAAGGGAGGAAAAGGGGAGGGGAGGAAAGGGGGAGGGGAGGAAAAGGGGGGAGGAAAAGGGGAGGGGAGGAAAGGGGAGGGGAGGAAAGGGGGAGGGGAGGAAAAGGGGAGGAGGAAAAGGGGAGGGGAGGAAAAGGGGAGGGGAGGAAAAGGAGGGGAGGAAAAGGGGGAGGAGGAAAAGGGGGAGGAAAAGGGGAGGGGAGGAAAAGGGGAGGGAGGAAAAGGGGAGGGGAGGAAAAGGGGAGGAGGAAAAGGGGAGGGGAGGAAAAGGGGGAGGGGAGGAAAAAAGGGGAGGGGAGGAAAAGGGGGAGGAGGAAAAGGGGAGGAGGAAAAGGGGAGGGGAGGAAAAGGGGAGGAGGAAAAGGGGAGGGGAGGAAAAGGGGGAGGAGGAAAAGGGAGGGGAGGAAAAGGGGAGGGGAGGAAAAGGGGGAGGGGAGGAAAAGGGGAAGGGGAGGAAAAGGGGGAGGGGAGGAAAAGGGGGAGGGGAGGAAAAGGGGGAGGGGAGGAAAAGGGGGAGGGGAGGAAAAGGGGAGGAGGGGAGGAAAAGGGGGGGAGGAAAAGGGGAGGGGAGGAAAAGGGGAGGGGAGGAAAAGGGGGGGGAGGGAGGAAAAGGGGAGGGGAGGAAAAGGGGAGGGGAGGGAAAAGGGGAGGGGAGGAAAAGGGGGAGGGGAGGAAAAGGGGGAGGGGAGGAAAAGGGGGAGGGGGTGGCGGCCCTATCAAAACTGGAAAAACCCCACCAATGGCTGGATGAGGGGGTAGATGACCTATGACATGTGAGATCAATTAATGATACTTATATACAAAATGAAGATGAAAAAACAAATAACAATATCAGAAGTGTAGGCCTAACACTGAGTAGCCTAGGCCTAGGCCCTAACACTACAGAAATAAAAATAAAAATAACGAGCAGCTGCAGCTAACCTGTGATCCTATTTCTGAACACGGCATCCTTTCTTATAAATGCACCCTTCTTGTCTACATCATCTAATGATGAAGTTCCAGTGGGTTTTTGATCCGTCATGTTTTCAGTTATCACAAGTCCTTGTTCCAGAAATACTGTAGAAATGCAAATGCTACGAAGTACGATGTTCACAGAATTCGTGGAACTAGGCCTATATCCCAGTTTTAAAATTAGCGTCATATTTATATTCATATTCGGAACAAATTTTGACCAGCTGAAGAGCCATCCTTCTGCAAGAGCGCCACCTACGCGGGTACCAACAAGATAGTTGGAGAGGATTTGGGTTTTTCTTTCTTTTCTGTTTTACATTTTGTTTTCGTCACATAGAAGTGTTTCAGTTGTTGCAATGTAACAGGTGAAAGGTGAAAGACCACCAGCTCCCAAACCAAAAAGTAATGGACTCAGTTATAGGAGATCGTACCTGGACTCTCAAAATCAGGGCCCTGAGGAGCCAAAAGTCGTGAAAATTATTCCTATCTGAATCTGAATCGGTTAAGTCGGCAAAATCCTTCAAGAGGACATGAACCGTTCATGTCCGTTCATATATATGATATATCATAAGGATATATCATGGTCCATAGCCCTTGGACCCAGTGAAGGTTTTGTGCTAGACTTCTGACATACGAGGGCAAAAGCCCAACTACCCCTTAATCCTGTGGTATAGGTCTCATTTCTGTGAGATCGTATGTGGACCCTCAAAAATGGGCCCAAATTGACCAAAAGTCGGAAATTGCTAATATATGGTTATCACATGGTCCATGAACCTTAGACCCAGTGAAGGTTTAAATAGCCAAAAGTGGTAACAATTATTGCTAGCATAAACTTATATCATGGTCTATGGCCCTTGGGCCTAGAAAAGGTTTTGTGTCAGACTTCTGAAATATGGGGTCAAAATCCCAACTACCTCTAAAACCAGGTCTTATTTCTGGGAGATCGTATCTGGACACTAAAAAATGTGGACCTAGATGGCCACAAGTCGGGAAATTGCTATCATATGGATATCTCATGGTCTATGGCCCTTGGACAGTGAAGGTTTTGTGCCAGACTTCTCACATATGGGAGCAAAAGCTAAACTGCCCCTTAACCAGTAGTAAGAAGACACTATACAGGCCCGGACCCGGTCACTACCTGTATAGCGGCCCATGAGCTTTTCCCTCTGAGTCATCGGATTGCCATCACAAGATATTTTCGACGACGGAGCTTCTGATTGGCCACTACCTGTATAGCGGCCACTGGGCTTTTCTCTCTTGGTCATCGGATTGCCATCACAGGATAGTCCTGATTGTATTGCAGAGTCCTTTTAACGAGGCGTATAGCTTTTCGTGACTGGGTGTGTCAGGTGATTGTAGGGTAAAAGTACCTGCCCCAACCAACGCAGAATACCGTAGGAAGCAAGCCATGGTAGCTATTTTCCCTCCTTCCGCCCTTATTAGGGTTTCATCGGATCTTGAGTTGCGAATGTTGGCATTCAGCAGTGTAATCTAATTGAATCACCTGATTGTCGTAGACGAACCTGTCCGTTTCATGTAAGGGGACTTGTGGGATGAAGGGTTTAATACCCGTACGGGAGGGTTGTGAGATCGGGCTGAATCAGTCGATATTCCTTGGTAATACCTCTGGTGAGAACTTTACCGGAACCGTCTCTCTGAATGCGGTGAGAGTAGTGGACGGGAACGATGACTTCTCCATTATCGTCCCAAGCCCATATCTTTTCCATTCAATACTGTTGCCATATATGGTCATCACACCACTATTAATTGACCAATCTGATTGGTCAAAAAATGACACAATTCTATTACGATGTAATGGACCAATACTTTGTTCCGCAGAGTTTATATTAACGAGGTGTATACTTCATTTGCAATGCTGGCTTCTGATTCGTCACTACCTGTATAGTGACCTCTGAGATTTTTTTTTCTGGGTCATCTGATTGCGTCACAAGATATTCTCAATTGTTCCGCAGAGTCCTTTAACGTGTATAGCTTTTCTGACTGAGTGTGTCAGGTGGGGGTATCATGGTACTCATTGTCGCCCATTTTAAAACAATACACCCTGATAATCTATTGATTAGAAGCTTAAATTTGTCAAAGACTTTAAACTGAAAAAATAATATAAATGAATCGCCATGTCACTATTATCGATAATATCGGGATAATATCGTCACAATTTATCGAGCTACATCATTCGAGAAGACATTGTACGTGACAATCGTTAAATAGCAAACTTGTCATGTTTGAGACCATGTTTTTGAAAATAGGTAAGATTTGAGCAGCGATATTTTTTAAACGGTGTGGTTTGAGAAGACGTTTTTTGAAAACGTGTACAATTTGAGATCGATTTTTTAAAAATCCCATTGACTTTGCACAGGCAGCAAGATTTGAGCGTAGATATTTTGAAAACGTTAATAATTTGAAAAGACATTTTTTTTTTGACACTTCTGATATGAGAAACAATTTTTCTGAAACACTCATTTGAGAAACAATTTTTCTAAAACACTGTCATTTGAGATAGTTTTTTGCTCAACAGTTTTCCATTTGAGAGGACAAAGCTGGCGTCCAATGGGGAATGACAGGACAGAACTGCGCTTTAATGTGAAATACGGGGGTCTACGGGGCTTAATCGTGGAAATAATCAGACAAAACTACATTTTTTAATGGGCAAAAATGGCGTCAAATGGGGAATGACAGGACAGAACTGCGCTTTAATGTGAACTACGGGGGTCTACGGGGGCTTAATTTTGGAAATAATCGGACAAAACTACATTTTTAACAGGCAAAGCTGGCGTCTAACGGGGAATGACAGGACAGAACTGCACTTTAATGCGAAAAAAGGGTCTACGAGGGCTTAATCGTGGGAGAAATCGGACAAAACTACTTTTGTAACGGGCAAAAATGGCGTCTAACGGTGACTGACAGGACAGAACTGCGCTTTAATGTGAAATACGGGGGTCTACGGGGGCTTAATTGTGGGAATAATCGGACAAAACTACGTTTTTAACGGGCAAAAATGGCGTCAACAAGGGAATGGCAGGATAGAACTGCGTTTTAAAAAGGGGGGTGGGACTTGATTCCAAACCATGCCCCCTGAAATTTTTTCCTTGAACATTACATTTGAGTACGCACTTTTTGAAAACCATTTTTGAAATTCCAATGAGTTTATTTAGGACGTAAAATTTGAGAAGGCTTTTTTGTTTTAACGTGTACTTTAGATTTTGAAATTCCTTGAGAGCTCTTTTTTCCCCAAATATCATTTTTTTAGAGGATAATTTGAAGAAAAAAGTGGTAAAAAACGAGGGAAATGGGTTAAAAAGCGAGGGACTTCATTGCGTACACGCGATGATGACGTCATTGCCTTGAGAATGGGACAAAAGTATCTATGACGTTATGCAATGTAGATGTGTATTATGTTGTATGTGAACATCGACCAGTCTAGGACTGTCCGGAGAGAACCGCCATGACGACGGAACGTCGACGAACCTTACGCCTTGCCAAAGCACTACCTAAACCCGATTTCGCCCGAGTTATATTGCCCTATGCGAGGTTGACGAAAATACAGTCGCTACCCCCGTCTAACATCAGGCAACTCTAGCGTATCAAGAATAAGCAAGGTGTGTTTTCTTCCTTGTGAATGTTGGCGTGTACATTCTATACAATCATCCTGTTATAATTGCAAGCAATTCCTAAACCAATCTATCAATTCACATGTTATTCCCAGCCATCAACTAAAAAAAAAAAACCTGAAACACACTTATCATATTCAAATCCAATGTAATTACAGTGGCAGATTTATTTGAGCAAGACACTAATGAATGACGCAGCCCCGTACTTTAGCAGTTGGAAACATGACCTCGATTGATCCGAAAACTTTAATCAAAATCACGTGACAATGAATTTGAATTCGAGTGATGAATTTCCATTAAATCTTTGTTGTAGATCAGAGCAATTTGCTCTAAAACCGAAGAACACATATTCATCGTATGAGTGCACGATAAAAGATAGGACTTTTAAGAATTAACGACATCGTTTTATGTCACAATGTGAGTACTACTTTTCGCACAACAGCCTATGAAAGATAAAAAACCGTAATAAGATTGACAACCGGCCGATACAAAAAGTGATGAAAATCACGAAAAAAACCACTTACCAATTCGTGAAGAAGAACCAAATGTTGTTTAAACTATGAATAAAGTAAGTTCAAATTCATCTCAGGACAAATCACAAGCCAAGAACCTAAGAAAAGTTCTATTCCAATTCGATTAGACCCGCTGTCGGCTTGAATTGGACACCATGATTGTAACGCATGCGCATTGAGTGTATGTCTGTAAAACAGATGTACAACACCAATAATCGATCTGCAGCGTTTTTAACCGTTTTCAGTATTTTTAAGAAAGGCTGAATGTTTAATACAGGGTCTTATATAAGACTTCACATGGGTGGTATAACCCAATAAATAACCAAATGTGGCACCACCATAGTACTAGAGAGTCCCCAACCAGTCCCCAAATTATTGGATTGGTTTAGTGTTACAGAACACATTACTTTGCGAATGCAGGACATTCATGTGTACCTTGCAGGTCTGTTACAATAAGCCTGTCTGCTATTTCAATTGAAAAAGTGGCTCCCTCAGATCTACAGTAAGCTAAAACACAAAATACATACAAAACTGGTATGTCTATCCTTGTTTGAGGCAGATAAATTTATAGATGAATAATTAGGGGATAAATGGTACACAAATACAAACATTCGCACAACACTTAAGAAAAGTCAAAGAAAATATTTTTTGATTATTTGATTTATTTATCTCTTTTGGTTTAAATGTAAATCTTGTTTCAACTTCATCACAAATACGTGAAATAAACTGTGGGGAATTGGGAGTATCCCCCCGGGGTGGCGAGGAGTATCGCCGGTTGGGATCTACAATACAAAAATGACGGCTGAACACACAAAAACTTGAAAGCTCAAGTACATAACTTTTAATAAAACCAACTTCCAATATCTCACATACACAGTATGCAATAACATCTTAACAAAATACTCTTTATCTTTATGCATAACCCAAAACACTTATTGAGAACTTGGTTAGTTACATGTTACACAATCCTCGGCTACTAACTCAACACTGGAAACACATACCTTTCCTAAAAGAAAATAAAAAAAGACCAATGACCTGCAGTTCAACACAGCTGTACACAGGAAACACCCAAAACCAACTCATTATTTTGTTGACAAATAATAATCCCAAGACAGCAAGAACTCTTGTCTTCACTCTAGATTCCTATTCCACCCTAACTGGGACCAGCTAATCTAAAATAACCCACAATACCCTTGGACAATTTCGTTATATATGACACCATGAAAAACAACAATAACAATCAATACCAACACAAAGAATAACACTGGTACAGACAGGTCCCTAATTAAATAAATCAACGTCTCCCGACTCTTTACTAGTACACATAACCTATATTCTTACAAACATTTAAGAATATCGCTGTACTCAATTTTATCTCCTAAACTGTCACAGTACAGGCGGCCTATATTCTATTAAACAGCCTGAACCACTTTTATAATATACTGTATATGCATAGTAACAAAATACAAATGAAAATAATCACTTTTATCAAAACATTTTCAATATCATCAACAATATGGTAATCACAGGCCTAGCGAAAGAGAAAGGTTATCCAGCACATCATCTTTCTGAATGAGACTTCATTTCTTATTTTCTTATAAATACCTAAATTCACAATACAGGGCCTAAAAATTACATGGTACACAACAAGATTCTCTTCCAATCCACAATCCTGTGACTTTCACTGGAGATTGCTATGCTTGGGACATCGCCATGCTCTTGAATAGAACTGGAATTATTATTTTATACGCTTGAAATATTCCTTCACTCGCTACAACTATTACTGCAATAGATTTTACGATTTGCCTGGGCAGCATAAACATCAATGTTAGAGAGTCCGAATATTCCCATCTGCAATGCTGATACTGTACAACCGCAATTTTCTTTACACTCCACATCTACCAATGCCACAGAGTTTATATTCCATGCTGACAAACCAGTTTACTTCCACAGTGAACCACATTGTTGTTAACGTAACGTAATATTAATTTCAGCAAATGGTAACGCCATCTTGATTAAAGTTGCAATTAACTTACGAAAACTTGTCAAAAGTTACTCTACAAACATCGCACGTGTTATCAATACAGTTAAACACAATGAAGAATTACTGGGGATACATCTGATTACGGGAATTGACAAATTTAGTTGAAATATAACTCACAAAAAGGGATGACAAACTTGGAAGTCAGTCCGGAGCTGCTGGCAACCGATATAGTTCCTCATGCAATGACTCCAGCCAACAAACTGAAGCCTGACGATGACGACGACGAGTAAAAACACAATTACAATGACGGGGTCAGGATAATGCCTGAATCCCTGCTGTTGACAAGTACAGTAGGCCTTTTGTCCACATAGCACTGTTTGTTTACACACCGCATCTCAAAATGGTCAATGTCACTAAGCAGAAAACTCAGAGCAAACGGTGGCGCTCCAGCACAATTGCATGAATAATTATACAATGATAACAAATTTGCACTTCAAAACATAAGCAATGCATTAAACCCTTCATATGTATAAGTGCTTTAAAGAAGCAGCAACTTATGCTAAATTGCTTTAGAATCCATGGAAAAGAGCAACAAAAAATCAATTGACCATTTATGAGCAATTTTGAATTTTCTGGCCACAATATGCAAATTTTTGTTCCTCTTTTATCTTCCTCTTCTGATGTATGAGTGGGTGGAAGTTCCTATTTCCTTATGTAACCCCTTTGTTTTGTTTTTTAATTCATTGTCACACATTTTTTTGAAAGATGGAAAGGAATTTTAACCAAATGTTTTTAAGTGTTGACTATACCCTTAACCATAATCTAGCAGGAATAGACTTTGTCCTCATTTTCAAGAACTGAAATTTAGGAAGGAAATATAAAGAATTACATACAGCTTTTAACCTACCCATTCGTAGACTTATAAACTATGATTTGGACTACAGGTATATTTCACTTTACATCTGAGCAAGCTTTATATGTTTGCTTTAAAGGACCAGACATCAGTTAATGATGTAAATTAAATTAGTTTTTGAATTGAGTATTTCAAAGCTTTGTGAAATAACACAACCAATTAATGTTCACACAAATACAAAGTGTTGGTGGTCTCGTGAGTGAGACTACCTTTCATTTTCTGCTTTTTTTCTTTTAAAATTGTAATCTAGAATAGTTTCAAAGAGAGCAAGTAGCTTTGTTTTTTCTCTGCCATATCCCACAGTAAAAAATAAATTCTCTAGGTCAATACTTCAAAAGACAATATATTACACTATACAAATATTTGATATCATACTGCATTACATCACATATTATACATACCCTAATAAAGCTCAAATTTTAATTTGCTACTGTTTGTCTGAAGCTTGACATGCTTTTTTAACTAGCCTTCTTTGTCAATATTTGTTTGCACCTAAGTATAAGGTAAATGTTCTAGATGTCAGTCTTTTATGACAGCCTTTCGAAGTATGTGTCTATTAAGTGCTACAAATAAAAGACTATTCGATATCAACAAATCTATCAATGCTTCACCCTGGTGTCGGAAAATGGAGAATAAAATCATCAATATGTTCTAAAAGAATCCTTAAAAAGTTATACTTATTTTCCTGCTCCTCCCCATCATTTTCTCTTTGTACAGCACATAGGAATGCTTAATATTATTTTGCACTATACAAATTAATTATTGTTTTATAATAATAACATTATTGGTAAAGATGGTAATTATTGACCATTTAACAGGTACATGGCACTTTACTTTTTCTATTAAATTTGAGTTTTCTTAAGGACCGATAAGGATAGTTTGCATAAGACATTAAGTTATCTGCATCTTGTTTACCTTTTCTGTTGATGCAAAAATATTGTGGTACCCATATTCATGTCTTACACTACTCCAATATCAAAATGTACTAATCAAATTAATTTCTGCAGGTAAACAAAGAAAAATATAATATGAAAGAATCATCAACACATGTTTCATTCTATCATGTATGAAGCATGCTGTAAAAAAACAGGATGGATGGAGACATCATTCGATGCTGTATAACTGTCAGTCACAGCATTCTTCTTCAGTTGGTGTTGCTGTAGCTTCCATGCGACCTAAATGACTGATGGGTAAATACGGACCTACTGTAGTCCTGATAACTGCACTTATTTTGAGCACATTTTTTCTTTTAGAAATATAGTACTTATTTGATTTCTCTGTTGCTCTGCCACAATCTTTGAGGGAAAGTAAAAGGTAGTGATAAGTTAATATCAAGACAATATGATGCTGCAGTAGTTGTGCACTGTTCCTCTCAAACAAGTAAGGAATATTTAAAAACAAGTTTAACATCAAATGATACTGTAGATTATGAATGAAAATATAACATGTGAAGTAAAAAGACTAATGATGGTTTTGCTATACAAATCATTTAGGTTTTGCTATACAAACAATTTTGACCAAATGTGTTTTTAATAGAAGTTTTGAGCTCCATCAGTGTTTGAGCAGAAGCAGAATTCAAGCATTTTTGCAAGTAGCACAAAGATTAATTTCAAGTAAACAAGACAACATTTTAAAAATCTAAACAATGACCCTTCTTACATTCTGGGCTACATGAATAAGTGATTTACACAATCTTAAACCTTTTTTTCCTAATATACACTGTTCTGAAATGAAAATGATTTGTTATTTCTAGATTTACAGCATAGGAGCCTTGAAGCAACATGCATGAAAGCAATTTGTGTAAATCAATTGTTAGCTTTCTTGAATGAATGTATGAAGGTTAGGAAAATGACTGCAATATACTAACAGAAAAATCTATAAAAGAGAGTAACACTCCATATGGAACCGAACTACACCCAATTTATACTATTTTCAATCTACGAAAACTATATGACAGAATAAATGAACTATAGTGACAAGTTTTTTGAAGATGGTACATTTTACTGTAAAGTCCTGTCGACAGTGTACTGCAATATATATATATATATATATATATATATATATATATATATATATATATATATATATATATATATATATATATATATATATATATATATATATATATATATATATATATATATATATATATATATATATATATATATATATATATATATATATATATATATATATATAGCAGTACACTGTCGACAGGACTTTACAGTAAAATGTACCATCTTCAAAAATCTTGTCACTATAGTTCATTTATTCTGTCATATAGTTTTCATAGATTGAAAATAGTGTAAATTGGGTGTACTTCTGGTTCCATATGGAGTGTTACTTTTTTTGTTATATATATATATATATATATACATATATATATATATATATATATATATATATATATATATATATATATATATATATATATATATATATATATATATATATATATATATATATATATATATATATATATATATATATATATATATATATATATATATATATATATATATATATATATATATATATATATATATATATATATATATATATATATATATATATATACTGTATCTACACGTAAGGGATCAAACTGAGAATCAACGGGGTGAACAAAATTTGTTGTCTATTTTAGTATTGCTAAAAGAAAACAAGTTTTTCAGATCTTCGTTTACTATAAGATCGGTTTACCTGTGAAAGCATGAAATAATCATAACTCTGCAATGTAGAACAACGCATATAATTTTTCAAATGATATCAGTTCTAATCGTGAGAACAAGACTTGAGAAGAAGAACATCAAAACAGTGTATAGTACTGTAGCTTGTTCCTCGCTCAGAAAAGAAAAGAAAGCCCATGTTACTGTACCTGTATTTCGGCATTATGCTCTATACTGGTTTGGCCATATGGATAAAGAATGTGCTTCAAATCAACTCATAAAAACAGCTCCACCTATGTGCTTAACTTTTCAACATGGGAGAATTTTAATAAAATTGTTTTTGGAACAAAAAACATTTTATTGTAATTAATACTAGTTATTCATTTCATAAACTTTCTATATCAAGGCGTGGTATAAGGTAAATATGATCTGGCATTGCAAACTTATGTTCAGAACCATTATCACTTTTATATTATGGTTTTTGTGTTTTCTCTGTGATCCAAAAATAAATTGGCACATCTTTGACAAAATAAGTTGCGAAAAAGTAGCAAATAATTAACATTCATTAAAGTACCACGATACAATATTAAGGGTCATACTCTTTTGTAACTGTGCAGCTTGCATTGTGTCTGCATGATATTTTCATAAAGTGACACAGAAAAAGTTTTGTTTTTGATGTCAAAGATGACTTCATAATTTTTACATAACTCTGAATTTGGATCAGTTTTTGTCTGCTGAAGTTCTGTTATGTAATAATTGATGTGGTCAACTGCCGGTAGGCGCCTATGTCGCAAATTATTTTGTGGGGTGACTCAATAGCACTGGGTCTAGTTTAACTTCTATGCAGGGACTATTCAAATCTTGGTCTAACTGAGTAAGGCAATCAATGGAATAGGGTTTTACATGGTATATGAAACATGGCCTCATGATCTAGGCCTTATATTTCTCTCAACCTCATATGCCTACTCTGTACTCATCATGAAAATTGACTTTTTTACATAACAATTCTGTCTGACTTCGCTAAATGGATAACAAATTCGGGTCATTATACAGTGATAGGCCCTAGTACTAGACCCCCTCCCCTCTAGGCCTATTAATAGGCCTAGCTTAGTCAAACCTGCCAATGTGCCAATGCAAGGGCTTAAATATTAGGTGCATAAACAGATCGTTCTTTGCATTTGGTAGACCTAAACCTAGTATAGCATATCCAAAGTTGTGGATAACAGTAAGAAGAATATCATTTGTTTATATCCGTAGGCTCTGTCAATAATCATCCTATCAACTTTATTTCATTTAGCATAATTCTGTCCTGTCTCAATGCATTGCCATAATAACAAACTAGTGTTACAGAAAAGATACACCTTATCACGTTAGGAAGGAATAAGGTCTAAAAAGTGAGAATTTGGAATGGCATTTTCCCTGAGCATTTTCACCGACTAAAAGTACTTGAAGATGGATTAAATTTGACGACACTAATAATTCACTTTACAAAAGCATATTGAGCCTAATAAATAGTTGCCTACTATGAAGAAAACTGACCTTCACAGATAGAAAAAACCATTGATGAATCTTACCTTTTCAAATATCTTCACAAAATGAGCCACGTAAAATCTTTATTTTGAGAAGTTTTCTGAGACTGAAAATGCTCGGATTCCGATTTAATCCAAAATATATTGTCTTGTACGTCATCTAATCATCTCCTATAGTGACGAACAATGAAACTGCATAAGTTAGAGCTTTTTGAATTATCCGGATTCATTCGGTAGTGATCGTTTTACAAACCCTGAAACGCTCAATTCGAACTTCCGGGTCAAGTCCTCAGAAAATAATAATATCGGAGTAACGGTCATAAAGCAAGGTTATCTTCTCAACTGTTAGGATCAGGCTCATATTCCACCCCCCCCCCCTCCCTTCTGTTCTCCTAAACGACGATTGGCCTCTCTCCTTATAGTAAGTCATGGTAATCAAACACGCAGTATGCACACAATGTAGTAATACACCACAGTAAGTATAACACGAAATGTCAACACGTTATAACTCAATATATAATAAGACGTTGTGGTTGTTAGTGTAGCTGACCAATGCTATGAATGATAAAACAAAATCTTCACCCCGCTCTTAAATGTTTAGTCTTGAATGACATTCAATACTGTTGCCATATATGGTCATCACACCACTATTAATTGACCAATCTGATTGATTCAAAATGACATAATTCTGTTACGTATGTAATGGACCAATACCATTATCTAATATTCGTCTCTCATGCCTTATCCCATGGTAACAGACAACAAGGACATTTAAACAAAGGATCTATATTGATCCAATATTGAATAAACAAACATGGATTATGAATGTTTTTTTCTCATACTATTGATATCGTTTTGCTACGCAAACATCTTCACAGATAATCTTTCCCCATTATTATATCATCAAACTTTGACCATCCTATTATAGGCCACATGATAAATCCATGTAATGCTTGTTATCAACCTAATTTTTTTCTTTCTCAGCAAGTACATATCCATACTAATTCAGATACTAACCTGTAAAAAAATGCTATGTTGATGTATTATTTTGTTGAGGAGTAGGACTGTCGAGAGTAGGATCAATCAAGTATTGATTATCATGCACAAAAACATTGCAATATATCACCATATCTAAGTTAGGACCACTAATATAGGATCACTTCTCTCAAACATAGGGATTTCAGCATGCAAATTTCAAGTTTTCCCCTACAACTTAAGATCTAAGGAAAGGAAGCATAAAATAATCAGTTTTGCTGTAATTTTTCGTAAAGTCTAAGTCATTGGATATTTTTCTGACATTCTTGTTTCAAATATTTTTGTTTTGAGATGTAGGTTACTTATTATAATGACCAATCGCGATATATGTTGGTCAGGGTAATTTTTGATATTATGGGAAAAGCAATACCATGATATCTACATAATCGACATACCGTGACAGAACTATCGAGGAGTGCATTTCAATGTTTACACCAGTGTTCACATTAAGATGCGAGATTCCCTCAAAAAAAAAAAAATCCCCTGAAGAAAAAAAAAAATTATAAAGGGGGAAAATCCTGCAAAAAAAAATGAACAAAGGAATTTTTGCGGAAGTACTTTATATGTGAGGGTAGTTACGGTACAAGTTAGGCCTTGATCATTTAAGCATAACTTAAATTTTTAAATGTGCACAATACCGGCAAACTCTTATGAAAGTTGGCAAAAGGAACAAAAAACAGGCCCGGTACAGGCCTCTCACTCGATGGTGACATCGTTGCATGGGTCGAAACAAATTGTGCGTGTGTGATGAACATGATGAAATATACAATGTAATAGTAATGCAATCATGTCGTCTGCTAGTCGGGAAGTTATGTACAATTGGAATGATTTGATTTTTAGGAACTTGTACACATGTCACATAGTTATAAGTGTAGAGATAGTCAGGGTTCGCGTTAACGACAATTTAGTAGTATATTACGCTATGGCTGCAATTTCTTACAACACATGTTGTACCTGCGTCGTAAAATTGAGATATAGCATGTACAATTTTACACCAGTTTTTCATTAAGCTAAATGAAAATCTTATCTCTCTGATGTGATTGAAAGTTTTGTTTCACACAAAGATGTTTTTGAATTACTAAAAAAAATACTAAAAGAAAAATGACACAAATACGATTTACAAGAATGGCCGAATGATTCAACATGTCCGTAAGTACTGTACATAAACACTAGGCAAGTATTAAAGCTGTATATAGTCAGTATACACATGCACTGTACACTGAACGTGAAAGTTTTGATGTTGTTTTGAATGCAGGCTATCAATTGTCAACGATATCATTAGCTAGGATTTTACTTTCCTCCTGTATTGTGTTGTATGTGTAGGACTGTGTATCTGTGAATTGATCCCAATCTGCAAGTCTAGTTACTATACTGTAAAGAAGAAGGCGTGTTTGAGATCTCAATAGTATATTATCGTTGACAATTGGTCAAAGTTTACTAAAACCTCATAGAAGTTTGGATACCATTTACAAAAGTATTTTTCTATTTCATTTTGGCATTATACAAGGATTGGGTAAGAACTTCTTCTTAATATTTTTTGTGATAATAAGTCCAATTTTTTCAGGTTTTTGGTATTTTAAGCGCAATTTGCATTCACTTTAGCAAGGCAGGCCTACACAAGTGTGTGTGTTAACAATACTTGCAAACTTTGTTAGCGCGCAGTGCCCTGTACATTACTTAGTGCCCTGTACATATGATGGCAAAATTACAAAATATGCCAAAAATCAAGGGCTTGTCGTAACCAAATACGCCAGACAAAAAATTATGATGCAACCTCCAGTGATAGTTGATTGTGTTTTATGTTTTATATTTACTGTTCTGCGCTGCAGTGTCGATCTCAATCCCTGTTAAAAGAATATTCCCATGGATTTTCATTTTTTCATATATGATAGAGAAAATTTATAGAAACGAAGTGGTGAAAAAAATGTTAAATTTCTTATTCCATTTAGAAATTATAACAATTTAAAGAGTAGAAAATGTTCTTAAAAACACCTCGTGCAGTATATGTCCTTCAGCTTGGTGATGTCATCAAGGCAATTCCAGCACAATTCTTATGTATTTCTTATCGATTTAATCACACTTGTTTTACATTATCGAACAGCATTTTTGGTTCATTATAGAGATAGGGTGGAATATATAATTTACAAGAAAGAATATTGTTTTTATCTTGATGTACGTCACATATACAATGATAACAAAATCCAAAATTATTTTTTTAAAGAAATACAAAAGACGTTTTGTTGAAATTATCTTTATGACATCACAGATGTTGCCATTAAGTCACTTTTGTCCAAATTCAAAAATGCTTTAAAATTTCGTAATATCTACTCTAAACAGAATAAGATATTAACATAGTTTTTTCACCACTTTTGTTCCAAAAATGTGTTCTATTATATATGAAAAAATGATAATTCATGGAAATATTCCTTTAAGTATGTGTCACTTCTAATTTTTCTCTAAATAATAGAATAATGACCAGCAAAATGCAGGCTTCAAATACCTTAACACATGATGAAGAGATAGCCATAGTATACATTAATAGAAAGACAACTGCTACATGCTTAAACCTGTTTATCCATTATATTATCCCTGACAAGTTACTTTTCAGATTTAAGAGTAAATTTAAGTTGCTTACCAATCAGTAATAATGTCACGGTCAAAAGAAAACTAAGATGTCTGATAATTTTAAGACTTGTTAAGTTTCCCCCTTTTTTCAATCCCCACCCCCCAAAAAAAAAAACATAAGGTGGGGTGGAAATCCTCCCAAATTTTGAACCTTAGTGTGAAAATTGGTTTGCACCATGCAGTGTGTTAAGTGAATGAAGTCTATTTCAATTGGTGTGATGTCATAGCTGTACTTCCAAGACAAATTTTATGCATCTAATTGAAAATTAATCACGTGACCTCTTTTTAATCATTGGAAACGTTTTTTGGGGTTAATTTTTGAAAAATAGTTTGACATGCACCTTACAAGAACAATTTTCTCTATTTGTTTATGTAACATATATTTTTCATTAAAAAAAAACACATTTATTTTCATAAAAATAAATCAAAAAAGTGCAGCTGTGACATCACACTATTAAATTAGATGAACTACAACCATTAATTTTTAAATGTAATAACTCCTAAACTAAAAAAGTTTCAGTATAACAAAGAAAATTAGAAAACATCTTTCGCCCACATCTGCACAAATACTTGTCCATGGACTTGTTATATCACATTTAGATTATGCCAACTCCCTCTATGGCCTACCAGTTTATCAGTTAAACAGAATCCAAAAAATCTTCAATTTTGCCGCTAGAGTAGTCACTAACAGTACCTACAGAGGTCACATAATCCTAATACTGAAAGACCTTCACTGGCTACAAATTCATTATCGTATACAATTCAAAATATTACTTTTAATGTATAAATCTATAAACGGCTGGGCCCCAACTTTCATATTTACAATCCCTCTGTATAAATAGACCTCAGATTGATCAATACAATCCCTCTGTATAAATAGACCTCAGATTTATCATTCACACACCTCCCAACTTATTCTTACCCGATGTTAAATATGAAACTGTAGGGAAAAGAGCGTTTGCATTCTGGCCCTTATCTCTGGAATAATCCCTCCAAAATCCGTGAAGCTCCTTCAATTTTATCCTTCAAAACATATTAAAAACTCACCTTTTTTATTTAGCCTTCCCTGACAATTCCTAATTTTTAAGTTATCGCATGTTGTTTCTTTTCATGCCGTATGTTGAGTTTTTTTATAGTCTTTATTTTATTTTATATAGTTCCTTTGATTAGATTAGTTGCTTTGTTAGGTTACTTGTATCTGTAAAATGCAACTAAACATTTATGATGATAGTGCGCTATATAAGATATTTAAACTTAAACTTAATATGATTTGTTCAATAATTTGTTTCTATAATAATCCTCTTATCACATAAATGCACATTGAAATTCACAGGAGAGAAAAAATCTTTTGAATTGCACATACCTCTTGCGAGTCTAGAATATTTTCTTCAATGGTCCCCATGTCCAGACCTGTGTGTAGTAGAACAAGTTGCATGATGTACTTATGCACAGGTGTTAGCCGCAATTTACGGGCTTCCCTTGCTGCTTTGGCCCTTGCCTATAAAAAAAAAACACAAAACTCTTTCAGAACAAAACCTCCTCCAGATTTAATTATAATAAACCCATGGCACACTTTATGTATTACTTTACTGCACACTTCATGTATTACTTCACCGCACACTTCATGTATTACTTCACGGCACACTTCATGAATTACTTCATTGCACACTTCATGTATTACCTCACTGCACACTTCATGTATTACTTCATTGCACACTTCATGTATTACTTCACTGCACACTTCATGTATTACATGTATTACTTCACATGTATTAAACGCACACTTCATGTATTACTTCACTGCACACTTCATGTATTACCTCACTGCACTGCACACTTCATGTATTACTTCACTGCACACTTCATGTATTACTTCACTGCACACTTCATGTATTACTTCACTGCACACTTCATGTATTACTTCACTGCACACTTCATGTATTACTTCACTGCACTTTATGTATTACTTCACTGCACACTTCATGTATTACTTCACTGCACACTTCATGTATTACTCCACTGCACACTTCATGTATTACTTTACTGCACACTTCATGTATTATATATTTTAAAAATGAAACATTAATGAAGTCTCAATCTTAATAGAATCTGATTTTCAGATGAAAGAATGCATAGAAAAATATACAAGAATACTATATATGATGTATTATTTGTCAGCATGAAGCAATATCTTTCCTTAGGAGAAATGGTCCGTCCATCATTCCCATTTAATGCACAAACCACCAGTTTGAAAACAAATTTCTCCCATTAAGACACATAACACGGATGAGTGATTTCAATCACAAAAGTGTCCTGTGTATTCAGCACTGGATTTCTGTAATCTTATACACACAAATAATCTTAAGCTACTTAGCTGTGGTCTGCATGGGAATGGCAGATAAACAATCATTGTTTGAGTGAAAACACAGTACTCTGAACAAGAAGTCGGGTTAGTAAATGTCATACCTGAGTTTTCAGGATAAACTCAGGTGTTGGGTGTGGGTCGGGTTAAAGAGAAACGTTTCAGTATGAAAATGATTTGTATCTGTGATATCTTGATCTCTTTTTAAGGTTTTGCCTCCTCTTCTAAGATGGGTGGGGAAAATGTTTTACTTTCTTATACCATTGTACATGTAACTTGTACAAAATCATGTGTGTATATGCACTGCAACAACTATACTGTAAATAAACCAAATGTTTAATTCCAACAGAAAATATTAATTTCGTGGCCTTTAAAGAATTGTTAGTTTGTGAATATATCTTATTAAAGAATTGTTAGTTTGTAAATATATCTTATTGACTGAACAAACAATCTTTTAATATTGTATTTTATCTTTAAAATATCTAACAACTAAGTTCTCTCCCTTTCCTCTTCCCATTTCATTCTCTTTTTATTTCTGGAGGCTTGAAATAATTATTGAGAACATTGGTGCCATGGTCCGCTATATATCCGTTCTTCTAAACAGCACTTGACCTGGGACTCACAAAACTGTACACTGCAATGGTAAAAAACACAGCAGTTGATTCAACAGCAGAAAACCACAACACAATTTCAACTCTTTTTAAAATTTTAGCAAAGCTTTAGTAAATTATTCTAATTGGGTAACGTTTGAAAAGTTTTCTTTATTCTATCTTTAATTCCAAGTAGGCAATGCATACAACAATTAACTAGAAGGGTAAATACCGCCATGGTTCGCATGCCCATGCATATTGACACCCATATCATATGACCCGGCCAATTATAAAAATGGCATCTCACAACAAGTCCCATATGGCATCCCATGTCCCACATGGCATCCCATGTCCCACATGGCATCCCATGTCCCACATGGCATCCCACCCCATGTCCCACATGAAATCCCATCCCACCCCTTGTCCCACGTGGCATTCCATCATATGTCCCACAGGGCATCCCATCCTATGACCCACATGGCATTTCACTTATGTCCCACATGGTTCACATCCCATGTCCCACATCCCATGTCCCAAATGACATCTCACTTCATGTCCCACATGACATCCCATGCCTTGTCCCACATGGCATCCCACCCCTTGTCCCACATGACATCCCATCCCATCCCTTGTCCCACGTGGCATTCCATCATATGTCCCACAGGGCATCCCATCCTATCACCCACATGGCATTCCAACTTATGTCCCACATGGATCACATCCCATGTCCCACATGGATCACATCCCATGTCCCAAATAACATCCCACTTCATGTCCCACATGACATCTCATGCCTTGTCCCACATGGCATTCCACCATGTCCCTTATGGCATCCCATGCTATGACCCACCTGGATCCCATCCTACACGGATGTCTCTCATTAATCCAACAATATGTACCACATGACATTCCTCCTTATGTCCCACATGACATCCCTCCCTATGTCCCGCATCAGTGGCTTCCCACATAATGTCCCACATGTCATCCCATCTCATGTTCCACCATATGTTTTACATGGTATCCCTCCCAATGTCCCAATGACATCCTACTTTATGTCCCACATGGCATCACATCCCATGTCCCCATGGCCTCCTACCCAATGTCCCACATAGCCTCCTACTTTATGCCACACATGGAATCCTACCTTATGTCACACATGGATTCCGAATCTATGTCACACTCTGTTTTACTCGTAGCATCCCACCATGTCCCACATAGCATTCTACCTTGTTCCACATGGCATCCCAACCCATGTCCCACATGACATCCCATAGGCTCCATAAGAAGTCTTATCCTAGCTCAGTCCCTGATTGAGAATACTATGTATGAAAGTTTCAGTTCATATAATAACTTATATGCAAATGACTTGTTGAAATGGGGTGGGACCCCAAGTCCCACATGACATCCCATACCATCCCATGTCCCACATGACATTCCATTCCATGGCATTCCACCCTATGTCCTGCATGGCATTCCACCATATATCCTACATTGCATTCCACCCTGTTCCACATGGCATCCCATCCTGTCCCACATGGCATCCCACATGGCATCCCACATGGCATCCCACATGGCATCCCACCCTATGTCCCACATGACGTCCCATAGGCTCCATAAGAAGTCTCATCCTAGCTATCACAGTCCCTGATTGAGCATACTAAGTATGAAAGGGTCAGTTCATATAATAACTTATATGCAAATGACTTGTTGAAATGGGGTGGGACGTCATGTCTCACATGACATCCCATACCATCCCATGTCCCACATGACATTCTATCCCATGGCATTTCACCCTATGTCCTGCATGGCCTTCCACCATATATCCTACATGGCATTCCACAATGTTCCACATGGCATCCCACCCCATGTCCCACATGGCATCCCACATGGCATCCCACATGGCATCCCACATGGCATCCCACATGGCATCCCACATGGCATCCCACATGGCATCCCACATGGCATCCCACATGGCATCCCACATGGCATCCCACATGGCATCCCACATGGCATCCCACATGGCATCCCACATGGCATCCCACATGGCATCCCACATGGCATCCCACCCTATGTCCCACATGACGTCCCATAGGCTCCATAAGAAGTCTCATCCTAGCTATCACAGTCCCTGATTGAGCATACTAAGTATGAAAGGGTCAGTTCATATAATAACTTATATGCAAAGGAGTTGTTGAATAAGAAAAAAAGATGGAGTCAAATAATTATGCCTGATAATTATTGTCAACGCGTTGTGGAAAATTCCCGACAACGCGTTGTGGAAAATTCCCGACAACGCGTTGTCGAGAGCCGATCACCTGAGTTGAATCCTTAACTCTGATTGGTTTTCCGGCAACGCGTTGTCAAAGTTTCAACAACACATGTAGAGATTTCGACAACGCGATGAAGCAATACGGCATATGCACGATGGATAATTTAGATTTCTTTCTTGTGTGTGACGTATGCATGACGTTTATGTAACTTTACACGCAACATTTTGCATGTCCGCAATTTCTGACTACTGGGCTCAGAGAAATTCACTGAGCCCAATGCTTGTATTGTTACATGCGTACCGTGATCGGCCATGTTGTCCAGTCAAACGCAGAAAAGTTTTTCACGTTGCGCTAAAAAAATATTGAATGTATAAGTCTCTTATCACGGTCCAAAAACTATTTGTAAGGAAACGGGAGGAGGGAGGAGAAAGAGGGGAGGAGGGAGGAGAAAGAGGGGGGGGGGGTGGTCGTAAATCTATTAATACAATTTGGCAACATTTCCCAAAATTAAAGACAATTTTTCGAAAATTGAAAAACATTTCCAGAAAATTTCAGGAAAATCGTAGCATATTTCACGAAAATGTAAACTGACTTCTCTCAAATTGAAGCAAATTTTCATTACAGAATCCGCCCCTTGAACAGTTGAACACTACTCCATCCTGGTTTTCTGTGCCCGTGGCATTCTAGTAACCGCATGAATGATTACGTGACATGACAAGCAGTCACTGAAAAGCTCGTGTTTCCTACTTCATTTCCACTTTACTCCCCTCGTTATTATAACAAAATTTGTGGTCAAATGATTGCGTAATACATGGTCAACTCGTTGAAAGAATGTCCTTGAAACGGGATGAAATTGACTTATAGTTGCATCCCGTCCGTGTTTCAAGGAGCGCTATCTTAAAATGTCTTAAAAATGAAGGAAATTGCACGAAAATGAAAGCAAATTTCACAAAAATGAAGGAAGTTGATAGAAAATGAACGGAATTGCACAAAAATTGAAGAAAATTTCATGTAAATGAAGACAATTTTAGAAAATTGCGCTAAAATTAAAATTGTAGCATATTTCACAAATATGAACGACAACTTCTCAAAAATTGTAATAAATCATTTCCCCCAAAATGAAGTGGTGAAGGAAATTGCACGAAAATGAAAGCAAATTTCACGACAATGAAGAAAATTTATAGAAAATTCCCGAAAATGAATGAAAATTAAAGCAAATTACACGACAATGAAGGAAATCGCACAAAATTGAATTAAAGTTTACGATAATGAAGACAATTGTGCGAAAATTGCAAGAATTGTTTTTTTTTTACGATCTTTCATGTATGGAAAGACTGCCTCTATATAGCTATCCTAGTATAGACCTTTTCAAACCGGCAAGAGTATTTAACCAATTAAATGCTAGAGGAATTTTTCTTTTACTAACCAAACAATCAGCTGCAAGGAAAATTTTAAACAATATCAATACGCACGCACCTTAGATTGTACGTATACAGGCAACAGGTAGATGGTGTATTATAGCTCTCTCTGACATGAATTTTGACTTGTATAATACACCTTCTTACTACACGTTGTGACAACGGGGTCCAGGTGCCCAATTAAGGGCCCCTGGTGCGTTCCAGGGGAAAAGCTCCGGTAAGGGTTGCTCTCGCAAAATTGACATTTCAAGGGCAAAAACGTATGTCACAACGCACAGTAAGAAGGTGTATTATACAATTCAAAACTCATGTAAAAGAGAGCTATAATACACCATGTACAAAACACAAAAAGTCATGAAAACGCGTTATGTGGAAATATAATGTTTTATTGTTTACGTTTGTACATGACTAGGTTTATCGTCACTCTTTGGAAAATGTGGGTTGTCTAAAAAAAGTTTTCAATAATTTACTACAAACTTGTGTAAATGTTGTCAAACTTTTGTATCACGTGTATCAAATCTGCAAATGTTTAATATATTATTATCGGAGAAGCTTTTTCTGAGAAAGTGCCCTTTAGAAATTTAAAAAATAATAAGCACATGAATTGTCAAAGCGTGTTGAACTGACGGCGCCAATCTGAACCGACGGATTAAAATCTGAACCGACGGATTAAGATATTAGAGGGAAGGGGGGGGGGCGATCTCCCCCTCTCCCTACTTCTGGCTAGGCCACTACCCGTGGTACCGTCAGACTGATGCCAGCCGTGTTAGTATGGCTGCCGTTGGTGATGGCTGGCCGTCCGAGGGTGCTACAAAATCTTATACCCTCCTGTAGTTTTAAGCGAGGTGTTAAAAGTATAAGAAAATTTCAGTTTTAAGATCTTTATGAAAGCGAAACCAATTTACCTCTTTTTTCGCCGACAATGATTACAATCGATTTTTGAAGCCCATCAGGGGTAATATATTTTGTATTATTTGAGAGGAAAAAAAAGATAATACTTAAAAAAATTATATAATCTAAACATTTCTTGATGTTTTATCTATTTGTTTTCGCACACAATTTTTTTTTTTTTTTACCAAAACTATTTAATAGATTTATATGAACAATAAAATATTGTCAGCCAATTGTCAACCTGCAATTTAGTAAAACATCCTAAAACTTATTTAAGGGTGTTGAATAATCAATCACAAAAGTGCGGTGACTAAGAAAATGGCGACCAATATATTTTCGAGGTCGGAGTCGACGTAACTGTGTACTGTACGAGCTCAGTACGGCTTGTTTTGCTAAGTTGAAGGGGAAACTTTATCATTAGAGTCAATAGGATATTTTTTATAAATACTTGTGTCGCCTCTGCCAGTCAGCGAAAATTAATGGTACTCATATATGTTAAAAACTATAATCTAATACACAACATTTGTGAAGAAAAATCAATTCTATACAGTATTTTTTGAAAAATGACAAAAAATATGTTTTTCTCCTATTGACTGCAATGAAAACGGACTGCTTGTTTTCCCCTTTTGAGTGAAGTTTGAGATCGTCAAAAAGCATTGTTGCGTCGCCGTGCACCACAACATTGTAGGATGTTCGACCTCTAGTGAATCTCGGAGAACTTTATATCATCGTGGCGCTAAATAGATAAAGATTAAGGAAAAGTTTTTGTTTTGTTTTGAAAAGTGTATTATTTAGACTACTTGATATGAGAATATCCAAAAAGAAAGTTAATTTTCAATCATCAATTTTCTACACCGTGTGAATAAAATTAAAAAAAAAACAAACAAACACAGGAATTGTACCTAATCTATAACAAGCCTTGTACGGCAATTCCCAATATCAACCCGTACTGTGGGATGTGTATAGCAATCCCAATGTCGATCCGTACTGAGGGAAGTGTAAAATAACTAGTGGAACACATGGAGTTGCAGGCCTAGTAGGCCTATGCTCGTAAAATGCTGTGTTTGTGAACGGAACACTGAATATTTGTTGGGGTTCACATTCCCTCAGCATTTACAAAACATTAAAAGCATTTGTGCACAATTTGGACACAACAGTAGTAGGACGTAAAATGGCAAAGATCGTTCAAATTTCAAAACGATGGTGTTCAGTGCAGACGGCCTAATGGTATGAAATTGTGCCGTTGACCAGCTCACAACACAAAACGTGAAAGCAGTATCGAGAACTTTCGGCAGCAATATCCTTGTAATCTGTGAATGAGGCGACAAATTTGGCATTATATCGGGAAACTTGTGTGAATGGAGTTGGATACAGTTTATACGAAGTTTTCTGTTTGGTATGGAATTTCCTAACTAAATTAAGCTGCAATTCAAGTCTCTGAACAGTTCAGTGAAGTGCCTATTTCTGTATTGTGTGTGAAATTGTGTTTTTAATGGGCTTGACCACATACGCTAGTAAATTATGCAGACGATCAGGATTCCTCCAGAATTTGATTGGTCCATTATGGTCACGTGAATTTCAGCCATGTGACATTATTTAATTTTTCGGGAAATGTTCTTCATTTCCGGACTGTAATTTAACAATTTTCAAATTTAAGGAGCAATTTTGGAACCAATCATGGAGAAATTTTTGACCAATTTAGGGTGAGGTCTGTGATATATTTTAAACAAAAACACGAAAAAGCTATACAGCTATACACACCCTATGCCTTTGATGGTATCTGATGTTTTTTTTTTATATCTCTTCTGCATTTTCCCCCACCCCAGATTTATCCCTTCGTGGAGTTTGTTATCAATTTGTCTGTATAGTATACACATGATGGAGCAACAAAACAACTTTGAATTTGGAGGGGCACCCTCTAATTCACTCAATCTGAAAGTGTTCTGACAACTTTAATCATTTTATTCACGCAATATTTGTTTTTTAATGAAAAGTTCAATCTCAGTGATAAAAATTGTCCATAGCTATGTATTGGCATAATAAAAAAAAAAAGCCTTGCTGTATTAAGACTAGGATTATTAGAAATACAACCCCAACTTAATCTTTACCATATGATTTGATATACTATAGAATCTACTCTAATAACAAACTAAATTTATATCATACGTTAAGATTTGATAAATGCATAATCAATGGAAGATTTCATTACCAAAAGTTAGGAGAATTAAAATGCTATAAATATTTTTCTCTCTATAGTTTATTTCACAAGACAATCATTTATTTCAACAGGATTTTGAATTCATTTGTATGAATAAAAAGTAGCAAACATAATAAATGCGTGCATAGCTGATAACAATATGCAGTAGCTACATGAATATATTTAAAAGAATAAACATTGAGACAGTATTTCAATGCAGCAAATTCAAAATCTGAATTGGCAGTAAAACATACGACATCAGTCGCCACGCAAACTGACTGGCAATCACCACTCAAATTCAGCTGTTCAACATGGACCAACAAAAAACAACGACAAACGCAGCACCATCTGGTCATCATCCCGCCTAAACTGGCTACACCACACAGTTATTGCCGCACCATCTAACGCTGAACCAGTAGCTAGTTCAGTTGCCATCAACAAGCCGATTCCACCAACTCAAAGTCGTGCCACCCAAAGAGCTGCCAGTCATATGACACACCAAAAACTCCCAAGTCAAAGACATAGTCAAAGATTAAAGTTAAAGACCATAGTCAAAGAACACAGCCAAGCTCAACCAGCCTGTTCTACCAGCACCATTACGCCACCACCATCCACCTGCTTTTCTGCCCCTCCTTTTCTGCGCCCTCCTTTTCTGTGCCGAGGTGTCTATCGTGGTTTCTGTTTGGTTGATCGATTGAACTGGTTTTTGTTCGTCCTACTCGTCGTCAATGTCTCAATTTTGTTCCATGTTTGTCCTGCCGTTATAAGTGGTGCCCGCAGCCCCAAAGGTCGCTGTGCAACTATAGGTGAGCGGCTCGTCTGTCCATGGATCACTGTGCAACTATAGGTGAGCGGCTCGTCTGTCCAGGGATCACTGTGCAACTATAGGTGAGCGGCTCGTCTGTCCAGGGATCACTGTGCAACTATAGGTGAGCGGCTTGTCGGTCTAGGGGTCACTGTGCAACTATAGGTGAGCGGCTCGTCGGTCTAGGGATCACTGTGCAACTATAGGTGAGCGGCTCGTCTGTCCAGGGATCACTGTGCAACTATAGGTGAGCGGCTCGTCTGTCCAGGGATCACTGTGCAACTATAGGTGAGCGGCTCGTCTGTCCAGGGATCACTGTGCAACTATAGGTGAGCGGCTCGTCTGTCCAGGGATCACTGTGCAACTATAGGTGAGTGGCTCGTCTGTCCAGGGATCACTGTGCAACTATAGGTGAGCGGCTTGTCGGTCTAGGGGTCACTGTGCAACTATAGGTGAGCGGCTCGTCGGTCTAGGGATCACTGTGCAACTATAGGTGAGCGGCTCGTCTGTCCAGGGATCACTGTGCAACTATAGGTGAGCGGCTCGTCTGTCCAGGGATCACTGTGCAACTATAGGTGAGCGGCTCGTCTGTCCAGGGATCACTGTGCAACTATAGGTGAGCGGCTTGTCGGTCTAGGGGTCACTGTGCAACTATAGGTGAGCGGCTTGTCGGTCTAGGGGTCACTGTGCAACTATAGGTGAGCAGCTTGTCGGTCTAGGGGTCACTGTGCAACTATAGGTGAGCGGCTTGTCGGTCAAATGTTATTCCTTTCCTTCCTACAATCAGCGAGGTTTTATCAATTTACAACATGTGTTATTCTCTTACATCGAGAATTACCTGCCTTCATCTGTTCATTCAGTGTGTGAATATTTATCATACTGTCAACTTGGAATTAAAATCGTTGATTTCTGCTTCAAGGATCATTACACTCACAGGGACCGCGGAGCAACTTTTGAAGTGTGTGTGTGGGAGGGGGAGGGGAGGGAGGGGGGAGTGGGGGGAGGCACTGCAAAAATAAAAATAAAAGGCACCATCTCATTCCTATTAAACCCTGTACACTAACTCACAGCCATATTGGTAAATAGTGTTAGGTAGGAGAGTAGGAAGGGTCATCTCTCAGTGGCAAGTCTTAACAAATTCCAGGTTATAGGTGGCCCAGAAAATTGTGCTAATCAGAAAATCTCGAAATATCGTTTATTATCGAGAAATATCATTCGTTTTCAGGCACTTTGTAAAGTTTCGAAAAATTTCGTTCTTTTGGGGACAAATTTTTGACAATTTCGTTCATTTTCGGGCACTTAATTTAAAATTTTGATGTTAGTGTGTCACAAATTTAGGAAAATTTTGTTGATTTTGGAGCAATTTTTGGAAATTTCCCTTATTTCTAGGCAATTCAGTTTTTTGATTTTCAGGAAATGTTGACAATTTTTGGGAAATTCATTTTTTGTAATTTTCGGGAAATTTTCTTATTTTCATACAATTTTCTTTGATTCTGAGGACATTTTTCTTCAATGTGACCAAAATTTCCAATGATTTTACCAGTTTCCAGGCTTCAAGTTTACCAATTGTTTCAAACTTTATATCAATAATTTTCCCAACAGGGAAAACCAGAAAGGTAAAATCCTCTCAGGCCATATTATCATTTTTCTCTCAAAACTTGGAGAGAAATCATCGCATTAATATTAATCCAAAACTCTTCATGGAACTGGATCATATGTCTTGAAATATGTAACGCACTTACCTAAATGCCAATCGTCGCCCAAAGAGAGACCAGACAGATAGTGCATCATCTTCACCATCACAGTAGATGATCAGGTTAGAATACTTAAGTAAGCTGACTTAAGGAGTATATTATATATTGCTTATAGAGAGAAGACTTAAAGTGACTAATCTTGATTTAATCTTTTGGCATTCTTCTGTTACTTTTCTATTTTTGGTCCGTAACAGAATAACAACAACATTTCTTAAAAAACTTGTCCCTATGCAGCATTCCAGATGCGTAGGTAGCGGAGACAGTGGAAACCCCCTTCCCCTTCTCTTCCTTCTGAGAGGATTTCACCCTCCAGCCGTTCCCGGTAGCATGCTTTCGCCTTCATCCCGGTTGGGAGGAAATATAATATAACATGGAAAACAATTGGTAAAATGAATAGCAAGTATGGTAAATTTATTAAAAAATTCGGCAAAATTTCCCAAAAACTGATAACAAATTTTCTCGAAAATGAAGAGAATTTCCCGAAAAATTGAGAAAATTTTCCTAAAATTGAAGCAAAGTGCCCGAAATGGAACAAAACAAGAATGACGTCAAAATTAATAATGGCGTCAAACTATTTGGTGGCAGTGCATTGTGTACCAAACGTCCCAGGGCTATTTTTTCCCAAACAGGATAGCATTTGCACTCATTTGAAATAAGTTACGATTAGGTTAGGGTCATAGGGTCCAGAATTTAAGACAATTTGACAAGAGGTAATTTGTGTCATAGTGAAAATTTACCGAAAATCTAAGAAAAATTGTCCCTAAACGAAAAATGTATCGACAATGAAATACATTTCCCAAACATTGAATAGTTGAAAGAAATATCACAAAAATTAAAGGCAATTTACCGAAAATCAAAGAAAACTTGCCCAAAAATGAAGGAAATGTCCCAAACATTAAAAGAAATTGACCGAAAATCAAAAAAAGATTACCCCAAAATAAAGGAAATTTTCAGAAAATTGAAGAAAACTAGAGAGTTAAATAAATTGCCCAAAATTGTAAGAAAATTCCTAAACATTAAAGGGAATCAATCAAAAATGGAAGAGTTATCAACAATTAAAGAAAAATTGCCTAAAAATGAATGAAATTTCCCAAACATTACATTTGGGGAAAAATTTTGCCTCTTGTTTCCCCCACATTTCGAATAAGAGGCCATGCCCCTCCCCTGTCCCCCTTATTTTTCAAATGAGAATTACGGCCATGTTCACATGTACCAGGTGGTCATATTAATTAGCAAATTTGCTTTCGGAATAATTCTTGCAGTATGAAATGCAGGAATTCAAAAGCGACTGATTCATCTACTTAATCATATAAATAATTTTTGATTGCTTTCTTCTATTTCAGAAATTGTTAAGTTGCAGAATTCATAATATACAAAAATACGTTCTGAAAATTTGTCACTATCTGTTAATATACTTGATAGAATTCTCACATTCACCAACTGACCATAGGAAATTGAAATTTGCTCTTTTGGTTGCTATATGAAAATGAAAATATATACAAATGAAACATGATCAGTAGCATTTATAATTAAAAGCCATTATCGTCTTTAAGTTACAGAGGTAAATATATATCAATTCGTGTGTTTTGATTGGTCAAAATATATACAATAGTCCAATGTGCTGATAAGCAAATTAGCATCGTTTTGAAATAAAATATACGCCGTCAAGCACATGATTTTGATCACGTTAGACATGGAAGACTGAGTGTGAAATGATGAAACCTCCTAAACCATTTTACAGTTTTAATGACACTTATTTGCTTTTCACATTGCTTGGGAAATTCAATATTTCAAATCATGATCAATACAAGTGTCTAATTGTGATGTAAATATTTCCGATTTCAAGACTTATGATCTTTAAATTTCCCCGTTCTTATACAGTGTAGAGTTCGGTATAAAATTTTCCTATTTGGGTCCTAAATATCTTGATTTAAAATTCACAAATTTTCGTGGCTGTAAATTTAAGAACAAAAAGGAAAAAGGTTCACCAGTAGGCCCTTGTATTCTGACTAATAACAATTTATCAATTTTCCAGTGAAGTCGGAGGGCACATTATTGCAGTTATTGTCCCTACCGTTATAATGCTATCATCATCATCATGGGCGTGCTTTGCCGACGGAAAGTAGGGGAGAGGAGGGAGGAAGGGCGGAGGGGGAAATAAAAAAATCACCATACAAAAGATACAAATTCGGAAAAAAGTAAGGGGAGGGGGGATGCAAATCCAACCTATAGTTGTGGTAGTGTGTTCATTATGATAAGGGACTATTAAAGAAACAAAATTGGTGTAGAAATCATGTCAATATCTTATTTTTTTTTTTATTGTTCCGTTTCACGAACATAAAGTATTATACAAAGTTCACTTTACAAAATGATTAATCAGGAAAAATTATAATGGAAAATATAGCTATAGAAAATAATTAATTAATATGTCGTATAACGGGAAGTTTTCAAGAACGAAAAAGGAATATCCACTGAAACAAAAACATACGAACAACAAATCAACAAGCCCCTCCCCCTACCCTTCCCCCCCCCTTCCCCTACCCCTACCATTTCCCCACCCCGCTCCACCCGGCACCTATCTTGGTTGTCTGACCAAGGACGTGCGTCCTTAGTCTGACTAGTAAGTACACAACTAATCATCAGAAAGCCAACTTAACCAACTTGGTTCCAACTGTTCCCTTTTATCATGGCTCATATTACAATCAAGGTGAAACTTTTCCAGACGTAGATAACATTTTATAAACTGAAGAGTAGAAGTTATGTTGAGTAACACTTTCCTATACTTGCAAGTGAAGACATAATACTTAATTAGAATAAGAACGTAGTCTATGTCAGCTCATGAACAGATTCTCCAAATAAGACAAAACCTATATCAAAACAGAAACAAAGGTGGTTACTTATTTGCCTTGGATTCATGGCTAGACAGAAGAGTCATTACAGACAGACAGTAATAGACTGATATGTGCTCAATTGCTTCTGGCTATGAGTTACAAAAGGAACACAGGCTAGAGTTGGCTTTACTAATTTTAAATAGGTATGTATTCGCCCCAATAATGCGGTTAATTACACAATACTGGAACTATCTTAGCTTTTCTTCTCTACGATTCACAAAAGGATACCGGATATTTCCTCCACTTATGCATATCAAAATAAAGTACATTTCCACTTCAAATGTAATTTATAAACATGATTGACACTTGACATGGTTGAATACTTCATAAAAATTATTTTAAAATCTTTGACTCAAATCTATTGACTTGCATAGCATGAATAAAACATGTTCTTAGTGGGCTGTCAAGTTTTGTCTGCAGAGAAGTAAAAAACAATGTTTTTCGCACACTTGACATATTTTATTAGCCCATAAAAGTCTAAAAAGTTACACATTTCAAAGAATATTTTCTGACAAAACTTTCATACGAAAGAAAAAGTACCATCATTATTGAGTAAAACGTTAACATAAATGGCGGTTATTGTTTTTCTAATGAGTATAGCAAACACTTTGCCATTAACTGTAAAAAGATCGTTATACCTCAGTGGCTGATTGAGAATATAACAAGCATCATTGACCATGCTACAATATGCATAAAGAAAATCGCTGCAGAAGGAAAACACTTCTTTCCAGAAGGGATTATTTTGTCCAGATCTCCATTCCACACAAACTTATAAAACATGTCATTTAAATTTTTAATAAAGCAATCTGGAGGGTTTGGTAACAGAGATGCCAGGTAATTAAGCCGAGATATCAATAAAGATTTAATAACAGTAACCTTTCCTAAGACTGTTAAGTAGATTTTTGACCACGCACTTATACCCTGTTTAACACTCTTTAAAACAATATCATAATTGAGATTGATCACCGCCTCTAAATCGTTTATAGAGAAGGTTATGCCTAGCAACTCAAAATTATTGGTTTGGTTATAATTAATATTTTTTTAAGAAGAACAAAATTGTATAAATTTAGTATCAATCAATACGAACAGGTCAACTTCTACTTAATTGTGCATTA